>OZ026624.1:89060151-89645788 GCA_964020975.1 Hermodice carunculata
GGTTAACCAAGATGCTCTAATTCCTACATGACCTGTCTCAGACATACCCAACACACCTGGTAAACACAAGCCTGCACCATAGGCAGGGCAAGGGATGAAACTTTACACTCAGCAAACAAGTCAGTTAGGTTATGCTCCAATATTGATCACTTGGGAATAATTATGCACCATCTATCTCTCCCAATTATCCACCACATCCCTTATTTCCACCTCAAACAGTTCACAGGCTTCATCTGCGATTGTCTACCAGATTGCCGTGCATGCAAGTCATCACTTTTTTTTAAATCACTTGAGTTCCCTCCATAATTGCTTTAGATAAACTCTCACTTTTCCAATTAACATTGCAGC
This sequence comes from Hermodice carunculata, assembly GCA_964020975.1. Classification (NCBI taxonomy): domain Eukaryota; kingdom Metazoa; phylum Annelida; class Polychaeta; order Eunicida; family Amphinomidae; genus Hermodice; species Hermodice carunculata. The sequence continues at coordinate 89,060,500 of OZ026624.1, forward strand.
ATGTTTTTGATAGGGACTGGAACTTGAGAGCACGTCTATTTCTTGTTTTTCATCCGTCCAATTTAGCACGAACCTTTTGCACATATATTAGTCTTATGTACAATCACTGTCTTATTGTGTAACATCACACACTGTGCAAGATTCAGCATTTACGTATATTAACCCTTTCCCCCTTGAATTAAGACTGAGTCAACAGCTTTCCTTGCATGGGTTGGGCACAGCTTTCCTTGGCATGGGTTGGGCACTAAGTGCCCAACCCATGCCAAGGAAAGCTGTTGACCTGGGGCATATGATCTTGATAAGTGTCATGTACATTTCTCAGTCAAATTGTTTTCATAACTGTTGAAATTAGTTGAAAACACTGAAGCAGACGACATTTGACCACCAGCCGGTTTTGGCCAGTTTGAGGGGGAAAGGGTTAAGGCAAGTTAGCAAAGGCCTGATGAATTATAAGCTAAATGGATGTGGGCGTAACACCTTCCTCAATGTGGAGTCAGCAGACAATACTCACAGTTTGAGAGCTTACATTGCTTGTGAGTTTGGCATGAACTTGGGAATATTTCTTCCAAGTGTTACAGTAAGTTTTAGGTTTACCATTTGCACGGTGAGTAACCAGTTACTACATATATAAATCAAAAAGGGGCATTTTAAACACAACTTGTGAGTTTGGCATGAACTTGGGAATATTTCTTCCAAGTGTTACAGTGAGTTTTAGGTTTATCATTTGCAGGAAGAGTAACCAATAACTACATATATAAATCAAAAAGGGGCATTTTAAACACAACTACCAAAGTCAATAATGAGCACTCATAATTCATGGATTTGACTTTTCAGTTGTTGGGCAAAAAAATAAATTAAAAATCAATGTTGGCACAAAAATTTTAAATATAAACAACTTTTAATAACTTGTACTTCCTTGAACCCCAAGTTTCTTTCCTAGCAGACAGAGTTTTATGCATTGCCTCTGCTCTATATTCTGGTGGATTGGAAATGCTGACGATCTGTGTGCAGCAAGTAAACAGTGCAATGGATTTCCCATCATTTTGATAACAGCAGGTGTCAGATCACAATAAATAAAATGTCGCTGTTATGACAGGTAATTACCTGTAACGTGGTCATCAGTCTTCTCGCTTAATTCTTCTCTTTCACACAGTAATGATCAAAATACCTCATTTTGAACTTGTGTTACCCACCTTGAAGTCTTTGTTGAAGACACGTGACCTGCCCTGTGATATTCCAGCTGCCACTATGGCTCCTGAGTGAATCATGGGACCTTCCTGTTTTTCCAATGAGAGAGAGAGGGAACAAAATGAAAAATAAGTATTGCAGGCAACATTCAGAAAGTAAGGTAGCTTTTAAGCAAATAAAGTGTCTTGTGAAATGCAAAATTTGTTTGGCCATCAGGGCACTGCATCATGTTCACCTGTCAGGGATGCATGCTGAGACCATTGACATGCTGAGACCATTGACAGTACATCTCTCTCTCTCTCTCTCTCTCTCTCTCTCTCTCTCTCTCTCTCTCTCTCTCTCTCTCTCTCTCTCTCTCTCTCTCTCTCTCTCTCTCTCTCTCTCTCTCTCTCTCTCTCTCTCCTCGTCTCTCTCTCTCTCTCTCATCTCTCTCTCTCTCTCTCTCTCTCTCTCTCTCTCTCTCTCTCTCTCTCTCCATGATCGTTCCATCAGACAGAATGCTTATGAGTGCAATCATTTGACAAGAGCTATTAATTTTTTTCTCCACAACTGTGATTATTTGACATGTAGTTTCCCATAGGTTTGTCTGAGCGTACACTAAAGTGTAAAACATAATGGCTGACCCCTTAAGACCTGTCCGTAGCCTCCCAATCAATTTGCCGATCTATGGCAGCAAACATATACAGAAAGAATCACCTGAAATTGATCAAGATCACTGTTCTTGAAATCCTCTTATAATCTTGAAAGGAGGATAAAGTGTTAAATTCTATGTGATCTTAGCTTATATATGCTTTGTGAGATATTGCTTATGAAAAGAAAAATAAAAGATAACAGACGCTCTAAATTGAGACAATGTCATTATCCTTAACACTTGACACAGACTCTTGTGAGGGTGCTCAACTATTAAGGTGCATGTATTATGACCTTAGCTTATATAATTCCTCAGACATAACCAATCTCCGAGCCTCGGCCGGAGATCTCCTGCTTTTTTGTACTTTTTTTACAAAGTCTCCAACTCTCCCTGCTTTTTGTCAAAATAAAAAAAAAGTAGCATTACTCTATCAGTGGCTGTCAAGTTGTATTGTTTTGCCTTGTTGTTGTACTATATACCTTGTGGAATATATCTATGATGGTGCCTAAAATGGTTCAAAATGCAGGAAATGAAGGTGCAAATTTCAAATTTTTGCTGAGGAAAGCATGCCCCCAGACCCCCCCCAGCTATATGCTTAGTGCCTTTGGTGCTTGCCCTCCCGCTTTTCAGTACCTGCAGGAGAAGGATTGCCCTCTTTTAACATAGGCTAGCTTGAAGGATCTGCACAACTCTTACAAGGGTAATCAGCTGTTAAAGTTTTGTGTTCCTTTATGGTTCATCTGGTTGTAGACATATTGCATGAAATTCAATGGTTGATCCTCATGACCTTGAAATATTTCAAGGTCATTGTCCTTCAAACACAACATAGACTTTCCCATGGGTGATCAACTGTAAATTTTTAAGCATCTGAGCTCATCTAATTCCTCAGATATCACATGCGAGAAATTCAGAGAGAATTAACATTTGTAATCTTTACATTGGGTCAAGGCCATTGTTCTGGCCTTAAACTCAACAGACTTTCACAAGGGTCATTAACTGTTTTAGTTTTGTCATCCCAGTTAATCTGGTTCATCCAATACCACATACAAGAAATTAAAGGAATTATCTCTCCTGGCCTTGAAATTGGGTCAAAGTGACATTGTCCTTTGAACTTGACTCCAATTGTCAAAAGGGTGATTAACAACAAAAGTGTTCGTTTAAACATATCAAAGGATACAACAGGAGGAATTCATAAGTCACTGTGGACATGTTCTTGCTACCTACATGTATGTTGCTAGGCAAAAGAACTATATGCCTCCACCATGATGAGGGCACTTTCATCGATTTTGTCACTAAAAGATCTGAAAATTATTCTTTTTCTGCTAAACAAATGCAAAATTCTGAACATTTTAAGCAACTGCTTATGTTTCGAACCACATGAATGACTTTTCTTATGCTTTTGCTTTCTCAGATTGAAATTTTTAGTACAAAACACATTTTGCCCTACTAAATACATTAATAGGCCCTGTCAAATTCCTTGTTGCAGGATAGAGGGCAGCACATGACCACAGTATTTCTGAATACAGTAAAACCTCTCTGATTGAACACCTCTGTATACTGAACACCATTTCTCGGTCCCAAATATCTACTTCCTACATGTGACCAAACCTCCCCATACAGAACTTTTTCCCATCCCAAGGGTGTTCAGTATACATGTAGGGAGGTTTTTCTGTACCTCCTATTGGGGAACAGGGCAAGGCCCCACATAAATCCCTCTAGCAAAAGTCTTGTGATCCTAGCTTTAATCTGATATTTCAGGTGTCGCAAGAAATTCAGACAACTGACTATGGTGACCTTGAAATTAGGTCAAGCTACATGTAGGGTAGTGTCCTTCAAACTTGGACTTTCACAAGGGTGCAACTGTAAAAATTCCATGATCCTAGCTCATCAGCTCCTTGAGATATTGCTCAAAAGAAATTCAAGACACATGGACAGACCGCCAAATACACACATAAAATGGAGACTTGCAGGTATATTGCAATACCCCAGGCATTTTAGGGGTTCAAGAGTAAAAAAACAGTCAATACAAGCATTCTTCATCCTTTGATGTGACAAACATATGTGCCCCTGTGTATAGAATATTTCCCATTTGCCAGGTCATATATTGAGCCGAGCAAAACTTGCATCTGTGCATCTCAATTAACATCCAAGAATGATGACCTTTCAACCCAATAATTTGCAGAAAACAAACAAATGTTCCTTAAGAGAGATTTCTGCAAATTTTAAAATACATCCATATGGAATTTGTAAAGAATTGATAATCTCAAAATTCCACATAAAGCACCCTTTGGGTTATATATTTGTGTTCTTGCTCAGAAGACAGTTTTGTGCATAAATTGTATGTTATGTCCTTGAAGAACTGGATGGAACAACACATAAACAAAACCTCCCACATCTTTTTTACTTGGAAAACTTGTGTTCTTAAAAGACACAGAAGCTAAACCAAAGTATTTGCAGTTTGTTATTTTCTATGTAATTTAACAGAACTTGTATTTTAATTGGAGATGTACAGTACCACTGTATAGGCCTAAATATATGTAAAACTATGCACACTTTAATTCCTCTGGGCTTAGGTACTATGTCTTGAATGAATATCTGAGTATTTCCCACCAGTATCTACAAGGGCAGAGAATACCTGGGGTGGTATTAACTTGAAAAAAAAGGCTTGAAGTTAAGTTGAAAAATCCACCTTAGCCATTTTCATAACAAAGTCCATGACAGTCAGCTGTAAGCCTCTTTTTTATATGTAGAGTCCATAGAGAGTTGTAGTACGTACATGTATCCCCTGTACGTGATAGTACAGGCAGAAAATCCTTTCAAAATGGCAACAACACAGGAATTGATAATCCACACTTTGTGAGTGGACCCATCCACACAGACACCTGTTTTCTGCACGTATTGACTAATTTAGAGCGTGATGACATCCATTCATCCACGGACACCTGTTTTTTTTATTTGTATTCCCTAATTACAGTGTGCATGAGTACAATCATCGATACACTGATGGAAAAAGTGATGGCAGAACTACAACACGCTTGTGGCAGCGGCTGGAGCCAGCCAGACCCGTCTGAAAGGTCATATAGACATTGCCACCTACACGCAAGAACCTGACAAGGCAGTGATCAGACCAGTGTCCAACCCATAGAGTACACTTACATTTGTTAGACATACCGCCATGAGAAGTCTGTACCATGCAGCGGGTGGAATGTTATGCTGCTGTGAAATTATTGTGAACATATTTGTTTCATGTCCAAAATAAATGTCTCACCCTCCTGAGCACATTAAATCCTTTCACTCTTGAATTAAGAGTGTTGTCAGGTTTCCTTGGTGTGGGTTGGGGTATATGCCCAACCCCATGCCAAGGCGAGCTGTTGACCTGGATCGTGTTATCTTTATAGGCTTCATCTACAATTCTCATTCCAGTCTTTTTTCATTACTGTTAATCAACCAAAACATTGGAGCTGACAATATTTGATCAACGCCCGTTTTTTGCTGGTTTGGGAAAAAAGGGTTCAGGCCTTCTGCTGCATGTTGATATTTTTCTTTTCACCCTTTCCTTACAACAAAGCTGAATCAAGTCTACAATAATGGTGACCTGGGGTATCGTTTCATGATAGATCTTATCTATAATACTGGTGACCTGGGGTGTCCTGTAATGATAGATCTTATCTACAATACTGGTGACCTGGGGTGTCCTGTAATGATAGATCTTATCTACAATACTGGTGACCTGGGGTGTTCGGCCATGACAGATCTTATCTACAATACTGGTGACCTGGGGTGTTCGGTCATGACAGATCTTATCTACAATACTGGTGACATGGGGTGTCATGTCATGATAGATCTTATCCACAATACTGGTGACATGGGGTGTCATATCATGATAGATCTTATGTACAACACTGGTGGCCTGCGGAGTCATATGACCATGATGATAGATGCTATCTATGACTTTCACCAAAAATACAAACACAAATGAACAAGAGGATCATGATGATCCTGTGCTTAGCTGACATGCATCTGCTTATTTTAACAAAATAACCCAAAAATTTATGCAAAAATCAATGCAGTGTCACCATTTGAATAATTTTATAAATCAAAGCAACTGGGCAAGTGGTTTTGGAGAATTTTTTTAAAGATTTGCCCTAAAAAAGAACCAAAATTTTATAAAATATCCAAGATTCACTGGAGCGTGACCATTTGAACAAACCTATTAGAGACCCACCCAAGGTACATTGACACCAAGTTTGATGTCAATCTGGCTTGCACAGTAATCAACAGGAAAGCTGCACTTACCAATAAGTACCCCAATTGAAAAAAAATTGTTAAAAATCTGGAATCCACAACAGTGCCTCCTCGTGAACAGCTTTGTTTGACCCTTTTATAAGGAACATATCCACTAAGTTTCAGCTCAATCTGAATGACAGTTCTGGAGAAGATGTCGAAAATAGCAAAATCACACAAAAAATAATAAAAAAATTAGAAAAAAAATTGCAGCACCACCTGGTGAACCAATTAAGAACTAGGAGTCCATAGAAGTGTTCCTGTGTGATATCAAAGCAACTGGGTGAGCGGTTTCGGAGAAGATTTTTTAAGATTTGCCCCAAAAAAGAACAAAATAATTTATAAAAAATCTAAAAATCACTGGAGCATGACCATTTGAAGAAACTTGGTAGAGACTCACCTAGGGTACATCCCCACAAAGTTTGAAGTAAATCTGGCTGACGTTTTTTCAGAAGAAGTCGAATATGTAAATTGTGGACGAAGACGGACGCACGATGGACCCTCAAAAAAGTTCAGCTGACTGACATGTCAGCTGAGCTAAAAACTCAAGTAAAAGCACTAAAGCAAATAACAATTCACTTCATTTGACAACTAATCGATTTTGCCAGTTTAAAGCACAACGGGTTAAGACCTGGACAAACACAGGAACTACAAAGCTCTCCTTCATACCACTAGATTTCATGCTAATTTGAATTTCATTTTCCCCTCAAAGCTTAAAAGGTAGCGTAAAATTTTATGCAATGTGTGTGAAGTGACATTATTAAATATCAATTTCAACTGGATCATGGACGTTTAGCATCAGCACAGATGGAGAATGTCTGGGTTTCCTTGCATGCTGCTTAAGAAGTCTGCTATGTTAGCAGATTAGTCTACCAGGCAACCACACTGGAGCCAGAATCAATAACAGACCAGCCAGCTTGTCCAACAGCAGCTAACTAAACAAGCCAAACAAGACATGTCTGCCACATCGTACTTCTGGACATTGTATCTACAGGGTTAACAAGACATGTCTGCCACACTATACTCCTGGTCATTGTATTTACAGGGTTAACAAAACATGTCTGCCACACTATACTCCTGGTCATTGTATTTACAGGGTTAACAAAACATGTCTGCCACACTATACTCCTGGTCATTGTATTTACAGGGTTAACAAAACATGTCTGCCACACTATACTCCTGGTCATTGTATTTACAGGGTTAACAAAACATGTCTGCCACACTATACTTCTGGTCATTGTATTTACAGGGTTAACAAAACATGTCTGCCACACTATACTCCTGGTCATTGTATTTACAGGGTTAACAAAACATGGCTGCCACACTGTACTCCTGGTCATTGTATCTACAGGGTTAACAAAACATGTCTGCCACACTATACTCCTGGTCATTGTATCTACAGGGTTAACAAGACATGCCTGCCACACTATACTTCTGGTTATTGTATCTACAGGGTTAATAAGACATTTCTGCCATTTTATACTCCTGCCTGGTCATTGTATCTACAGGGTTAACAAGACATGTCTGCCACATTACACTCCTGCCTGGTCACCTGGTCATTGTATCTACAAGGTTAACTATTGCCACACTATACTCCTGGTCATTGTACCTACAGGGCTAACAAAACATGTCTGCCACACTATACTTCTGGTCATTGTATTTACAGGGTTAACTAGACATGTCTGCCACACTATACTTCTGGTCATTGTATCTACAGGGTAAACAAAACATGTCTGCCACACTATACTCCTGGTCATTGTATCTACAGGGTTAACAAAACATGTCTGCCACACTATACTTCTGGTCATTGTATTTACAGGGTTAACTAGACATGTCTGCCACACTATACTCCTGGTCATTGTATTTACAGGGTTAACAAAACATGTCTGCCACATTATACTTCTGGTCATTGTATTCACAGGGTTAACTAGACATGTCTGCCACACTATACTTCTGGTCATTGTATATACAAGGTTAACAAGACATGTTCACCCCTTCCTCCTCAAATTGCCCAAAAGTGCCCGAATGCAAACTGTTGTCTGTCTTAACATCTTTACTTGTATTTCTCACTACAAGCAAACATTTTTGTATGTTTCATTATGGCACACCCTAGGTCAATACCTTTCCTTGGCATGTGTTGGGTACATTGTGCCCAACACATGCCAAGGAAAGCTACTGACTGAATCATACTCTACCAGGAATGGGTTAAAAGGTTTACACAATGATCTGTCTCTCTTGTGTGAGGGCATATCCGGGAATTGCTGGATTTACGGAACTGGTGTCCATGTCTATAGCAAGACAGAAATTTGTGATGCAAATATGCATAGCTTTCAAAAGGTGTATTCTGGCAAAAATCCACTGAAAACGAAATTTATGCCAGCAGCAAACTATATGAAGATAATCTAACTTATGGGGAAAAAATTGACACTTGTTTAAAAGAAATGGATGTTGTAAATGTGCCTCTGACTGTCAGCTGATAAACAATGAATAATGAACCATTTAACAGTTTTCTGCCATGAGATAACTCCCATGGGTATTAAAAATGACAATCAAAAGTCATTTGAATTTTCACATAAAGCAACAAATTAAATTTCAAAGCAGCGCTGCATTTGGCTGATTAATGATACACACGTAAGGAGGAAATTTGGAAATTTTCCCTGCTTTTGTGTCATTTGTGTCCCTATTTGGTAGCTTTATGGTATTAACTCTTTCAGTGCCAAGCACAACTAAAGTCAATCAACTAAAATCAAACTAGTCTGAATTATCATAAGGATCCCAGATTCGTACTCCTTGTAAAAAGACCTTTAATTCTAGTACCAGCATGCCTATAGTTCCAGCGAGAATATCCCAGGTCAACAGCTTTTCTCATCATTACCTTATTCCACAGTCCAAACTCTTTACTCTCCATAAGCTAACTTGTCACTGTCTAACCTATATACATATGGATGTACTATGGTCCATATTGCACATATTCCTCTGTAGAATTTTTTGACATAGGCTGTATTAGCCCAAATAAATTAAAGGGTGTTCAGCGGGTAACTACTCAGAACATGCTTCAGAGCCTATACCCATACACGTCTCTGTGAGTAGCGGCTCCTTGTCTAAGATAAATATTCAGTAAAGACAACCCACATAATAATGAGTAAATATGAACGTGGCAAATGAATTGACATGCCAGGTCCCCAGTATTGTTGATATGATCTATCATGATATAACCCCCCAGGTCACCAGTATTAGGCCCAACCTGCAGAAAGGAAAGCCATAGATTCAGCGTTGTTCCACCAATGCCAAGGAAAGCTGTTGACTGAGACTTAATTAACAGCAGCAAGTGCTGTTAAAGCCTCCTTGGTTTTCTTTTTTTTTTTTTGTGGTAAGGTTACTAATCTTCAGAAATTCATCTGTCTTCTTGTTTGAATGATTGCTTCAAACCATTAAAAGTCATTTTCCAGGTGGTACATCAATTCCAGGGCAGCCAGGACAGCTCATAATGTGAACATGTGTATTTTGACACTTTGAGAAGCAGCCTGCCTTAAGCATTAAGCATTTCCTGCCCAAAAGTGAAGTTGAAAAAGCTATATTTGGTCTAGAACATACATCCATACAGTAAAAATACATTATAAATGTTTAGACCAGGGAGACTCTACACTAAGACTCCTCAGAGTTCGTGTCATGCAGGCCACCCTAGCGTAACATTAGATTGTGCCACATAATTACATCATATGCTTGTTGGTTACAATTAATCAAAAGGATATTAACGTAGGTAGACCAAATATCAATGGTACCAGTACCTTAAATGATAATAATTATATATTACAAATATAGCAATTTGCAGTATTGCAGTTAGTTTCATAGTTGTTGATGATAAAAAACTTAGCATATTGTATAAATCCTTTGAGAGAGCGAGAGAGAGTGTGGCCAGAGTGTAATGGCCATCTGCTTACTGTATTTTCTTAAACTTAGATTGGTTCTACCAAACTTTTGCATGGAGTGTGGAACAAATATCATTTAGCATCATATATGGCCTGGGTCAACAACTTTCCTGGGCATCCTCAAAGGGTCCAGAGTGTGCGAGGGATAAGTGTTGAGTAAGTCTTAACTCTGCTATTTACTTTAAATTTGGGGGTTAATTGTTTATCGCGCTGAATTTAATCTTGGGATGGACCCACAAACACAATCTTCAGGGCATCCACATCGACATTGATTTACATAAACAAAGACATCGTATGCTCATTTCTGGTCAATCAAACTGCATAGTTTTTGCTTCAGAAACCATTTTGTTGCATAAATGTGATAATTTAATTCATACATATTTTTAAATAAACATCTGATCAATTGTTTTTGGCACATTTGCTGATAGAATCCGCAAAACGACGGTAAAATTGCATATTTTGTGGCCTCATGCAAACTTCGTACAATTCTTTTGCCAGTTCTATGCATGTTTGGTATCAATGGAAATATCAGAACCTCATCAATATCATCATGCTGCTTTCCTATTGGCTTAATTCTTTATTCCCGCCTACTAACCACTGTCATCTTGCATAAATTTACTATCTCTGAGGTAAAAATCTAAGAATAGAAGGCGACATTGTCGCCTAGCTTCAAATTAAACATCAAAATAAGAAAGCCTTTTTTTTGCTTGGGAAAATTTTAAAAGGGAAATAAGTATATGCTATAATTCTGTTTCCAGTAGAACCAGAAAAGAATCAAAATACACAATCCAGCTTTGGTATCCGTGCCTTCCAGCAACTTTAAATATCTGATTTCAACGTCAATATCATTGCCAATTTTTTTCACTCTGGCACAAAAATTCTCCACAGCTTCCGTTCAAGTCAGCAGATGATAATGCATCATCCACAGGAAACAATTAATGCAGGGACACATTGATGATTACCCGCCGGACTAAAAAGAGAATCAAGACAGGAAACAATTTGACATCAAATACAGACTGCTGCGCAGTTGGAGCTGATCGACTCTGACAGTCTAAAATTGTCATCTGCAAAAACCTGACACAGTGATCAATGGAGGATGTGAGGAGTTTGGCAAAACATAAGAGGATGACGTTTTCAAAAGAGACATTAATATACTCTTAGTTAAGATCAGAAGTGTTTTTATTTCTGCTATATTGAGTCTGATACTACCTCGACTGTTAATACAGGAAGACAAGCCGTTATTATATCTGCCAACTGGGTCCACAGGGCGAATGATTTGTGTTCAGGTTACTGATGACAGCCTTGCCCCACTGAGAATATCTCTACTTGCTTTCAACAAAATACACTGTAGGTTGGCAAACTATCGCAACTTTGCAATAATATGTGACACAAGTGTTGAAAATTCTAGCATGTCACTTTCTAAAGTTTAAAAAAACCACACTTTTTTTTGTAACAGATTGATAACTTGCCAACCCCCGAAAATGTCATAACTTAGCAAGCATTTCCACGATGACTCAACCCTTACCTTGTGAAAATACACAACAGAAACACAATTGATAAAATGCAAGCATTGACTAAGAGTAGATTCACGTGGATAGTGTATCAATAAATAAGCCTGACACGCCCCAGTGTATCAAATAAGCCTGACACCTCTCAGTGTATCAAATGAGCCAGACACGTCTCAGTGTGTCAAATAAGCCTGACATGTCTCAGTGTATCAAATAAGCCTGACATGTCTCAGTATATCAAATAAGCCTGACATGTCTCAGTGTATCAAATGAGCCTGACACGTCTCCGTGCATCAAATGAGCCTGACATGTCTCAGTATATCAAATGAGCCTGACATGTCTCAGTGTATCAAATAAGCCTGACACGTCTCAGTGCATCAAATGAGCCTGACACGTCTCAGTGTATCAAATAAGCCTGACATGTCTCAGTGTATCAAATAAGCCTGACATGTCTCAGTGTATCAAATGAGCCTGACACGTCTCAGTGTATCAAATAAGCCTGACACGTCTCAGTGTATCAAATAAGCCTGACATGTCTCAGTGTATCAAATGAGCCTGACATGTCTCAGTGTATCAAATAAGCCTGATACCTCTTCCCCTTGACAGTATGGACTCATTTAATGATTAATGGTGGACCATAGGCCAAGCATAAGTTCTTACATGTATGTTCAGAACAGTCAGTATTAGAATAAGACTGAGCCAACAGCTTTATGTGTTGCAGGCTGGGTGTTGTCCTATCTAAGGCCATGAACGCTGATGACGTAGGATGTGGGATCCCAGGTCTTATCCACATTACTCATTGGATATATTTTCCATAAAAAACAGGTTTAAATAAAACAATATGCAGACTTCGTTTTATATCCCAGAGCTTATGGGTAATTTAAGTTAGAACAAATTGTGATTTTGGTTCAATAATGAACCCTTTCAGTGTAAAGTCAAAGTCGTGGTCAACAGCTTTCCTCACCATGTTTGGCTGTAATCATAAATGCACTCAGGAAGGTGCTTGACAAAACCCTTTTTTCCTTTCTGTGAGACTACAGACTTATGGGTACATCAATAAAAGCTCTTTTATTTAACCCTTTGAGTGCCAGTCACGGCTTAAGCTGTGCTGATGAAGCTGGATTACTGTAATGATTCCAGATTCATATTCCTCATTAAAAGACCTTTCATTCAAGTACCAGCATGCCTATGTTCCCAGTGAAAAATTTGGTCCAGGTCAACAGCTTTCCTTGGGGCACTTTCCGCGCAATGCGTGGAAAGTGCCCCGTGGAAAGCTGTTGACTCAGTCTCTAAATTGGCTCTATAAGAGTTAAACTTGAATATAGAATTGTCATCATACTTCAGATGAACTCAACCATATTGTGATTAGCCTTGAAAGAGTTAACCAGACACACATATTAAAGCTAGGGCACCCTTTTTTATTTGTTTAATGGGTCTCTTTAGAATTTCTCAGGATATGTACCACCCTCTGTCAATGTCAGCAGATTTCTAACGATCTGCATGGGCATTCCAAGTGACACCAATAACACAGCTAGAAACTTGCTGACTCCATGCACACTTCCATGTAATAGCCCTGTCAGCTAGGGTTAAATGCCTTGTGATCCTGTTTCCAGGTGTACAAGTATTAATCTATTCTGCATGCCCTCAGAACAAAGCAGCCACATACATTGTATATGTATATACCTGTGGACATCTTGTCCGTCTTTGCTGGTGGTGTCAGGTGAATCATCAGTCCATATTATATTGTGACACCAGAAAAAGCCAATGGACCTTAGTGGTTTTCATTAATGAGAAGTCAAAGGTCAGCTCTGTTGTTACCGAGGGCATTTGGGATTTGATGATGCCCACCCATGACCCAGAGCTTATTACAAGAAAACCAAGCTGGACACAGACTTATCTGAATCCTCTCAACCCATACAGAATCAAAGGACCCAGCAAATGTCCCCTGTGGTCTGTCTTAAAGGAGCTAGTCACCTGAGGCCCCTTATATCAACAAAAATGGTCTGGAACCTCTAAATGTATGATCACTGCAGGGTATCTGAATTATCCTCAGGGCCAAAGTCCTCACGCTATGTCTGCAAGTTAAATGGAAAATGAAAGCATGTTCTTCCTGTGTCATGTCCTGGGAAGTTTATGTTTGTTATAACATTCATAGAAATGCTTGGAATTTCTCACTGGACACAGATTTTTTTTCCAGCTGTAATCTTAGTTTGAATATATGCTCCAGCAGGACTGAAGGTCAGGGTGCCTCAATCACCCTCAATCACGCCCTCTAAGCTAACATTGTCACGCCCTCTTGATGAAGTTATAATGCATATGCCTTTAACTAAGACACTGAGCTCAAAAAGCTGTCCAGGGCAGAAACCCTGAATACATAAACAGTGTCTTTAAGCCCAATACTCATGGCTATATTCTGTGAGAGCAAAAAATACTTTGAGAGCATCGATCTGTCACACGACCAAAGAGGGTCTTCATTCTTTTAAGAATTTCGGTATTAAAATTTGGAACTCACTCCCCAATGAGCTCAGAACAGCCAAAGGCTTTCCTACTTTAAAAAGACAACTCAGACACTGGAATGGATTTTCCTATAAATGCTCCTTCTGTCCACAATAATCTGTCTATTACTTGCACCCCATTTCTACCATTATTTTATGCTGTACCAAGTCTCTCATGCACGATCCATTTGCGTCATGCATTTTATCATTTATGTAAATGTTTTTATAAGTACTATTTTCTATCATGTGGTACATATTTTATCAATTCATCATTGTGAGAGGTCAATGCTTTCAATTTTATCTTATTATTTATTCACACTCAGTCAAAATAGCTGGGAAGCTAATGCAACTCCCTTGTAAAAACTGAGTATAAATAAAGCCTGTATCTGTATCTGTATCTGAATGTCTTGACTTTCACTGAGATGTCATGTTTGCTGCAAAGAGTAACAAGACATCGATACCTGGCCCATATTTATGCAGCATGTCATATAAGCTTAGCCCTGACCGCTCGAAAAAAGACCAAGTCAACAGCTTTCCTTGATGTGGGTTGGGTTCTGAGTGCCGAACCCACACCAAGGAAAGCTGTTGACCTGGAAAATGTTATCCTAATGGGTCTCGTGTACAATTCCCATCCAAATTTATTGCTGTTCACCACTACTGAAGCTATAAGTAAACACATTAACAGCGATGACATTTGACCAGTTTAAGGGGAAAGGGTTCGGCAAGCCATAAAAGATGCAAGCGTGCAACCACTCTGAATAACTGGTGAGGCCCCCTGGAGAGCAGACAAAACACTATCTAACACTTTTTGAAATATTTACTCTTCAACAGCTGTTAGAAACTGCACTATAATCTAGATCCCAGCACCTGCTAAAATGCAGGCTACCAGCCTCAGTAACACCTGCTGGAATTTTTACTGTCTCTTGCTTCAATGCAGCAAGTATATATTCACTATAGTCTAGAATATATTCACAATGCTTTATGACACTTGTCGAAATTCGATCACCTCACATACTCTCCATGTGATTAAATGCACTCTTTACTCTCTCTCAGCCTGCAGCAATGCACTTTATACTCTCCATCAGATGGAACCCACCAGCTCTCAATACTCTCTAAAACCTGTTGCAATGCACTTTATACTCTCATCTGACAGAATGCACTTTTGACACTCTCCGACAGCTGTTAACCCTTTCCTATTGAATTAAGACTGCCAAAGAAAGCTGTTGACCTGGAGCATGTGATCTAGATAGATCACATCTACAATATTTTGTCAAATTGTTTCTTATTATTGGTGAAATTGATTGAAAACACTGAAGCAGACGACATTTGACCACAAGCCGGTTTTGGCAGGTTTACACTATCAATTAGATGAAATGAAGACTCGAAACTCTCTAAAACCTGCTGCAGTGTACTTTGTACTCTTCATTTGATGGAATGCACTGTAAATACTTTCTAAATCTGCCACAATGCTCTCAAAGGAGGTTGTCTCCCAAAGGAGTGGTCTTTCAAAGGAGGGAGTACTGTACTTTCTAAATCTCCCACAATGCTCTGGCTCTTTGCTCTCCATCTGACAGAACAGATTCTTGATTGCTACTGTGTAACACCTGTTGAAATGTACTGTATGCCCAGTGTCTCATAATTCGCTTCGCAATGCTTCCTTACACCTGTAACATTAATGTAGACTGAAAGTTCCCTTATACCTCTTTTAATGCTAGACCATATGGACCACCATCGAGCACTTCTGCTATTACACTTGCAAGATGAATTTGTAAACTTTATATATGTGCAGTCTATGACAAAAACATGTATGCTTAATATAATGTTTCAGTGAATCCACTCTACAACACAAGGGACTTCTTTCCCCCCTTTATGACATAAATTATCAACCTGTGGCACCTTTATTAAAGCTAAGTCTGACTGAGGTTACTGCTCAGCCATACTGCAACATTTTACTTCAATTTGACATGTTTTTGGTGCTTTTTTCATTGGCAGCTAGGCATTTTTGCAGCAAATATAGTTTCAATTCCTGGCCTAAAAAAATCATCAGTCTCAATCAATAATCTGAAAACCAAATATGACTTTCAAATGATGCACCTTTTGCCTGGCTTAACCCTTTCCCCCTGAAACCAGCCAAATCCGGCTGGTGGTCAAATGTCGTCTGCTTCAGTGTTTTCAACTAATTTCAACACTGATGAAGAACAATTTGACTGAGAAATGTACATAAGACTTATCAAGATCACATGCCCCAGGTCAACCGCCTTCCTTGCCAAGAAAAGCTGTTGACTCAGTCTTTAATTCAAGGGGGAAAGGGTTAAAGACGTACCTTGCCACATGCCAGCCCACCTGCCACTGACAGGATGACCCCCACAGCCTTACAGGCCAGAGCCTTGAGGGTCAGTAGACCTGGGATCTTGACTCCATTCAGATAGCACTTGATCTGTGGAATGCCACTGCCAGCTGCCTGGGGCTGGAAAAAAAGGACATTCAATGTCATCAATGAATATAATGGACTCTGTATCATAATCATACAAATAAGTCGCATGTGAGCATTAAGAATATATTAGATACTTATAAAACATGCTCTCTCTCTCTCTCTCTCTCTCTCTCTCTCTCTCTCTCTCTCTCTCTCTCTCTCTCTCTCTCTCTCTCTCTCTCTCTCTCTCTCTCTCTCTCTCTCGTTTATTGACACACGTAACTTAATTACATGGTATGGTCACAACAACGAAGACAAAGACACAAAATACAAAGAGAAGAAGCTAACTATACATTTCATAAAATAGGTGCAACCAAAGTATCAATATTATACATAGACCTATATATATATATATATATATATATATATATATATATATATATATATATATATATAACTTCCCCTGTGCATATTTCTATATCTTCAGATTGTTACATGCAAATAAAAGTTTGCTTTTAATATATTTGGTGAGAGGTAAACTAATAATATTGCATGATAAGACTTAAATCCAATGTAATCCATCAAGATATGGTGACCTCACACTTTGCAGGGATCGCTCAGGATGGGTTGCACGTGCTGAACAGTGTTTATAAGACAGGTTTTGGACACTGTACTGAACAGACTGGTGCCCAGGCTCTCAAGACAGAGTACATGCACATTGTACTGAACACTCTGGTTCCCTGTATGGAGTTAATAAAAAATGGGTTACACCATACTCAATATTCTGGTCCCCACACTCTAAAGACAGGTTCTACTGTACCGAAGAAGAGTGTAGTCCCCAATGTTTGAATACATGCAAGTTACACTGTGCCGATAATTTCAGTTCTCACATGATAAGACCTAAATATATCCCACCTCTGAGAAATCTTTTTTATACTATAATTCCAGCCCACGCTAGGCAGATTAAAAAATAAAGTAAATGAAAACTACCCCCTTCAATCATAACCCAATTATTCTCAAAATGGCTTCCCTGAAATTACATGTACATGTAC
Source organism: Hermodice carunculata (assembly GCA_964020975.1). Taxonomy (NCBI): domain Eukaryota; kingdom Metazoa; phylum Annelida; class Polychaeta; order Eunicida; family Amphinomidae; genus Hermodice; species Hermodice carunculata. The sequence goes on from OZ026624.1 coordinate 89,078,000, forward strand.
TTGTCAGTTATGTCTCTGAGTTAATGTAGAAATGTCAATACCAGCAATTTAGTTATTCTGAAATGATGACCCAATGAATAACCATGCAAGGAACAGGTTGGCTCAGAAAACAGTTGAGGGTTGTCTAAGGTCAATGCATTTGTGTATGCCTCATCACACCTTTATTAGTGATTACAGGGCTGGACAGGCGCTTTTAAAAGCACTCCAGCTGAGCTAAAAATTAAAATCTGTGACATGCATCTCATGTCTAGGTACATGTAAGTATGGAAAATCTAGGATTGATGTTGAATTACATGTAGTTGCATGTAACCCATACCTTTTTATGGAAAATACAGGATTGGTGTTGAATTACATGTAGTTACATTTAAACCATACCTTTTTATGGAAAATGTTAAGGATTGATGTTGAATTACATGTAGTTGCATGTAAACCACACCTTTCTAAAGACTAAACATACCTCGACGCAGACAACCAGCACAGCTCCAAGGGTGACCAGTACAACATTGATGAGTACCCAGACCAGTAGGGGTACCACCATACAGGCTCCATTGCCACACCCATCTACCACTGCACTGCTGTCAAGGTTTATACAAAGTGGCATGGAATGTATCTCTATGTATCTTGTAATATAGCCAGGCCAGTTCTCATGACTAAAAATCTGACAAAATAATGCAATGCTTTTTATCCATACATGTATAACTCACAGATGCAGCACAAGAACAACTGAAAGATGCAGATTTACAAAATACACATAGCACTGGTGTCTTATACAGGTGTATTCTACTGCACTGATTAAAAGTAAGCCTATACCTAAACATGAAGGCTGCAAGACAACTAACAAAAACAAGACATATGACATGAATTTATACTTTTAATTGCAGGAAGATCACATACATGTATATGTATACTAGCACAGCAATCATTTCTAGGTCAATTGATGCTTATGTTTTGATGTCATTTTGATATTATATACATGTATGGTAAATCTCATAGAAGTCTACCAAATGTACTTAAGCCTATACATGTACGGAATCTTGCAACAATGACACTCACTTCAGAACATCATGGTTAATGTTTTTGTTTTTTTATTTATTTCTTTACTGTGGATACATGTACATCACAGAAATACGTGTATAAGAGAAATATTTACATCCAAAGGCTACAAATATTTAAAGTTTTGCCTGATACATTTGTCTTCTAGCAAGTCTGACAACAGGGAATGGAAATGCTCTAAGATGATGTACGTCTGCTCTCAGCAGTTGGACGGGACCTACCAGTACATTGCTATGTGTACACTTATATGGTCTACACTCTGGAGTCTGAGTCAACAACTTTCCTTAATTTGGATGCACTCTGCCCCTAATGAGCTCACAGCATGCTGAGGAATGCTGTTAACTAATAACTAAGTCATTCTTGATCAAAACAAGTTGCTGCTGATGTTAATGACATTCCCTGTCACACTTTAGTCACTTTTTGCTCCCTTATATAGTGAAGGGGCATGTGTCATTTCCTATACTCATGAGGTCTCAAAATGCGTCATTTTTCATCTGCAGAGGGTTTAATGCCTGACCTTGGTTTGACCTTTCACAAAGGCTGTGCAAGCTCACAGTGTTCTTATGAATGTTATTCACTACACTACAGTGTAGAGTATTATGCTTTCATCAGCTCATGTCACATTCTCGGCAGCAGACAGTAATTATTATTCTACTCGCAACAACAGACAATAATCCACAAAGTGTGGCAGAGAGTGGCAGTTGGTGGCAGCAAGCATCACAAACTCAATGAAGACAGTCTGCTGCTGGCCATTGCTGTCTGCAGCTCACTTCTGCTATCTGTTGCTGTCTATGGCTGACCTCACATGGCCCCTCCTTGGCCTCAGTGGCACAGATTGCTCGCTGGACTGTATACGTATTGATGAGGATTTTTTTTTCAGTGCAGTTTGAAGGTGAATATGGCAAGCTTTACCACATTTAATTTGTGCCACCATATTGCTGACTGCACTTTTTTACATTCAGAAGAAGTTCACACCTAGCCTTGCTGATGATGTCTTCACTCTTATCCTGGCTCAAGACACTTTCCACCCTCATGCTACCAATTCACACTTTTTGCGCTTATCCTGCTAATAAATGTTCTTCACCTGCTTTCCACCCTTATCCTTGTTTACGATGCCTTCCACCATAACCCTTGCCCATAATGCTTTTTACCCTTATCTTTGCTAATATGGCTGTCACCCTCATCTTCATTCTTGATGCTTCTGCCCTTATCTGAGCTGATGATGTTTTTATCCAATTGTATGACCAATTACTTCATATAAAAAAGTTGAACTGAGGCATCGGATACACAAGGGTTCCTTTCCAATTTGCATTCCGATATTTAACAAAATTTGTCGTGGTTTTCTTGTCACGTTGCCGTGAAGCACTGTGAGAAGACAGCACTGCCAGACCTGATACCCCGGCCTCACACAGGACAAGGGCAAACAAGTTGAAAATCCCTCATAATTAAATGCAGTCTTCCTCAATCTGTCTACTTACTCTTGTACATGTACAGGCAATTTCAAAGAATGGTTGAGGTGTTTTTTTTAATGTTTTTACCACAGCAGGAAAAAATACATTTGCATTTTCTATACCATTTACGTCTGAGGATACAAATGAAAATTTGGACATAATCACATCAAGCTTGCACAAACCGCTAAATTGTTTCTGTTGAGATCCGGAGAAATTCAATAACCACAGATATGCCTCTGGCACAGCCGGTAACAGACAATGACTTAATTATGTCTCCAAATGCCACTTATCTTGGCCACAATGTGTCCCCCCCTCTTCCACTGCCACCTATCTATGGACTACATCCATTTGTGCTGGGGGCTTCTTCTTCCCTGCCCATTACCTTTGCAGGCTATCTACGATGAAAGGTCAAAGGTGAACAGGCGTTAACTCCCTTTTAGTTGTGGATTCATAAGGAAGCACTAACTAGGATCGCCCTGTCACTATTTTACTATATGAAAATGCCCTCCATTAGCAACTGGATATACCCAGTGGGATGTTGTGCGGTAATTGGCATAAGTAGTAGTCAGTAACAGAAGACAGAAATCTGTAACCTTAACCCTTTGACTGAAGTTCAAAAGCTCCTAACCACTCATCTGGCCATTTCCACTCAAAATGAGGAAAAAAGCTCAAACTTTTACAGAAATGCATCTCTTCCCAATGCACCTTTTGCACTAATACATGTACTTGGTAGCATACATGAAATTGTATGAGAGACTAACGATTAAATGCGAAGTGGTTCATAGGATATACTCTTTCTGAAAGGCCACACAGCTTCAAAGAGACCCCGTTTGAACCAAAAGGCCACTAATGCATGCTTGGCTGCAACAGTACTAATATTAACTCGTTCCACCCTGATAGAAGACCAAGTCAACCACTTTCCTTGGCATGCTCTGAGCACATTGCACCCAGAGCGTGCCAAGAAAAGCCGTTGACCATGGGCATATAATTGGGAATGATCTTACATACAAGTTTCCTTCAAAATTTTGAAAAACAATCCCTTAATTAGTAAAATACAATCAGCAGACGACATTTAGATATTAGCGTGAAAAGGAGTCATTAGGGTGGAATGAGTTAAAGGTGTAGACTTGTTGCCCAGCAGACACAAGTTCCAGCGAACATGCCATGGGATGTTGCCTAGCTGTTACCATTTGCTCACACAGTCCTTGTGTGAAGAGACATTCATATAATGGGCCAAGTGTAACATCAATTTTGTGGGGTTTTTTAGTTCAGCTGGTGGACGGAATCCATAAACTCTAACAATTTCGTCCATAAAATTGTTAAGTATATCAATTTTGTTCACAGAATCCATAAGTTTATCAATTTTGTACACAAAATCCTTAAGTTTATCAATTACATCAATGAAATTGAGTAAGTTTATTAGTTATGTTCACAAAATTGAGAGAAGCTACCAATTTTGTCCACAAAATCATGCAAGCCTACCAATTTTGACTGTGCAACAGTGCCACATTGCAGACTGGCCAATATTGAACAAAATTCTGCCTGTTGGTCCCTTTCATCCAATTTTTACAATTAGTCTATAACTTTTTCTATCCTTTTAAATTTTTTCCAGTGAGCCAAATGATCAAAATTAAAACACATATGCATATGCAAGATTTGTTATTTTCGGATAACATCATCAAGGGTCTCTGATGGTACGAAATTCTAAGCTGTTGCACTTGGCCTGCTAGAATTTTTGGGACAAAACTGAAGAGGTTTTTGTGATTTTGTGTAGGATATTGAGAAACTTGACAATCATGTTGACAGAACTGTACTATCTTTAGATTTATGTGAACAAAACTGTTATACTATTACAATTGTGTGCACTAAATCTTGTAAGTGATGCATTTTGGGAAATACTTTCAGTTTTATGAATTTTTTCTTTCAGTTTTTTTCCACAAAATCGTAAGAGTAGTTTAATTTCATGGTGGGACTTTGATCTTGTAATTTGCAATTACAATCCTGTTGTGATTCTATCCATGATAACAACAAGTATTATGATTTTGTGCATGAAATCAATGATGTTACACTTGGCACCTCACACATTCATGTGTTTTAATAAGCATTGAGTTCTTAATATCAAAGCTTCAGATTTTACAATTTTGATAAAATCAAGAGTACACTGGTGAAAAAGAAATGTCTTGGGGTTTTTTTAAGCAGTGATGGTGTCTGTTGGAGAGGGGGCAGGTCTGAGTATACTTTAAGGTAAAAGTTTTCTCACTTCTAGGCAGACCACATTTTGCATTAAATTAAAGCCTTTCTGTACTGCTATGAAAAAGAATCCCAGCATCCCTGATGAGAGCCGAGGAGCTTTTGCATTGTAAATATATTTACTGACTTCAAGCAATATATTCACAGAGAAAACTTAGGTTTTAACCCACTCATATTTAGAATTATGGCCAGTAGAAGACAAGGAGATAGGCAAAGTATGAGAGTCGGCGTCCTATATGTTTTTGGAACTTAATGGGGATTGGTAGTTCAATAAATAGTTCACTCACTGTGTCACACATTTGTTTAAACTGAGTCACAGTTTCCCATGATTTACACAAGAAATGTCCAGCCTGCTTATGTACAGCAAACATAAAAATTGTGCAGCTTAATTTCTTCCTTCCCTTCCCCCCACCCGCCATCATGCAAAGAACTCTCTAATTCAAATGTGGTCTGCCAAAACACTATTTCATAGGTTCACTGCAAGCCTGTAGTTGAAGACATTGGTCTTTGATGTGTGACCAATTATTACAAAAGGATTCTATGTCATATTTTCATACATGTAGCATTAATTCTGGAAATTTTAAAAGGCTTGGTTTAGTAATCATACAGCACACGATAAATCCATTCCTCCTGGCAATCAAAGACTTAAAACGGCTTGACACCCTTTACATGTGGCACCCTGAGAATATAGAAGGGATTACAGGTCATGAACCTGGGATCCAGTTTATTGTATCAACAAAAATAGTGTACCAAGTACTACCACTTTGAACATTACCATGTACGATGTGCTGACCAGCTTCATTGGTCTAGATTTTATGTGAAATGGCAGCATTGCTTGTGATTTCTGTTCCAAACAAAGAAGTAAGTCCCAGGCCTACCCCATTATGCAGTTCTGGTGATTCACTAGAGAAGTTAACATACATCACAGAAGTCCATAAAACCATCTGAATTATTTAGACTTGCCCAAAACCAAGGGCAAGGAGTGATCTTTCTGAGAAGGAATAAATATTCTTTATAAAGATTAAAGCCAATTTCATCACTGTTGTTTTACGAAGTTTAACTTATAATTTATGTGATATGTACATACATGGCTTCATTTAAATGCTTTTATTGAAACAGAACCTAGCTTGGACCATATCTAAACATGGAAGAATATTCAAGAGGGTGCTCAAAAAATATAATGAAGTAATTCTTCACATATTTTTGTTTGAAAAAAATGCAAGGCTAATTCTGATTTTTCTATCATGTATATACTTTTAATTAATTTTATTTCTTCTATTTTTGTCCCTCAATTTTGTGGGAATAGTCTTATGCTGAATTCCACAGGAAATTCTATTTTATCCTATTTTGTACCATGTACATATTTTCTAACTCTGTTTGATGAAAATTGTTTTCTTTAACTTGTCCCTGCTCCAGTTGATTTTAAAATAATAAGAGAATACCAGGAGTGAAAACAGTTATGTAATTGAGTTACAGATGACGATTCTTGAGATGTAACACATATAAGGTACAATGTATAATGTCCAACCTGGCAAAGTGACTACACATATATCACAGAATTATGCATTCCTACACAATAAACCTATATACTTAACAGTATGTATGATACAAGAGCCACTTAGGTGGGGACTCCTTGTCTGTGGTGCTGTCAGTAACCTCCAACAGTCAAATATAGTACATCATTTGGTACCTTACATCTGACCAGTTTCAGCACTACCTGGGTTCTTCAGAGACTGACCAAACATTGCTGCATTTGTTTTCATCTTGGTATATGGATGGACCTGTGTTATATATTGTTACATCATGGTCATAACTTTAAGACAATCATTTTCATGTTAAACAGACAAACTGTCAAACTGACGTGTTGGAGAAGAGCTGGGCCACACTTAAAAAGAACTCTTTATTTTTTAGAAAATCCCTTATACAATATGGTGTCTAATGAATTTTTTGAGTAAATCAGTTTTATTTGATCAAAATTTAATGATAAGCTCTCAATAATTAACCACATGAACTGGACGTTTTGGTGCAAATACCTATTGTCTGTAATCAAGATTCAAAGGTTAATACGATTGACTGACTACATGTACCATGTTAGCATCAAAAGATTTTTTTACTTTCTTCAGATTGTATTGGGACTCAAACTAACAAACGTGGACAACTAATGGACAATATTTACATCCACTAAAATGTTCCAAAATCTCAAAATGAACAAAATTATCCAAAACCTGTTGTACATTAACTAAATGTAAGTTTCAATGTAAAGGTTTTGTGCCAAAATATGGCTTTTGAAACACAATAGTGATTTAGTTTTGGCACATAACAGATAACAAAGGAGCATATGTCAACCAACCTCTTATTCATGAGCTGAGAGGCACCATAAGTGTTTTTCCTTCAACTTATACTTTAGCCATTTACATACTGATAGCATCAAATATCAAAATTCTACGCATCATGCAAAATGTCAAACCATATTTGAAAGATGAAGGCGAGTTTCAGATGTACAATCAGCCCCTATGCTGGCTCGATCATGTCAGCCTTCCTCTTATTTGCAAATGTACAGCTTCATTTTACTTGTTTGATAGGGAACACATTTAACCCTTTCCCCCTCAAACCGGCCAAAACCGACTGGTGGTGAAATGTCGTCTGCTTCAACGCTTTCAACTGATTTCAAAGCAATGAAAAACAATTTGACTGAGAATTGAACATGAGACCTGTCAAGACAACATGACCCAGGTCAACAGCTTTCCTCGGCATGGGTTGGGCACTTAGTGCCCAACCCATGCCGAGGAAAGCTGTTGACTCAGTCTTGATTTAGGGGAGAAAGGGTTAAATAACGAAAGCCCTGTCACAATGTTTTTCTTCACTCAATTGGACAAATTAATTCATGTCAACATTGAAGTACACCTTCATGTCCTATTTAATCTGCACGACTACTGTGCATCAATCAGCTTTATTGGAGAAATGCAAGGAATTTGTTTGAATTTGGGAGATTTGTGGTTATAATTACACATGCTTATTCTCATTTATGGCAAGGAACCAATTTACAGGCATTATTTGTGCCAAGTTAACAATATATGATATTCTCTTGTTGCAAATTTTAGTGTGGTTCTTTTTGCAACAATTGGACAGCTCTGGTCTTCCCGTGTCTTGATATCAATTAGACTTGGACACCTTGTGTCCTGATATCAATTAGACTTGGACACCTTGTGTCCTGATATCAATTAGACTTGGACACCTTGTGTCCTGATATCAATTAGACTTTGACACTTTGCCCATGAGCTAACTAACATGTATGTGTAGTCTGCCCATCTAAGACATTTTTGCCTGTCAGCTGAGGTCTGGTGTCCAAAGCTCTCTGATCTTAAGCACCCTCTTGCAGATAGAGATCTTTGGTTGAAAGTCCTCGAATTTGAAGATGGAGATTCCTGCATGGCTTCCAAGACCTGCCAGCCCTGCTCCTGTACATCATGAAGTCTTGTATATGTGACCTTCTGGTCTTGTTGTAGAAGACTTGAGTCCTGCATGTATAGCATTAAAGGGTGCTCCATGTATGTTACACTTACATGTTATGAGCCAACTATAGTCATTCAAGTTCCAAAGGCCCTTCTGCCTTCAAGCAGATGGGATTTATGTCTATGTTCATATGGCTAGCATGAAGATATTTGGTTTTCTTCCTTTCAATAGCTGGAGTCATGGTGTAAATGTTTCAATCTTTGCTTTCTTTGCTGAGCAAGGCTACAGCGTTAATTGTGGCATAGCATATTATTTTATACCTGTTGCTTAATTTTGTCTTGACATATCACAAATAATAATATTTTCAGGATCATTCTATACCCATTCTATTTTTGTGTCTATATGCATGGAGACTGACTTTGCCTTTTTTGCCATGAAGATCAAGTCCAGTTTAATTGTTAAATTACCAATAATACCAGGAGATGGATCATCATTTCACGGCAATACACTACGGGGGAGGCAATACATGGTTCTGTGCACTTTTAAGGCAATGTCCAACTAATTTTGGATAGTTTTGTTCATTTTCAGATTTTGGGACATTTTGGTACTCATGTTTCATATGTCCAAATTAAGTAGTTCTAGCCCCAGTACAATCTGAAGAAATAAACAAAAGACTTTCAAGGTTTCCATGGTAGTCAATGGACTGTGTTAACCTTTCTATCTATATTACTCACACTAAGTGTCTGCTCTAAAATGTCTGTTTCAAACAGATATTTCCTTAAAGTGAATTAACTGCTTTTAATGAAAAACTGATTTACTCTAAAAATTCTTTAGAGCAAAAATGTATCAGGGATTTTCTAAGAAATGGTGTCTAGTTCTTGTTTAAATGGGTATCAAAAATGAAGAGTCCCAAAAACTTTATCAATTTCACAAAAACAACCATTTTTCAGTTTTTGTATCACCACTGTAAACTAACAGATACAATTATGAAAAATCTCTGCCACATTTTTTCAGTTACATGTGTTGAGATGGCAATAGCATAAATTTGAACATTTTATTTTGAACATTTTTTGTGAAATAGTCAAAATGCTACTAAAAAACACTTTTTTACCCCGAACACTTGTGTCCACTGTGTGCCACTCAGAGAGCCTTGAAATAAATACTTCAAAAGTTTCATAACAAGTTTTAATTAAAAATAATAAAAGGAAGCTGGTTTTCAATAGGAATGTGGTCCATTATAATGTATATCTCTGATAAAAATTTGGTAAAGCTGCGATGGATCCTTGTTGAGATATTATGGTAATGTCGTCCTCTTGTGACCACTCAGATGGCCTTCAAATAAATACTATCAAGTTTCATTAAAAGTTAATAAATACAAAGAGGATGCTGGTTTTAAAGAGGAACCTGTTCCATCATAAGATGCATCTCTGGGAAAAATTTGGTGAAGCTTAGGTCAATATTTTTTGAGATATCACGGTAACATTGTTGGGGTTGACACCACTCAGACGGCCTTCAAATAAATGTATTAAAAGTCTCATAAAGAGTAAGAAAAATGATCAGAGGTAGCTGGTTTTCAATAGGAACCTGGTCCATCATAAGGTTCTTCTGTGAAAAAATTTAGTAAAGCTACAGAGGATATTTATTTAGATTTTGCGGTAATGTCATCCCCTTAGGTGCCACTCAGACGGCCTTGAAATTAATGCATTAAAAGCTCATAAAAAGTTTAAAAATAATAAGAGGAAGAAGGTTTTTGATAGGAACCTGGTCCATTATAAGGTGCATCTCTGATAAAAGTTTGGTATAGCTATGGAGGCAGGGGGGGGGGTAAATATTTTTGAGACATTGTAGTAATGTCTCAAAAATATAGTTCCTATTTTGCCTTTTTCTTGCAACTTTTTCCCTAGAATTCCTCTCAGGTTTTGTTTATACATATGTCTGGCTGTGCCTAACCTGTACAAGTCTTATTAACCCCCCTTAATGCTAAACATAGAGGAAACCAGTGTGAATTCATAACCTGTTGAGCTGCAACCACATCGGCCTTTAGGGTTAACAAAAACCAAGAAAGGATACATTTCTTGAGTGCCAGGAATTTATACTTAGCCAGGTACGCAGTCGATACTTCTATGAAGGCAGCAACTAAGGCCGTCCCGAGTCCAATCAACAGCATGACAAACCAACGGGCCATCCATTTTTTGTGTAGTTTCTGAAAACACATTAAGAAAAAAAACTACATTGTTTTGAAAAACAGTTTGTTACTGACAATACCATAACATGCAATTCCACTATGAAGGCATTTTGTTTTGGCAGCTGCCACTTTTGTGGGGTTTTACATTTCACAACCATGCAAAGCCTGGACCTGAAAGTTTTGATCTTGCACTTTTTTGTAGCAGTCGCCAAACTGAAGGTCAATGATTGATGATATACATGCACGATGGTATTGTTTCATGGTCAACGAACACAGGAATCTTTGAAACAAAATGCACGCCATAGATCAAGCTGGCATTGATCATACAAAAAAAAAGTTTTAAATTCAGAGTGGCTGTGTGGTGGCCATAATGCTTGATTACAGCAATTTGTCATCTTGTAGCTTGACATCAACTTCCCTGAAGGTCACCTTTGACTTTCTGATACTGTCAGCCTGTAATGATTCTCATTACAAACTCAAGGTTAGACAAGCAGGTCTAAATTAACCCTGGACTTACCTGAAGTCACCAATGTTCTCTTTTCATTTATAATTACATGAAGTAGAGAACAAATAGTTGTTGACATACAAGCTTTTATCACTGTAAAATCAATTTTAACTCATGTTAATAATTTATTTGTGTATTTAACTCAAATTTAAAATATGTATGAGAAACGCATGTTCAAATCATATACAGGAAAGATCTTTCCTCTGAGGCAACAAACTGACTATGGTATATATATATGTGTGTGTGTGTGTGTGTGTGTGTGTGTGTGTGTGTATGTATGTATGTGTATATATATATATATATATATATATATATATATATATATATATATATATATATATATATATATATATATATATATCATACATGTATAATTTTTATTCAAAAAGAGAAGATAAAACAACAGCAATATATTCAAATTGTCAAATCTTTAGACACATGTACAGTGCAAAAGAAAATATACTGTAACTGGAATTGGACATGATTTCATAACAAACACAGAATATTTTCAATTGACCCTGTATGGTCAGACTAAGAATGAGTCAACAGCTTTACCGGGGGCAGGATAGAGTCAAAAGCTTCCTAGGGGCAGGGTGGAGTCAACAGCTTCACTGGGGGCAGGATGGAGTCAACAGCTTTACTGGGGGAGGATGGAGTCAACAGCTTTACCAGGGGCAGGATGGAGTCAAAAGCTTTACTAGGGGCAGGATGGAGTCAAAAGCTTTACTAGGGGCAGGATGGAGTCAACAGCTTTACTAGGGGCAGGGTGGAAAAACTGCACCCAACCTATGCCAAGGAATGCTGTTGCTGTGCGGCAGCACTATCATGATAGGTCTTACCTACAATTCTCAGCAAAAATTTTATCTGTTGACTAGAAATTTAAGTAAAAACTGGGAGACACAAGGTGCTTTATGTGTGGGTGCTTTTGGGGAATATGAGCTGGCAGGGGTTAAAGTAGACCTCAGTGGAATTCAGGTTTGCAGCTCAAAAGAGTTACAATTCATTCCCAAGCATATCAGACAATTCTCATTGAACTTAATTTCTTTACTGTTGAAATAAATCATAAACACTGAAGCAGACGACATTTGAAAAGTATCCGGTTTTGGCCAGTTTAAGGGGGAAAGGGTAAGCATAACACAGCTTATGACATTTTCACAACTGAAAATTGTGTCAATGCAGTAAGAGTATATAAAAATGGTAGAAGTCTTGGATCTGAAGGCTTCACAACTGAATTCATTTTGTTTAATGTCTTCTACAGCTGCCAATTTTGTGCAGTTTTAATTTCATAGTGGAAAAAATCTTAGACTGACTGAATGAAGCAGTTGTTGATAGAATAACTTATGCATCTAAAACAGTCAACTGTCTATCTGTCTGTACAAAAGAACGATTTTTTTAATTTTGAAAAGATACAAGTCATGCACAGTGTTATAAAAGCTAAAATATAATCATAAATTTAGTGTGATATGCAACTCAGAGCCCACATTTTTAATTTCTTACATCTTTACGCAGGATTTCAAAATGTAAAGCAAATAATGTGTCTGCGACAAGACAAATCTACCATACAACAGAATGCTGTGAAAAGAAATTTGAGATTTATGAGATGGTCCCCTGTCCCAAACCATCACGTGACTGTATAATATGTTCTGCCAATGACAGAAGCCATGTTACACATCTACCACAGTTTTCATTAAGAACACCCACAAAAAAGTCAAGGTATGTTTTAAGTCTCAGAAATGGCCATTAGAAGCCAATGGTCTCTCAACACAGTGGTCTTTGTTAACAGGTACATGTATGCCTAAAGCTATCATGTGGCCTATGCATTCTACCTAAATTACAGAAATGTCCATAAACCATTATACTTTGAAAATAACTTTCTGTACCTGTAATGGTTACCCTGGAAATAAACCCTGGATCTCTCCCTGTCATGTGCACCAGTGACAGTCCAATATGGCTTCATCTCTGAGGTGGTCCCAAAAGCATCACATGTCAATGTGGACTGGCATTCAGTACTTTAATTCATGTGTAACATTATTAGCTCTGCTGACCTACATGTAAGGTTGCAGAGCTTATAGCATTGCTTATGTCCATACGTCTGTCATTCTGTCCGTCCATCCATATACTTTTGGGTTGTGAGTGCAATAACTGAAAAAGTTTTGATGTTAGCCCACAGTTTTCAAGTTAGCCTGGGGATTAAACTTTTAGTGGCCAACACAAGGGCCACCTCCTCTAAGTCTGAAGACAATCCAACCTATATGCTTCTTGAGTAGTCAAAAATGTGAATTATAGATGAATGGATATGACTGTGGATGATGGACCATAATATATAATTTTTAGCCAGTTAGTTGTATCATCCACACCCTGGTGACATAAATAGCCTCTGGCTAATGTTTATTGCATTTTAGCCCACCTTGAAATAAATATATGCCTGCATGTATGTCTATGGCCATACGTCTAAGCTCAGGTGACTGATAAGTCAGCAGAGGTAAAAATCAATAAATCTGGGTCTTACATCATCCCTGTCCCAAGGCAGATTGTATATTCTCTTTATCATACTCAAATAAGGCTATTTTAACAAAGCAACACAACCAAACATCAGCCATGGCTCTGCTAATTGATTTATCTTCCACAATAAAGAAATCCAGCAAAAACGACAGTCATTTTCCTGCAGACAGACTACAAAATGTATCAAAATGAATAGCAGAAGGTGAGACTGCACCTTACCAGACAATTTTCCCCTTGATATTTTAGTCTCGTATAGGTCTGTCCAGATAAGCTGATTGATTGTGAAGAATTCAGTGTGTGCAGCTCAAAAAATATTTTACCTGAGGTGATACAGTCTTGCCTCATAGTCGGTAATGAAAATACTTGTTTTAAAAACCTATTTCCTCTTAGATTAATCTTCACTTTATACATAATGCATCATTTAAAATCTGTCGGCCATGGTTCATCATCCCCGCGCACCTCTTCCCGGGTTGAAAAAATATATGAAATAGACCTCCGACTGTTGAGTAATCACAATAAATAACTGGCATCTACACCCCTTCTATAACCTGTCTACCCTCAATCAAGATTCTGGTCACAGTCATGCAAACTATGATTATGTCTGCTTCTCAAACGAGAACAATTTGGTGACAATGCCTAAATACCTTTCTACTAGGACTTGATCCATGTTAGGGAGTTAAAGGGTTACATCATGCTACTAACACTTTTTTTATGTATATATTTTCCATTATGTGTGAATAACAATGTTTCCAACTCTCTTTTTTTCCTCTCTGTCAGATGAATCATTGACTGCTCCTGCAGCGATACAAGTTTTTTTCTCTGCTTGATTGACAGGTAAATGGAGGGAGCAATCCTGGAAGTATGGCTAGAATTCCTTTTGCCCCTCTTTTTACATCTCATAAACACTTCCTACCAGATCTTCCTATGTTGTGTTCAATATTTCAATCACAAATGTGCAAATTACATACACAATTAATTTACATGGAGAAATTAACTTCTCAATTAGACTTTCTTTGTGTGTATCTGTTTGCTGTGACAATAGATATCCCACCTTGGTATTCAGGTGCTTAACTGTTTGAACAGTTGTTTTTCCAGAAAAGAAAGAAAGAAAGAAAGAAAGAAAGAAAGAAAGAAAGAAAGAAAGAAAGAAAGAAAGAAAGAAAGAAAGAAAGAAAGAAAGAATAAGCACAACAAAAAGAAAAACAAAAAAATAACACAATTTAATTCTTTTTAAATTCAATCCTTCCTTCATTCTTCTTCTTCTTCTTCTTCTTCTTCTCCTTCTTCTTCTTCTCCTTCTTCTCCTTCTCCTCCTCCTCCTCCTCCTCCTCCTCCTCCTCCTTCTTCTTTTTTTTTTTGCAAAATTTTAAAATGGGCCATAAGTACTAGCAACAAATCTTAATGTAAGATTTTACCAGGTAACATGGAATGTAATACAAAAGTTAAGTCAAAGTGTGAAATTTTTCAATGGTTTTTCTTTGTCTCTTTGGCTCTCTGGCTGTCTTTTCCTTTCGGTTTTGTTTCTTAAAGTTCCCTGTCCATTCATTCCATGTCTTCTTCTTTTATCATTATTATTTTTTTTTTGTTTTTTGTTGTTTTTGTTTTTGTTTTTTTTTTTGTTTTTTGTTTTTTGCAGAATTTTAAGTTGGAACATGATTACCGACAACAAATCTTATTTACCAGGTACCATGGAAGGAAACACAAAAATAAGTGAAGCTGTTAAAATTTTCCATGTTTTTTTCTTTTCTTTTCTCTCTCTCTTCTTTTTTTGGAGGGGGGGGGGTGTTTCTTAATGTTCCCTGTGATGCATCATTAACTCCTTAATCTCTCTCTCCCTCTGCTTTGGTTTTTGTTTCTTAACAGGTTTCCTGTGTTGCATCATTAACCCCTTCATGTCCACTGCATATATTTCACTGACATCCTTTTCTGTAAGTTATAAAATATTGGCTGGGCCTCAAACCAGCAACCTTGGGCACCAATCACCTAGCTAAAAAAGGGAACTGCATGCACTGTACAAAGTGACCAAATCCCCATTCCTATAAAAAAGTGGTATTTAATCGGGTACAAGTACTGTATTGGGAGTTGTCCCAGATCAGGGACTATATATGTGTAAGTCATAAGCATGACAGGAGAACTAAAGATATATAAGTTTTGTGATCATGTAACAGCCAGGTCTCAAACCAGAAACCTTCAGCACCAATCAGCTATCAATTTTTTCAGCCTCTGACAGCACGTTTGCTGCAAATTAACTCTTTCAGTGCCAAATTTTGGACTGAGTCAACAGCTTTTCTTGGCACGAATTGGGCGTAGTGTCCCCAATGCACGCCAAGAAAAGCTTTTGACCTGGGGTATTCTCTCTACGACCATAGGCACACTTGTATTTTAATGAAAGTTTCTTTTTACGAGGAATACAAATCTGGCATCCTGATGATAATTCAGACTAGTTTGAATTAAGGAGATCGACTTTAGTCGTGATTAGCACTGAAAGAGTTAAAACATCCCAAAGTTATTATGTAGTGCAGTAAAAGGGTCAAAGACTTTACGTATCAGCAACTTTCTTTTTCCAGTCTCATCTCTTATCTGTTTCCAATTTTCTATATGCAATCACAAGAAACTCTTTCATTACAAAAGAATTCATTTCATTTTGTTCCCTTTTTGACTGAATCTACAGCAGCAATTGAGAATATTTAGGTCCTTAACTTGTCCCTTGACTTACTTGCATTCAATGAACCATACACATAATGTCTGTTCTAAGTCTTTAGAGATGATCTTAGTTTAACTTTGACAACTAGTTTGCAGATGATATGAAGATATGAAATCTTTCCTGTATGTGGCTCAGATATCCACTGGTGAATGAATGGCAACCAGTAATGAAGCTCTTCAGAAACCCTCTCACAATGTTGTATTCAAATATATGTTTCAAAAGTTTCAGTAAAAATTTGGCCCATTAGTTAATCAAATTTAAATTTAGACTTGTAACTATTCTTCTATCTACTCCGTCCACAACGATAAACCTAGATGTAAATTAAAATTTTGGCGGGAAGTCTATTTCACCACAATTAGAGACAAGCAGTTGTGGCATGAAATCAGATAGATAGTCCTTGTAAAGTGAAGGGAACCTTTGCCACATCAGCACATGTCCACATGCAGCCATCCATATGCTGTTGAGTACAGTCTTACTGCGATGCCTACAACAAAATCTTCAATTTCACAGTGTTATGGTCAGTACTATTAACCAAGCAGCCAATTGATGACATCTTCTTCATCAGCTATGTCCAGATATGTTTGACAATTATGTGGTCAATAGGTTACCAAACTGTGGAAGGTTGACCTTTTTGGTGGCCAGTGAGTGACAACGGCTGGGAAGTCACACCGGGGACGGGGCAATGCTCCAGCAGGAAATTAATGAAGAAACGTTTGATTGTTGGCAGGGAAAAGTAACTGACACAAGACACAAATTCAGTTTGGCTTCTGGACCCCATAGCACTCTATTACATGTAGATCCACCATATTGGTCAGATGTAGCTCAGTCAGCAGTATCAAGTGAGGTGAACAGAGCTTGTTCCTTCTACTGTGATTCATGACAATTCGTAGATGGAATCAAGGAATGATGGAACTGGGGCTGGGTGGATTGTTGAACAATGCCACATTCCTTTTGAATCTGCTACCTCTTAATGTCAAAAATTCACCATCCTTATTGATTTTTACATAAAAAAATACTGAAAAGATTCTTCTCGATCTAATCTGTTTTTGAAACTCTACAATTTTGGAAACAGATATGCCCCTATTTTACACACCCGCCCACATTTTGGCAGCAGTCAACTGAACTCACATTTTTCAAAATTAATTTTAAAAAAATCCTAGGTGCAAGTGCAGAGCTGCTTGCAAAGATGTATTGCATTATTTTTTTCTCGTGCCCATTGTATACTGTGGCACGTTGAAAAATACACAATTGTATCAAAGTATGCTCCCTTTTCCTTACAAACGGTTTTGTACGCCTCTCCAGTTTGTAGTGCATTGGAAAATTTACGAATTTCTCTGACAGTTGATGATTATATAATTATTTCTTCTTGTTTTACTAAAAAAAAAAGTACTGGTTCAAATAATGTCCGTTTTACCTGCAATTTATATGATTGCAATCTATTATAAATTATGTTTGAAGTATGCCCCTCTATTTGTCCTTTGTCTGTAGTGAACATTTCCTCATGTCTGTTTTTGTTGAAAAACATGCCCAACTTTCAGCTTGGGCTGTTCATGCATCGACTGTATGTCACGTATTGTCCTGTCTTCATGCTGTCTCCCACTCTGCAAGAGGGATTTATAGGGAACTGGCCTTTTCCCAATTGCTATACCACTTTGTTATATGGAAGTTTGAAGTGAATTGTAATAAAAATATTTTTAACCCAATGTTACAAGCAGCATCACTTCACTCAGGCTCTCATATTGTGATTGGACATTGCTTGAGGTTAAGTCACATCATATCGAGAAGTCCTTGCTCAGAAATCCTACATAACATTGAACAAAAAACCACAGAAAATCCAACCTGCAGGTTAAGAGAAGTCAAGAATTACAACAATTCATAAAAATAGAAAAAAAATAGTGCAGCATCACCTGTTGAATAAATTGAGATCTTGAGGTCCTGGGAAGTGTCCCTGTGCAATTTTGAAAGCAAAATCTCGATGCTATCATCTACTATAAAGCTCATAAATATACTGTACTATCTGCACAAGCATTTCCTATGATAGGTTCAAAGGTCAAGATCAGAGTGATCTAACTTTAGTTCAGTACACAACACACCCCTATCCAAAAACCGTATCCAAGAACCAATTTTTGTATCTCTATAATTCTTACTGTACAGGAAACACATGACCCACACAGGCATTTTTTTCCTGAAGGGTAATAGTTAGGTCAGCAAGGTCACTGTGACCTAATTTTGCATGCAAAATGCCCCTATTCCAAGAAGCATCTACACACCAAGCATGACCCGTATTTCTAAGTGCATGTACACGAAAGGTGACCCACACTAGCATTTTCTATGATAGGGTTTGAAAGGTTAAGGTCACACCGACCTAATTTTGGAACACCTGCACCCCTACTGGTATCCCAAGTAGCATCCACATACCAAGTCTACATGGTATCTCACTTAGTACATATGGGATTGGAAATATGACCCAGACAAGCATTTCTAGATGAAGGACCAGAACTATAGACATTGTTGAGGTATTGTGGAGTGATTTGTGTGAGAATGGTTAATGTGAAGATGATGAAAAAAATGTATTTGAACACTTACTTGTTATCCAAAACATGTTTGGAATCATCATTCACAAGATTTTGCTTACATCAGTTATACTTACAGGAAAACAAGAGCAACATACTGGTAATTTTGAACAGTTTACTGGGGCAGTGCAGCTAGGGATTGGACTGTAAACAATACACCTTCATTTCAAATGCCATCCACCTGATTTTTTCCCCTCTTTTGCCACTTGATTTATGCTGACACAGTGTCACAGGGGATGTCGCCCAGGCTATTGTGCGCCTGAGAATTCCAGTCCACAGACACCTTGGTCACATTCTGAGTCCTTAGCAACCTGCAGGCTATGGAGACCAGTCTCAATACTCTAGGGTTAGTGATAATAAAGGTCAATTGCATCTTAAGGGTCTGATTTACTCTGGAGGACCTCTGTATCAGCCTGTTATATATCTGCAGCAGCCGATGGTACCAGGAATTAATCTACCATTATTTCAGGGGCCCTTCCCTCCCCCCCCCCCCCAATATCTAGAAACAGCCCTAAATTTCTTTCCAATCCTGTGAAATTTCTTAAAATCATGCAAGATTCCAAAAAATGTGCAAAATTTCTCCCCAATTTTTATCCAAAAAGGCCCCTTTCTCCAAATCCCAGATTAACCCCTGGGTGTCGTGTGATGTATACTGGCATAAACGTGGGACCCTTTTGTCCCCAACACGGTGGTTTTGCCAGGCTATATGTGTGTTTTATTGGTGCATTAACTCTTTCAGTGCGACCTGCGACTAAAGTCAAACTACTTAAAATGAACCACTCTGAATTATAATAAGGGTGCTAGTTTCTCGTTCCTTGATAAAAGACCTTTTATTCAAGTACCAGCACGCCTGAAGTCATATAGAATATTATACAATGTAATCCATGTCAACAACTTTCCTTGACCCACTTTGGACATAGAGCACCCAAACTGTGCCAAGGAAAACTGCTAGCTCAGTTCAAAATGTGGCACTGAAAGAGTCAATTCCAAAATGAGTGTTCTCTTAAATATCCTACAATTATATTCTATTAGATATCTCACAATTTTGTGGTCAAGTAAATTTCCCTGTTACATATGCACATACAGGCTTGTGACCTTACATAACTGATCTTTGTAATTTTTTTTTTTTTTTGGTGAGAATGTATCCACGTATAGAAGTTTGAAATTTCCAAACAATCCTTATTGACTTTATTGAATTTTGGAAAGAAATTACTGTTTGCAACTTCTATTGATGAAAAGAAGATACTTGGTCTGCTATCATCTTTCTGAATCTATAAATCAGAATTGGATGTCCAATGAGGCTCCTAGAACCTGAGCAAAGGTGAAGCACATTTTGATCAAGCTTATTATTCCATCATTAATAATTACACAAAAATGTATTTGGTTTCTCAATTCCCTCCAACCCTCCCCTCCCCCACTAATAGTGTGCCAGCACATTTCAAAGCACATCTTTCTGAACACAAATGCTGTATGGCAACTATTCCATTCAATTCAAAGGCTCCTATATATGCATATGAAGCCCAGGTATCACATGCATGAGTATAATTTTTATGGACTACTACTGCCTTTGATCTAGTACGGTACGGTGTACATTGACCCCAGATGCTTTTCCTAAGAAATACAGTACTAGTGTAACTTGAAATCACCCAATGCATGCATGGACTTAGGAGTACTTTTGACATCCATGAAGCTAACTTGCATTTCCACCCTAATGACACTTTTTCCCACTAATATCTAAATGTCATCTGCTAATTGTATTTTACTAATTTAGGGATTATTTTTCAAAATTTTGGATGAAACTTACATGGAAGATCATTCCAAATTATATCATGGTCAACAGGTTTCTGTGTGCCAAGGAAAGCTGCTGACTCAGTCTTCTATCAGGGTGGAATGAGTTAATGATCAACAGCTGCTAATTTGTGAAGCCACAAAAATAAATGTTAAATCCATTCATGAGAACAATTGGACATGCAATGGAAGCAATATTCTTGCAGTTCTATTTCTGACTGAGAACGTGAAAAAACTTTCTTATCTGGGAAAAAAAATGGATCAAATATTGAACAACCTTCCACAGCAATTATTGCATGTGTGGGCACTCATTGGTCTGCATTTATACATAGGAAATAGCCTGGCCCTGACACACAGATATAATGCTACGCTGTACGGTATCCTCAATAATCCTGGTAGCCCGCTGTAAGTTCAGTGACAGATCAGAGTTACTAATCCACACAGTCAATCCTTTCAACTGTCTCTGATGCCATGCAGTCTCTCCTGGCACCAGGGAGCATCAAGTATTTGATGACCTCCACAGGTGATTTGCCCTGCTTTACTTCAACATTGACACAATATACATGCATGCACCAACGCTCAGAAATGTCTGACAGGAGCACGATGAAGGCCAGGACACAGGGACAGGGAGGCTTCATTATTGGCCAAGGAAAACTATAGTTTACTTGAGGCAGCAATGAATCAGATGTAAACATTAATTTTGACCTTGTGAGCAGGAATAGGATATCGCTCAAACCTACATCCTATTCAGTTCGGAAGGCTTCATACTGCAGCACTCAACAATGAAAGTATCTGAATACCCAGCAAATATTTGCAGATTATATATAGGGTGTGAAGAGGTGAGTGCATGGGATCCACCCTTGGAATCTAGAACACTCAGATAGCTGACCTGTTCAGCTGACCTACATGTACAAATATACACCCAAAATTTAACCCAAAACTGAGCTGAGCTTCGATCAGCTTCAACCACATATTAAGCTACGAAAAGCACAGCAAAGCTAACCAAGCTCTGAGCAAATGGAATAGATATGACTGACTTGTATACTTAACCTAGCTGTATATGCATTTTAGATATAATACATATGTCTACATATATCTGTAAGGTTTCACAGATTCTTGGAACAAAAAAAAATTATAGCATGGCCAAAAGCACATAGTAAATGCTGGTGTTTAGGAATATTTGTTCCACCAACAACAAATATTCAGTGAATATTAATTCCCCAGAGAAGAATGAATATTTTTTTCTCACCCATAAATATTTGCCCCCCCCCCCCCTCCGAGAAGCAAAATATTTCATACTTATAGTTTCACTTCCTTCAATTTGAGAGACAACCTGATCTGAAAGCCCTGCAGTTCCCAGAGGTCTTTGTAGTTATCTTTTCCATGTCATGGCACCTCATATGGATGATTCCTTTCCAGATCAATTGTGATCCAACACCTGTTTTCTCTTGTTTGCCTGCAGAAATCTATCTCTTAATCCTACTTAAGGGAAGTCTCACTTGGATCAATAATGACAAAGCTTGATGGACTTCAATCATACCAATTTGAAGATGTGGCAGGGAAACCATTTTATTTAGCAAGGCAGTGTGACCTTGACCTATGACCTGAAGGTCATCAGCAATCATATGAAAAAAAGGTCCAAGATCTATGGAGTATCTGTATCAAAAGTTTCAAGTGTATCTGGCTTACAGTTTTGAAGAAGTCAAAATGTGAACTACCATTGCAGACCCCATTGACTTACATGGTAATAAATAGAATTGCAAAAATTACCAAAAACACCCCCTCCCCACTTAAAATCCAAAAATCATTGGAGCATGACCATTTGAACACAGTTGGTAGATACCTACCTGATGTACATCCTCACCAAGTTTGAAGTGAATCTGGCCAATTCTTTTGCAGAAGTTGAAACTGTGAATTAGCATCGCAATCCCCAACAATTTACATAGTAATCAAGAGGAATGTATTCAGTTTTACCTTTTAAGATCACCCAGGTTTAAAATAAACTATACAAATTGAATGCCCATAGGTACTTTCCTGTTAACATTTAATAGTAACCTTGGGCCTATGACGCACCATCAAGAAGGTACACTGTATAAGCCAATATGTGAAAATTGCTGAGTCTGCAGAAAAATGCAACAGGGATTTGACCTTGACCTTTGACCTCAAGCTTATGTTTCATGAGGCAATAAGTCATGAGGGGACAGATGTATGCGGAAAAGAAGATACCAGGCAGCCGAGATGTGGACGACGAGACTATTAAACACTATATGTATCCCCTTTTATGGGGGATGCATAACAAAAAAATATGATGAAAATCATCTGTTGAAAATGATTAGTAGAAGGTAATATGCTGAATCGTTTACATATCAAATGTTTTAATTTGTTGTCAGTAATAAAGTACATGCAACAAATCCATATTTCATGGATTTACAGCCTGGTAACTGCAACTCACAGAAACACTGCTTTAAAGAGACAAAAACAGTTTGCCAGTGTGCAGAGATTCAAGAATTATAAAGCAGACAAAAATTGGAATTACTGGTTACTTTTGACTGGGAATGAGCTGCATTATTCTGCACTACCTGTTAACATTTAAACTTAATTGGTTGATGCGTAGTCACATGGTCATCTGCAAAGTGAGTATTGCTGAAGAAATTAATCTTGCTCTGACCACACACCACCTTGCAGGCCCCTTGATATAATGAGCCTCAATCTCACTAGCATAACTTGGTTCCCTCTCTTGACTGTAGAGCCTCTTGATCATTGACAGACATACATGGAGCATCAAGGCAGGGAACCACACAACTGGAACAGGCCTATATGTTACTCTCTATTGGGAAAAGTGCAAAATAGCGTCTTTGCAGACGACATTTAGAAAATGGCAGGAAGCAGACAGACGAGATTTGCTGCTCTGTCACATGAAGAGCAACAGAAGATAGTGGAAAAGGGATTCATGTTTTAAACATTAACAGGTAATAGAGAACAAAGCAGTGATGGCCTTGTAATGGAGGCAATATGGATTTTATGCAGCCTTCAGCACCAATACTGCCTTAGGCTATTACTACAGTTGTATAATACATTCAACCTCATCATCCTAAACAAATTTGCATCTATTTTTTTCTGGCTACACACAATGAGTAAAACAAATTTGCATCTATTTTTTCCTGGCAACAGAATGAGTACATTCATATTGTCTGAATGGAGGATGTCACTGGAATGGACACAGCCTTTGACACTTATAATGAACATGCACTGGACTTGCACAATGTACCGATACCATCTGCTTTCAAAGTTTAGGCACCATAATTATTCATTCTAATAGACGCATGCTATACTGATGAAAAGATTCTCTGGATCATATTAACTTTTTGTGGGCCTCTAGGAGTTCCTTTATTGAAAGTATTCAATGTGCTCTTGTGTATGTAGATATAATATGGCTTCTTTAATCATTTTACATTGCCATGGCTAAAGATTGTTAAAAACATAAAATTTCATTAGTTTTAAAATCTTTCAGTAACTCACTTTGGACTGAGTCAATAGCTTTCCCTGGCATGCTTTGGCAGCAATCTGCCCATGCACACAATGGACGCATGAGGACAGCTGTTAGCCTGGACTGTTTTATTTTTATCCATGTAATTAATATAACTTCAGGCATGCTGGTACTTCAATGTAGCACCTTATTATGATTCACAGCAGTTTGTGTTAAGCAGTTCAACTTAACTCTTTCAGTGCCAAATTTTGGACTGAGTCAACAGCTATTCTCAGCAACCATTGGGCGCATTGGGTGCAATGCATCCAATGCTCGACGAGAAAAGCTGCTGACTTGGGATATTCTCTCTGGAACTATAGGCATGATGGTATTTGAATGAAAGTTCTTTTTACGAGGAATACATAACTGATATCCTTATGATTATTCAGACTAGTTTGACTTTAGTGTATCGACTTTAGTTGCACTTGGCACTGAAAGAGTTAAGTTGCAGCTGGCACTGAAAGGGTTAAATCTTAATATGTTATTACCTTAGAACCCTAGTACAGCCAATAGGGACAGGCAAAACATCTTCATTTCATCTGGATATATCCCTGGCTTTAATCACCAGAATCAAATCAAATAGACTAATCTGATCATCAATATCTATAGAATATAGGGACTTTAAATCGAATGATGTGTGAGATACTAAACAGACCGAATTTAGAAACATGCAATGCTTCATAAGCTATGTTAGCTGAATGGACTACATGTATACACCTGGATTTTAACTCATAGGGACCTACCCATGCAGCAATGTATTGCCATGCAACTTAACTCATAGGGACCTAGCCATGCTAACAGCAATGTATTGCCATGCAACTTAACTCATAGGGACCTAGCCATGCTAACAGCAATGTATTGCCATGCAACTTAACTCATAGGGACCTAGCCATGCTAACAGTAATGTATTGCCATGCAACTTTATTCATAGGGACCTAGCCATGCTAACAGCAATGTATTCCCATGCCACTTTTCAGTTGTAAGAAAAAAAAAAGACATAAATGATTCAGTGTCTTAAATGTTGTCTGCTAATTATATCGTCAAGAATGACATAGTGGATGTAGTCAACAGCATTCCCTGCCATACTCTGCAAACATCACACTCAAAGTACACCAAGGAAAGCCCTTTTCTCATGTACCTAAAAGTTATCTCAGATAAGCTATATGTATCCCAGTTAGTATCTGTGATAAGCTTCACCAATGTTTCATGTCACATTTTGTACAAATAACAATTCCTAATAACTGATGACAAAACTAAATGCCATGCCCTTTTTCGATTGTGCACGAACCACTTTTGGTAAGCATAAGTGGAAGGTATTTAAATTTGTGATAAATCATCAAGATTTATCAATAACGCACAGAGCATTTTGCACCTGGTAAAAGAATGTCAACCCTGCATGGCGATGTTTTTTATATACTTGAAAAACCCTTTATAAATCGATGAGTTACACTGTACATGGAAAATGCCTGCATAAATAATGAGGTTTTCGAGAGACAGTGAATCGATGCACAGAAATCCTGCATAATAAATAAGCTTGATGGAGAAACAGTTGAACAAGGACTGCTTGCAAACAAAAACTTTGTTCTTATTTTGAGAACATATGTCTCAATATAATTTTTACTGTGTCGCAACAAATTCTCATTCTCATTGTTGTATTTGTGTCTTTTTGCCCAGAACCACTTCCTAGTAGTCAATACCCTATTCCTCAGTCTGAACTCTTTACTCTCCATAAGCTAACCTAGTCCCTGTCTAACCTATATACATATGGAATTACTATTGTCCATATTGCACACGTTTCTCTGTAAAATTTTGACATAGGCTGTATCAGCCCAAATAAATTACAGGGTCTTCAGCGGGTAACTACTCAACATGTTTTGTAAAATTACTGTGAAGAAATCTCAGATATATTCATTTAACAATTCAGTTTCAACAAACGAAGGATCTCTTTTTAAAGTGTAAGGACTGATTGACCTTTTGTGTGTAGCCCTATCTATGTAGTTCCATTTATTTATTTATTATTTTTTTTTAAATGGCTGGCAAAACATCCTTGATTCAACTTTAAAAGTGAACTGATGATAGGCCATGAATCTGGGATACAGAGTTAGCACTTCTTGGGTGATTTAGCTGTTTTTGCCAGGCAAAGCCTTGCAAAAGCTCCAAAATCTCCCAACTTATGCCAACTCCTCATCCCAGATTTACAGCCTATCATCGGTTTTGTATGGCTCAGTTCCCATTGTGTTAATAATATGGATAAACAGTGGACATATATTTATATTGCAAGTGTTTGAATGGGAGGTTAATACTATGGATAGGTAATGGACATACACTGCAAGTGTTTGAATGGGGGGGGGGAGGGTTAATACAACAGTTGTATATGGTTAAGCAATGGACATAAATTGCAAGTATTTGAATGTGGAAATTTAGTACTGTCAATTAATTTAATTTTGATTTATTTTCATTTTTGCTAATTTTGCTGATGAAACAAAACCATGAAAATAAAAACACACTAAACAGTGTTTTAGTAACATAGGTTTAATTATACCAATTTAGTAGAACTAAATCCAAATAAGTCAACTTAAAACTTCACTTAAATGCCTGAAACAAAGAAACCATTATAATTATATATACATTTAACAGGTACTACATTTACAGTTTCTTGACCTTTGACCTTCCTCTCTCTCTCTCTCTCTCTCTCTCTCTCCTCTCTCTCTCTCTCTCTCTCTCTCTCTCTCTCTCTCTCTCTCTCTCTCTCTCTCTCTCTCTCTCTCTCTCTCTCTCTCTCTCTCTCTCTCTCTCTCTCTCTCTCTCTCTCTCTCTCTCTCTCTCTCTCTCTCTCTCTCTCTCTCTCTCTCTCTCTCTCTCTCTCTCTCTCTCTCTCTCTCTCTCTTTCTTTCTTTACTTAAAAGCACAGAATAATTACATGACAGTTAGGATTGCCAATGGTACTTTCACTGGGTCCTGTTCGTTTTGGACTGAGATTATCCTAATGCCAGTGATTCTGATTATGTCCTTATTCATCTTTCATTAGCAAGGGCTGACTTGTCCAAAATAATTGGTCATCATTAAACCATCACAAAAATAATTAATCTTAATAGTTTTATTTCATGAAATTTGGTCAATTTACCTCACATATTTTCATTACAAAAACAGATGTGTTGCAAAGAGTTAACATTTCATTTTGACAGAATGACATGTGGATAAAGGCAGCTGGCCCCTCGGAATAAAGTACATTTATTAGGCTACTTAGTATGGCTGATGTATAGACCCAATCAACCAGGATCCACGAAAGCCAACACAATTCAGAAAGGCATAACCATGACCTCATCCAATTTCTTCTGACTCATTACGTACCCACTCCTGATTTTGAGATGGGGTCTATGGGTAATTTTTGGGAACTGGGGGAGAGCTTATTTATTTTCTGGGGATTGGGATATTGGGATAGGCGATAATTTTTCCTGGGAAATGGGACATGAATAATTTCTGTCAACTGGGTACTGAAACTATTATCTCCTGTGACTTTGTCTTGGGGAAATGGTCTTTTTATTTTATGGGATTTGTTAAACTTAATTCTTGAGAATTGGAAAAGAAAAATAACTATACATGACATACTTCCTGCTGGGAAATATAAACTTAGTAGATTTTGGTCTTGTAAGCCCTTGAAACACCAACCCTGACTATGCAGACAACCATAGCACCTTCATTTATATACATGTATCTGGAAATTGGGAAATGTACAGGATATATATTTCCCGGGAATTGGGATATGCCCTCCCCCACACCCACACTACACGTAATACACACCCTCTATGGAATTACATTTTTTAACAGTGAAGATTACATTTTCACACTCCCCATGCCTTCAGTTTTTATTCAAACACCCAAAAGCCTAGCTTACAGTCAGTGGTTTTTGCACTGCCCAGCAAACTCTATACATGTATATAGCTACCCCTTGCGGCAGCCATGGCATGATGATGATTTGAGGTGCAGCGCAAAAACCACTGCCCCAGGTCTTAACCACAAACATTAAAAACCTCATTATAACGACACTCAGATATCCGACATATTCATTATAATGACACAAGTTTTGAATGGCAAAAGTTCACTTTCTTTGTTGTTTGATTTATTAATCTGACATATTTAAAGGAACAGATAGTGTCATTATAATGAGTTTTCACTGTATTATGAAAGGAGTTCATACAAAATGTAGCATTACTCGTCTTCTATTGAATCAAACGTGCTTAATAGCACTACTGTCATTCTATATGATGAATATGACTGGCTCATCTTGACTATAGGGGATAGAATGTCTGAGGAACTGTGAGTACAAATTATACAAGAGCTTTCCTATTACACAATGTATTATTTACTGTCAGCGCTGAGATGCATTTAACATCATTACTCCCATTAAGACAAACTCATACATCTCTGTCCTAGAAATGTCTTCAGTGTTCATCTATAATCTGTGGCTACAACTGCCTTCAATTAAAGCCTGAAGGATTGATCTACATGTGTAATCATTTCATTGTGTTCTCACAAGTTTCAAAGGAAATAACAATCTCAAAACACATAGTTTATGATGTTAATTTATCAAACATGACCATTATAAACAAGCTTTTTGCTCTTTAAATATAATTGATGTATTAAATTCTCTCGTTTTCGTACGCACATATATCATAGATGCGAGTCAGCCCATCAATCTGTGGTCCAGCATATTCTAGACTCTCTTTTGCTATAGACCTCTCCTCAATGATCCACTCTCATCACATAAACGCATAGTTTATCCAGGCAGACTAGTGTTTTGTCATGTACATGTACCATGCGTAGAAAGCTTCTGAGGCAATTAGGCTGGAGCCTGCACAAAAGCAGAGACTGTTCCTTCATGACCACATATATGTATAGCTTTTGAATCCCCATTCAAATACTGTTATAGTAGTCCCTCTTTTGAGAGACCACTCCTAGGGCAGGTCTGAAAGTGGTCACATAAAGCAGATGGTCTCTTATCAGAAGAGAAGATGGAACAGACTTAGGCACCTGGTTAATGTGGTCTGAAAAGACAGGTGGTCTCTCAATGGAGTACTCTCTCAAAAGAAGGACCACTGAACCAAAAATAGACCACTATATTAAAAATGCATGCCTTCCAAACCGGCCAAAATTTGCTTAATAATTTTGGCATTGAAACTCACAATTTCCAGCTCAATATTCCAACTCCCTTGTTTGAGTAGGAGTTTAACTGCTTTGTGAAAGAAAAATAGTAACTCACTCTCCAGCCATGCAAGATTTTGTTTACTCTATGTTTAATAGAATATTTAGCATGAATCATGTCCTCAAGCAGGAACAGTGTGGTCATTTTTAAACAGGAGACCAATTAAAGATCTCCATGGGGTATGAACACAATATATGAATGCACTTCAGCTTGACATGCACATTTGAAATGGTGGCAAAAAAGTTGTGTTTAAAGCATAAATAAATATAACAACGTTAATTTTCATTCCCCATAGTATAATCACAGGAATATACAGATACAGACCACAAACATAACAAGCAAATTAATGCCTTTAAGACCTCTAGCCTACCAAAGTCTTGACCCCCTTGTGACCTTAAAATAGGTCAAGGTCACTGAATGTCAAACTCTTTCAAGCTTGACATGAGACGCTTCCACAATGCAAGTTTCATGGTGATGGCTAAATTTGTTCAAAAGTTATCATGTCAGCAAGGGTGACAACGGGACAGACATTACTTATCACAATCGTCTGCAGGGGTGACAATGGGACAGACATTAATTGTGACAATACCCTTTGGCTGATTGTAAGGCTGAGGAGTATGAAAGCTCAGAAACTAAAAGCGAGTTTTTCATGCGAAAAACATTAGGCATCCCCCAAGCAGGCACCTCTCGGCATAGGTCACCCTTCTAAGGGCCACTAGTCTTCTGCAAAAAATTTGACCTTCCTTTGACCTCAAGGTCACCTCTTAGCAAATTTAAGGGAAGTCCATGCAGCATTTTTATGGAAGTTGAAAATGTAAAAAGTCTAACTAACTACGGATGGATGGACAGATGGACTGACATACGACGGACGCAAACAACAGCTCTGCTGACTGACAAGTCAGCAGAGCTAAAATACCCTATAAGCCTATATGTGAAAATTGCTGAGTCCGCAGAAAATGCAACAAGGATTTGACCTTGACCTTTGACCTCAGGTTATATATTATTATATGGGAAAAATATCCCAGCTCCATATATTATCTGTACCAAATAACGAAGCTATAGGTCAAGAAGGGACAGAGATATAAGGAAAATAATTTAAGATACATTGCAGTGGCAGAAACGGTGAACCACGAGAGTAAACCCTATATGCATCCACTCCTACGGGGGATGCATAACACCAGTGCTGTTCACAGTAGGCATTCTATCAGGTAAACAAGTATTTGTTGACAAACATGAACAAAACCATGGCAGAAAAAAGTAGTTGGGGAGGGAAATGACATAAACACTCAATAGACAATGGGAATTACATATGACCTACCATGGATTTGTGTTTTTGAATTTTACCGTAGTAATTGGTATATGTGTACTTACCTGCCAAATGTACAATAAATTAATATATATAATACAGGCTGACCAGGGAATGTTGGCCACACAAAATATCTGTCACAAAAGAAAAGTTTATGACACTAATCTGCCAAGTGAAGTCATTCCTCACAAGCAACTCCAATTTACCTCACTGATTTCACAACTGCAGATTGTCTAGTAACATGAACCTGACCCCTGATAAAGGCAATTTTCTGATGACAGCAATCCTTAATTCAATCTATTACCAAAAACTGTCCAATACATCAAAGCCTGACCACTGGATCACCCTGCCTTAATCTCTCACTGTGTGGTGAATGCCTAAAGGTTGGCATGTTAGCCCTTGTCTGGCATTGATTCCGGCAACACAACATAGTTATCATGGTTATATATTTACATTCAATCTAACTTTTAACATTGCAAGTATAGGAGAGAGCCTGGTGTGTTATCAGACCATAACACATTAGCCTTGTGTGTTATGGGACCATAACACAAGTGTCCCGCCCACATTCCATTAAGCCACGCCTACCTGGGTTTTGGGAACTTAACACTTGAACATGATCGGCAAATCAGTTTTTGATCGTTTTTCATTAATTTCTATGTATTAAGTTTCTAAATTTCGTGTTATTGAGAGGAAAAATTAAGAGGGAAATGTAAATATAAGCAATGAGGGTCGCTTTTGAGTGTGTTATGGCATAATGATGCAGGTGATTGAAGCTGGCATCGGGCAAGGCGCACTGGCGTGTGCCATGCTCACGATGTCAGCTTCAATCACGCTGTCATTATGCCATAACACACACAAAATTGACCCTCATTTCTTAAATGTATAAACTATAGCCAAAAGAAACCACCTATATGTATACAAGTTTTGAACAAAATTTTAAAACTTTTTAAACACCTGGAGTCCAATATTATAAATGGGTGGGGTTTTTTTGGGGGGGGAGGGGGCATGAAACACAATCAACGCAAGAATCCATTCTGTGGAAGGCTGAGAAGCAAATAAATACAGCCATGACATGACTGGATGTGTATGTAGCAATGAAAGCCCTGAAGCATACAAATATACTACGGCCCTCAAGAGGGCACCACAGGACTGGACAGAGCTGTTTTTTTTTTCTATTAGCGCCAACTAGAACGGATTACTTCAACACCAGAATGAACGAGTTTTGCATCTATTTGCACCAGCTTTCTCAGAAAAGCCATGCACTAAACCCCCTCCATGTGCTCACAATCTCAAGATGTCACCTTATGAGAGCATGATTGATTTTTCAGACCAAAGTTTGTGACATTTCCTGTAACCGGAGTCATACAATGTACATGTATTCTGAGGGATACACACATAGTGCTCACTTTCAATTTGAAACTTATAATTAACTGCTACTGTTGTTGCAAAATATTTTCATTATGGCTGTACATTGAACTCTATTTCACCCCTTCCCCCTTAAACTAAAACAGGGTCTACACTCAGATTTCCTCGCCATGGGTTGACCCCATGCCAAGAAAAACCACTGATCTCCCAGTCACTTTACCTTGATAGGTCTCATCTAAAAATTTTATTCAAATTCTTTCTTTTTTTCATGTTAGCACTGAATTTAGTGAAAAAAAATGAAGCAGACAACATTTGACCACGACAGCCTATTTTTTATAAGTTTAAGTGGGATGGGTTAAGTCAAAAATATCAAAACACATGATTGCGCACAGCTTATTTCTGGAAAAGCAAGCCTGAATCTGTTTACATCAGACAACATCTTTCAGTATAACATCAACATCAGTAAGTGCCATGTGCGTTGTGCAAATGATTATTAAATGATCTTAGCAGAAAAATTGACATTTCACTGATTGGCAGCAGATAAAATTCTTTGAAATATACGCTGAATCTAAGTAAGCCAAAGAGCACGCATGGTTTTGCTCATATGTCAATTTTTCTTGAAAATAAATACGCCCCCACTATTGGCCATAAATCTCTCCTCCTATAAGGCTTCACTGACGACTCACCGCCACCTCCACACTTCTCCATAAAGCAAGTATGGTATTTTCAATTAACACCCGCCCTCAAGAGGGGCCATCCCTCTCATAAGGCAAAATATCTGGTGCACATGATCTGGTTTTGTTGAGGGAGATAACTGTACTCAATATATGTAATTTCTTTAATAAAACTTGAATGCAAAAAAAAATCATATTAGCAAGGTGGCTGTCTATCCTGGAAGTCTACCTTCACATGGCTGTGACCTTGAATGTAATATTTCAAGTGACAACCTTTGCCCTTTATTCCCTGTTACAGCTGAACACAATGTGGATTGATCCATTTTGCGTAATATACAGTGAAACCTCACTGTCAGAACACTCAGAGGTCCAGCATATTCATTTAACTGCCCAAGATTTTAGGGACTTACATGTACAGTCAAATATCGCATGTTCAGGTATCTGACACATTTTGCAGGCAGCAGATGGTGTCATTTTAACAGTGCATCATTGTTGTAGTAAAAGAGATTCCTCTCTGCTCTACATTTTCGGACAAAATTTCCAATGTTTTTGCAGCAAAATAGCAAGGAAGAAGATGGAGTAGTCCCTTTTGAGAGACCCCAGTCCAACCATGCACGCCTGTTAACATGGCACTTCTAAGGTCGCGGGTGCTTTATTTTCATGTTTGACCTCCACTGAAAGATCGTCTGATTTACGACAGCACTTCGGGACCTGCTCAAGGCTGGTGTCCTATGGTGTCAAAGGAGCAACTGCTGTGTAATGCTGGCTGGGGGAGCATTAAATAATCAAACATGATCACAGATTGCTGGACGTATGTATACCCTCGCCCTGCAGCTGCTGTGATCCAAATAGCTGACCAGGTGATCTCCTACAGTGAAACCTGTCCAGATCAACCAACCCAAGGGATGACCAAAGTGTGGGCTCTCCAGACAGCTATTTGGTCTTTCACATGAGGTATAAATTAAATGAAATCTGCCAGGCATGACAGTCCACTATTATACACATCTGTAATGGTGCAAAATGAGTTTACATATGTGAAGAAGATATAAAGAATGCAGCATGAGTAGCCCATTGAGGATAAGGTTGGGATCACAAGTTGTTGGATTTTCATGTTTTCAGCTGAGTGAAAGCAAGAAAATCCAACTATGAGTAATACATGTACAAACGTTATCCCCAATGTGCCACCTACATTGTATACTGGATTTTCTTTCTCCCATGTCTAAAAAGGGCAAATATGCACCAAATCAAACTTCTATTGGAGAAATATATTTGAAAACAATGCCATTTTTAAGTGGGAAGAGTCAGTATTTTATTAAATGCACCATGGCGTCTCATCGGTTTGTCTACTACTTGAAACCAATGAATGACAAATCAAATGAAAGATTACAATTAAAAGCTTGTCCTTCATACCCATATAGGATAACCCATTCAGAATAATTAAGCTTCAGACATAGGAGAATTATACATATACTCCCGCCAAAAGAAACTGAATGCTCCCTTCAAGAAATTTAAGCTTGTATGTAGTATGGTTGCAAGATTTTTGCGATATGCTTGCAAGCTCTCCATAAACTTGCTGTCATCTAGTGCAAGCTTACAATAAGTTTGCAACCATGCATTGCAAGCATGCTGCCATCTGGTGCAACATGCAGCAATTTTCTGCAAGCTTGCAGTCATTTTTTGCAAGCTTATATATATTTTTTGCAAGCATGTAGTTATCTTCTGCAAGCCTGCAGTTATTAATTCCTGCAAGCTTCTCTATCTCCTGCAAGCTTGCAGTCTTCTGTTACAAAAATGTTAGCTTGTGGTAAGTTTGCAAGAAGCTTGCCACAAGCTTGCAGACACAGACCCTTTAAGCAACTTGATCACTGTAAGCTGGCAGAGACTAGATCTTACCACTACACCAAGTTAAAACAGAATAATCGAAGATGGCACTTAACTGCAATCTTAAAAGGAAAATGACTTTTTGTGATAATTTATATTCTGCAAACTTCTTGTATAAGTACATGTACATTGTACTTATTCCAGCATCGTCCTTAAAACTCCAAGCTAAACAGACTGCTCAACTTAAATGGCAAAACCAAATATTTCTTAGGATTTCTTCGTCATGTTTAATTTGCACTAATATTAACATATTCTACAACTGCATGCCTCTCACATGTAAGGAGAAAATCATCTTTCTGCATCTTATCTACACTTTAAAAATTTGATAGTATGAAAACAAATCAGAATATGGCACATTAATTTTACAAACCACTGATGATGTTCTACCTTACTGATGTAAACAGTATTTATGAAAATGATTTTACAGTCGTAGATACTAATGTATCATACCATTAATTACTTTTGGCACCCTACAACCTTAGTAACAGGCAATGAAAATCAACACTACTTGTCCACTTACATGTAAATGCAGAACTGCTAGCTTGTGCATGCTCACACATGCCAAGATATTAGATAAGCCACTAGCTTGTGCATGCTCGCACAAGTAGAACTGCTACACGTACCTTAGCTGCTAGCTTGCCATGTTTCATAAGCAAGCTTGTGGCAAGCATATCATCTTATTTAGATTGCGGCAGATAACCCTGCAAGCTAGTATTACAAGCTAACATCCAATCTGAAAACTTACCATGCAAGCTACTGCAACTTAAATCTGCAAGCATCTGCAACCTTAGCGATAACATGCACCATTTTGATAAGACCCTCACAAGGTTGCAATGTTTCAAATGCAAGCTTGCGGTTACCTTATATTTACTGCAATCATATTTATGATGCCCATGGTAAGCTTGCAGCAAACATGTAGTGTTAGCTTACTGCAAGATTAAATTTCTGTAAGGGCTAGCTCCATTGGTTTCAGTATGATAAATATGATGTTTTATGGAATTGGATGCACCACTGTGATTTCATGCAATGTGGTCAAGGAATATTACAGTTACATCATGCTTGATCAAAGGCAGTACAAAAGATTATCCTGGGATAGAGTTCACAAGTTGGTGATCACTGTGTTTGGCATCGAGATTCAAAGGGACTTAGAAATGACCTCACTGGCAGCATTTTGATGCAGTTTGAAGCCAACATGTCCCGACCAGTACCACAATCCTCCAGCCACACTTGGCATTCTGTCACTAGTGCCCCCATGAACACTGGAATCTCATCCCACAAGAATAGATTGACAAACTGGTCCACATTATGACCAGTGGCCATATTCACAAAGAATTTAATCTGATCCTAACTTTAATCCCAAAAATTAAAGTCAATGTGGTCCAGGCTCTAAACTACTTATTTCTTGGCTCAATGTTTGATTAAAACTTCAAGGATTAGCCAATACATGCTTTTGGCTACAATATGAACTTATGGATTCACAGCTTAATTTTATTAAATCAATCTTAGTTTGATCCAGGATTTAATCTTTTGATCCAGGATTAAAATCTGGATTAAATCAAGATTGATTTAACAAAATGAAAACTTTAATTCCAAAGTTCATATTACAGTAGAGAACATAGATTAATTAATTCTGAAAGTTGAGATCAAACATTAGGCCACCGATTCAGTAGTTCAAGGCCCAAAGGCACATTGACTTTCATTTTAGGATTAAATTCAGGATCAGATTAAACTCTCTCTGAATACGGTACCTGGAGAGTAGAAATCTGCCTACATAAATGTGGAGGGCACAATCACTACTATAATCCACTAAGACATGCCTTTAAGCAAAAACAAAATATAGGTTCTTTTGGGACCACCACAATAATCCCAGAGAATGGTTAAATCAAATGGTATCAGAAACCAAACACTATCCCCACACCTACTCTCTCCATTATACCCAAATGCTATAACAATAGTAGCATTCTCTTTTTTTTTGCAGGAGTATATGTGTGCAATTGTTTTACACATTTGTACAAACAGAAGAAATAAAGGACAATTTTACATGACTGAAATTAGAAGATTACACATATGTAAAATATTTCAACAGATATGTCTAATTGTACTTTTTTTACACTTGTAAATCTTTTTCACATTTGTAAAATAAATGATAATTTATCACATGTAAAAAAATGTACACATATGTGCAAAACCATTTTACAAATGTAAAACTGTGCATCTTTTAATTACCCAAGCTTTACCTCAAATAACTGCTCCCTCTCAGGGCAATGTCAATAAAACTTACTGGCCGAGGAGCGGAAAAGATTGAAAGCCCTGTTTTCATTGGAAATACTTTTTTCACCTTAACCTAAGATTAATGAGGAGAAATTGTGATCCTGCTTTTAAATGCTTTAGTCAACATCACGTCTACCCTAAAAAACTCTGGCTGGTTAAAATGTTGCTTTTAATCTACTAATCTTTCACCCTCAGCGCAAGTAGAGTGGGTAATATTAAGTAATGGGCTAATGCATCTGATTACAGAAAATAACCATCAGGAACTGGAAGAGGCAAAATACACAACAGGATTTAAGTTTCACATCTTGTTAAGGCACTAGACAGACATGCACATTTGCAAAGAACACCTATAGCATGACCAACCTATCCAATTTGCCTCTAATTCTGTCTTCCATCTTCACCCCAGATGCTCCCTTTAGAGCCAGACAATTGATGCTCCCCTGGGCCAACCAATCAATCTGCATCATGCATGCAATGCCAACCAACCCTTTCTTCCTCAACCAGTCAAATGCCTATGTCTAGTTTCAAAGTTTCTGTTTTATTTCCGGGTTAACAGAAATTCCGAACGCTCAATGCACAACCTATATGCATGAGCACAGAATGCCTTTGAACACAAAAATTTCATTTTTCATCTCAATAAATAGATGAAAAAATCTGGGACTCCATGAAGCAGTTGAAAAGAAAGAAGACAGCGAGGGAGAAGTCTCATATGGCACAAATTCAAAAACTTCCGTTTATTAATTTTTTTGTGGCTGCTAATTATCTCTCCTGTCACTTTCACCACGGCCAAGGAACGCCAAATGAAAATGGCTGTATATACCCTTTCAAAATTTGTTTGGTGCTCCTCCAATCCATAAATTTTATCATCCTATTATGCTGTATTTACACTTCCTGTTGTTTTGTCAATGGTGTGAGAGTGTGTTCTCACACAGTGCAAGACTAGATGCACCAATTATTTCACAGCAAGCTTTTAGAGCACAGGCTGCAATGTCAAAGGATAGCACAGCCAGTGAACATGTACAAATACCTGGTCACAGCTGGTAATTTTGACTGTGCATGTAGTTAAATGAAATGGCAACACAATTTTCTCAAGATTAGGGCACCTCAGCAACAAAATTGTCCTTTCATGCCTATTGCCGTTAGCCCTGATAACGACTGCAGACAAACCACTGATTCTGATGCCAATATAGCCACTATATCCCTTCACTCTTTCAGTGCCAATCATGACTAAAGTCGATCCACATGTACCTAAGTCACACTTGTCTGAATTATCATTAGGGGACCAGATTTGTATTTTTCTTACAAAGACCTTTTATTCAAGTACACATATGCCTATATTTCCAGAGAGAATATCCCAGGTTGATCTTGGGCACATTCTCAGCACACATCGGGTGCAATGTGCACAATGCGCACTGAGAAAAGCTGTTGATTCAGTCCAAAATCTGGCACTGAAAGAGTTAGGCACTGAAAGAGTTAACCTATGTCCTGTTGAACAGCTGCCTTTCTGGTGCTTAGCCAAATGTCTACATTTCACATCATTTTGCCTCTTTCAATCAGGAATCAAGACTTTTGTCAAACATTATATACATCAGTTTGCCTATTTCTATCAAGAATCTAGATTTTTGTCCAATATTTGGATGCATCAGTTTGTCCCTTTCCATCAAGACTTCAGATGTTTGTCGAATATGTAGTTTGCCTGTTTCCATCAAAAGTCTAGAGTTTTGTCCATAATTTAGATGCATGAGTTGACCTGTCTCCATCGCAAATCTAGATTTTTGCTCAATTTTTAGATGCATCTAAATATTGGACAAAATATTAGGAGCTAGTATTTTGTCCAATATTTAGATGCATCAGTTTTGCCTTTTTCCATCAAGAATCTAGATTTTTAACCAATATTTCATGAAGATGCATCAGTTTTCCTTTTTCAATGAAGAATCTAAATGTTTGTCCAATGTTTAAAAGCTATGAAAAATACCCCAGTGGGCCATCAATCTGAGATTAAAAAACATCTTTTTGATGTCTTCATCACATTTATAAGCTAAGGAAACATGCATGTTAATTTCCCACCACAAATGCATAGCTGGTTGTGCTAGCAGGCAGCTGTCAGTGCGGGCAAGCGGGATATTACTAATATTTTGGAAAGGGAGAACACTCAATACAAGCAGATGGAAAGTTATTTTTATATCCAATTTAGGAAGCACTAAATGAATAAGACTTAAGCATTTGTAAACTTTAAATTTTTCTAAAAGACACTTATTTTGTGACAAAGGAGTACCTAGCCCTGTCTGTGACAGTGATATGCCCATGGGTCCTCCGTGATTGACAGGCATGAACCCCGTGCTTTATGGTGGGAAATTAATATGCATGTGTCATGTTAAAATGTCACTGGCTTGCCCTGCATGAACAGTTTAAACCCCATCTCTGTAGTACAATTGAGTGAACAGCTTCCCTTGCCATTGACTCCCTTTCTCCTTGAATAAAGACTGAGTCAACAGCTTTCTTTGGCACAGACTCCCTGTCTCCTGGAATTGAAAATGAGTCAATAGCTCTCTTTGGCACTGACTCCCTTTTCCTTGAGTTAAGACTGAGTCAACAGTTTTCTTTGGTACTGACTTTGGAAACTGATGCCTCATACTGAAAAGTGTTTTTCTAAAGGAAAAAATTTCCAAATTATCAGGCACTTCATTAATGCTTTTTTCAAGGATGACATCCATCATAGCCTTATTTCAGCTTCATCTTCCATCCAATTATTCTGCCTGTCTGGGAAGGAATATGTGTGTTAGCAATTATACTAAGGTTATATTTTGAAGTGCCATTAGTTACATCATAAAAAGGCCACAGTGCAAGTCCTCCTGCATATTTAAAATTTCACTAGAGACCTAATTCTATTTTCATAACTCATCATTATTATCTGTGAAATATAAGCTGCAGCAGAAACACTGTATTTTTGTTGACTGTAATTATCAGCTTTGGTTTAACTATCGTTGCAAATTGTTTCAGGAATGTTAACAATAGATGTTAAGTTGTTTCATCATCTTAGGATCACATCAATGACATAAAATAATGACGTCTCTGTCTATATGCCCTCAGCATCTATACACGTATTTGACGTGGATGATGTGTTCCTCAGCTTTTAATCTGCAGAGAAAACCTAGTGACAAAAAATTCCTGCATTCAATTAATTTTTGCTTTTGTGCAATTAATATTATACAAGACGCAGACAAGGCTTAATGCTGGCATTGTTGATTCTTTGTACAGAATCACCATATTGGATTCACCACAAGGCAACACCATCAAGCTGTTTTCCTCACTACGTAACAGAGGTGAAATGTAGTGCAGCCCAAACAGAATTGCTCACATATGACTGACCATACCCATGTGTATTTGTATTGACTTCAGACACATTGCCATAAGCCCATACAAAGGGTGAATGGCTGTGCGCATGCATCTGTCCATTATCAAATTCCTGTTGGAAACCGAGGTCTACTTGATTCTGCGCTGACAACATGTATAGTGGTATCTGTTTTAGAGACCACCTCTAACAAAAACCACATTAGACTCTCAGACCACCAGCTCAGATCACAGGCCATTTATTTCTTTACAAATTTACCTTCAATGATAAACCACCTGCTGTATGTGAGCACTTTTGTCTGGGATAAGGAGTGGTCTTAAACAGCAGGCAGCACTCTATCATGTGAAACTTTTAATGTTTGATGTAACCATGGTATTAAAAACTAGATGGTAACATGAAATTGTACGATAAATTGAACTGTCAATTAAAGTATATTTCTGTCAAAATATCTGTATTCATAGTCCAAGACCATATTTGTCCACCATCTTGTTTGCCTGAGCACAATGAATGACGACTTGTATGAGAGTAATGTCACAAAATGACAGTCACCTTTTCTGTTACCTATATGTTACTTCTTGGTGAATGTGTTTGTGAACAGAGTATGAATAGTACGAATAAACATCTTGCTGGCAAATGCCACCTGACCCTTTGACCCTTACATTGTAACTGGTCAAAGCCAACTAGTGGTTAAATGTCTGCTTCAGTGTTTTAAACTAATTTCAACAGTAATGAAAATTTGACTGAGAATTATAGAGAGACCGATCAAGATCACATGCCCCAGCTCAACGGCTTTCCTTGGCATGGCTTGGACCCTTTATGCTCATTTGCTGTTATTACTTTGGCTACTTACCTTGTCATATTTGCTTAAATGTTCATAAGCAACTTTCCTCAGTGCACTCTGGGTGTGTTGTAATCAAAGCCCAGGCTACTGACCTAGACTATTTGTTTCCTCTCTAACTTAAGATCCAGTTTTTGTTTGAAACAAGCGCTAAAATAACCCTGTCCCCCTCAAACCGGCCAAAACCGGCTGGTGGTCAAATGTCGTCTGCTTCAGTGTTTTTAACTAATTTCAACAGTTATGAAAAACAATTTGACTGAGAATTGTACATGAGACTTATCAAGATCACATGACCCAGGTCAACAGCTTTCCTTGGCATGGGTTGGGCACTTAGTGCCCAACCCATGCCATTGGAAAGCTGTTGACTCCGTCTTAATTCAAGGGGGAAAGGGTTAAATGAGTCATTACTCAGACTCCAGGTTCTCTTGTTCTAATTGTCTCAGGGTGAGTGTTTGGACAATCGGCACTGAGGACTAAAGAAGTTTCATATGAAGCTCAAGAAAGTGATGTGAGTGCAATGTTCAATGGGGGAACCAAGCGTTAGTGACAATTATCTGACTTACCCTGGACTTCAATGACTCTTGCTCTTTGAGGAATAAAGAATTTTCAATCTGGTCATAGTCTTGACTCTGCAAAATACAAAGGTAGGCACACTATTAGTTCACACAGTGAATTTGAAAACACTATTATACACAGAAAGACTTGGACAGAGTAAATAATAAATAATATGATATTGTAATCTAATACCACACAGGTTCAACAGTCGTCGTCTGATGGATCCTCATCATCAGTCCTTCATACAAAACCCTCATATATCATTTGCACTGAACTCTTTACCGGAAAAAAAAAATCTATGAAACCAAGGTGTGATGGAAAAATACCCCAATATCATCTACACAGACACATATATATTTTACATTACCAAGGAGACCGTACATGTACTTAACCCCTTTGGGACTACGTTGTTTCATTTGCATGCTCTGGGGGCATGAAATGACATTTTTTCCCTACCTTCCAGAGATGCAGGCACGAAAGGTCTTTCTATGAGAAATTTGATTCTGGAATAATAAAATTAATACTTAAGGTGAGCACCATGCACCTTTGTTGTTACTTGTCAGAAAGAGTCGTCAACATACTTTCATATACAGTACTTGCATGTATCATGTCAATACATAAGATACAGTGTAGCAAGCAATGTATATAGTCTCTCACTGGAGAATAAACATTTTCTATGATGGGTCAAAAGTCAAGGCCATGGTGACCTAATTTTGGGATGCAGCACACCCTTATTCCACAAATGTATCTACACTATAAGTTTGGTACATGTATCTCTAAATATTATGACACAGAAAATATCACATAAGCATTCTCTATGATGGAGTCAAAGGTCAAAATCACATTGGCTCAATTTTGGTATGAGACATAATCCTATGAAACAAGTACATGTACTCATGTACCAAGTATGGAATAATGGACCACACAAGCATTTTTATGACAAGGTCAACTTAATTAGGTCAAGTTCACTGTGACCTTATTTACTGCATGATACATATGACCCCCCTGAAAGGTGACACATCAAAGGCATGTTATCTTTGACAGAAGTTAATACCCCCTGATAGGTGACAGATTAAAGGCGGGCTATCTTTGACAGAATTTGATACCCCCTGAAAGGAGACACATCAAAGGTGGGCTATCTTTGACAGCAATTAATAACCCCTAAAAAGGAGACACATCAAAGGTGGGCTATCTTTGACAGCAATTAATATCCCCTGAAAGGAGACCCATCAAAGACAGCTTATCTTTGACCATGGTGACTGCCTGATGACAGAGGAGCAGACCATGTACTGACTCTATTTAAAGATAAATTATTTTCTCCCAAAAGAAGCTCAGATCTGCAGGAATGCTAGCATATTTCACCGGTATTTTCCTGCCCTACTTTGGTCATTTACCTGTTTTAGCAGCATTTTATAACTTACCTTTCATACTTTTGTAACTATGCTATCCAGTATCCAGGCAACCTTCTCCATTAAGGTTTGTCTTTGATGCAGTGAGTTTTAACCTTCCCTTAACACTAATCACACATATATTTTGGACGCTACCTCTTCAAAATATCCAATTGACTTGGCTGCCATTGTGAAAATAGCGAGTTCCGCATCCAATGCCAATGGTTTGTACATGAGCATTAGGACGATCTTGCTGAGTGGGTGTGGGAAGAGGGTTATAATATATGAAACCAAAAGTATATATTTTGCAATTATTTCAGAGCATCAATAATGATACATATGCAGTGGCCGTGATTCACTTTCGATACAAATGAAGTGTACTTTTGTGAGACTGTCCCGCAATCAATGCATTAATTGTGCAACGCACAAAATGGTGATCGAGCGTGTCGTGTCGCATTGGATCTGTAACTAAGGATGATAACTGCTTCAGACACAACCGAGCAGGCAGATTAAAGCTAAGATAGCAAGTCATGTCTTAAAAGTACTTTAGCAACCGTTTGCCCTGGTAATGTGGAGAACAGACACCTGAAACCATGCTGAAAACAGGTCGCCACTATTCACTGTGATTTTCCTTTCCAGACACAACCAAGTGGGCAGATTAAAGTTAAAATTGTTAGTAATCTTTTAAAAATACATTGAAAACCGTTTGCTCTGGTAACTCAGAGAATG
Organism: Hermodice carunculata; assembly: GCA_964020975.1. Classification (NCBI taxonomy): domain Eukaryota; kingdom Metazoa; phylum Annelida; class Polychaeta; order Eunicida; family Amphinomidae; genus Hermodice; species Hermodice carunculata. The sequence continues at coordinate 89,121,552 of OZ026624.1, forward strand.
GACACCTGAAACCTAGCGATACTAGATACCGATACTGCAAAAATCATGGCACACAATGGCCAGTTTTTCTGTTCACTTTGTCTTCCAACTTGGTTATGGTTGATTTGAACGACCGTTTTTTTTTACGGGTGGTTGTTCGTGGGGGTGATTTTGCGGGCCGGTCATGTATTGCAGTTGGTCTAAGGCTGTCCAATTGGAGCATTGTAGCAAAATTTTGCATCACAGTTCGGTTCTTGAAAAAATGCTACAGAATTTATCCAAGATAAGTGTTTCTCAAGATCATGTGAAGAAGTTTATTGAGAAAATGATCCAGGGAATGGAAATTTGCTGCTGCAATTGGACAGCACCGTGGTCTTGCACATCAGGTCATTTAACACATCAGGTCATTTAACATGCCCCCATATATTTTAGTTAGGCCTTGGGTAACTTGGACATTTGTTGAAACATGTTGAAAAGAGATGTTATTTCCCCTTTTACACATTACCTGTTTTGACGTCAGTTTAATTTGTTACCTGGGCACAGCCGGAGGCACTTGTTCAAGTTTAAATTTACCTGATACATTTGTCTTCTAGCAAGTCTGACGACAGGGAATGGAAATCCTCTAAGATGAAGCACGTCTACTCTCAGTAGTTGGAGTGGACCTACCAGTACATTGCTATGTGTACACTTATATGGTCTACACTCTGGAGTCTGAGTCAACAACTTTCCTCAATCTGGATGAACTCTACGTTTAATGAGCTCACAGCATGCTGAGGAATGCTGTTGACTATTAACTAAGTCATTCTTGATCAAAATAAATTGCTGCTGATGTTAATGACATTCCCTGTCACACTTGGTAACTTTTTGCTCCCTTATATATAGTGAGGCGCATGTGTCATTTCCTATACAGCAGTCCCTCTTTTGAGAGACCACCCCTAGCGCCAACAAAAAAGCGGTCGTATAATGCAGGTGGTCGCTCATTCGAGGAATCGCATATGCACCACCCCAAATCCATGGCGGAGTTGTCCAGGTACTTAGGTAGCAAGGTACGCAAATTTCTGCCACCACCAGGTCATCATTATCGATTACATATGCTTGGAAAAGAAATTATCATTTATCAAATTTAACAATTACAACTCTTAAAATCTTTATTTCAATAAAGAACTCTATTCTGGGTGCTGAAAGATGTGTTTTGCAACTTGAAAATATTTGCCGGTCTTGAATTTTGTCATTTTCCCATTACGCTCAATGCACCTGATACATTGCTGGGTACGGAGCCTTAGTTTGCAAAGTAACCAGCTTAAACTGTCATAAAATTGTTTTGACAGCATTACTCACTGTCTTAACTTTATTCTACACATTCGGTGAAGCCTAACTCACCATTATTCATAAGTTATGTATCAAAATAAGACTTGACATTTTCCCATTGCCACCATGTGTGGTTGTTTGGGCGCCATGTTGACCTTGTTCTGAACCATGGGAAAAATGGATCTGGCATGCACTTCATCAGTGTCTGTCGCACGTGCTCAAGCAGGCAAGCACGTGTTTGATTGGGGTTCCAAGTGATTTTGATCTAGTGAAAGTTTTCATCGTCCATTTGATAAAATATGGTATGATCAAACATGGTTTAATTGGAAATGAGAATATTAAATAATAATATTTCTGGGCTTTCGCTTATTTGCCACAGTTAGGTTAGGTTCGGTTTCACATGCAAAAAAAGCTACGACTCAGTTTTACCAACTTCACAGGTTTTTCTATCCCTCCTCCTGCCCCTTGGCCACCAAACTCAGCAGAAATTTTCATAAGGTTGGGGGGCCGAGTTGCCCCCCCACCCAATTTAGCGTAGCGGATATAAAACAAGTATTTTTCTGATGAAATTATTGTGTAATGAGTATTTTTCTGATGAAATTATTGTGTAATGAGTTAATCAATGTAAAATAAAGATTATGTCACACTGGGGGTGACCAATTCGCCAAACTAAAACACAGTTTCCTGTTGTTGTGGTGTGTGTGTGTGTGTGCGTGCACAAATGTAAATAAATGGAAAGATCCTACGCTCATGAGGAGGAATAGATACTGATTGATCAAATTAAAAAGTTGTTTAAGGAAATTTACCATTGAAAGAAATCCTTTATTGCTTGCACTAAATAAATTTGACAAGAATTATATAACAATGGGTGACTTGCGTGCATGTATTTCGTTGGTGGACTTGAGGCGCAGTGGCCGGATATGGCTTAAATTTGTGTTACGCGGTCGCAAAATCGGTTCATTTTGCATGGTCGCCGTTCGCGTTTAACAGGTGGTCGTTCATAAGAGGTAAATTATTAAAGAAAAACAACTTTGGCGACCAAATGTGGTCGTTCAAACCAGGTGGTCACTCATAGGAGGGGTCCTTCAAGACAGGGACTACTGTACTCATAAGGTCTCAAAATCCATCATTTTTCATCTGCAGAGGGTTTAATACCTGACCTTGGTTTGACCTTTCACAAAGGCGACGCAAGCCACAGTGCCCTTATGAATGTTGTTCACTACACTACAGTGTATAGTATACACTTTCAGCAGCACATCACATTCTCGGCAGCAGACAATGATTATTCTGCTCGCAATAACAGACAATAATCCACAAAGTGTGGCAGAGAGTGGCAGTTGGTGGCAGCAAGCAGCACAAACTCAATTAAGACAGTCTGCTGCTGGCTATTGCTGTCTGCAGCTCACTTCTGCTATCTGTTGCTGTCTATGGCTGACCTCACATGGTCTCTCCTTGGCCTCAGTGGCACAGATTGCCCGCTGGACTGTATACGTATTGGTGAAGACTTTTTTCAGTAGAGTTTGAAGGTGAATATGGCAAGCTTTACCGCATTTCATTTGTGCCACCATATTGCTGACTGCACTTTATTACATCCAGAAGAGGTTCACAGCTAGCCTTTGCTCATGATGTTTTCACCCTTATCCTTGCTCCAGACAATTTTTACCCACATCTTACTAATTCACTCTTTTTGCGCTTATCCTGCTAATAAATGCTCCCCGCCCTGCTTCCCACCCTTATCCTTGTATATTTACAAAAACGACACTTGATTTTGATGTTGGTAGCAATATTTGAGATCACTGTTCAAAACTGACATACATGTAGCATGATGACGATTTGTCTGGTTTTTTAATTATGTGCATTTACCAATGAACTGAGTTCATTGTGTCATTGCATTAATGTCTCCAGTCTGACATTTGCTTTCAGGAAATTATTTTCCACAGCACTTGATAAAATTCAGCATTTTATTGGATGTACATTTTTATCACTGACAGATTGCTGTGTGCCCAGTTATCAATTGCAAACACTAGATAAAACTTGATCACCAGCACCTAAATGTGTAACTTCAAAAATGTAAAATCAAGGCAATGTCCAACCAATTTTTGGAGAATTTTACGTAATTTTGAGATTTGGGAATGCTTTGGTAGACACACATGCTGTCAATCATATGTCTAAATTTAGTACTTCTAGCCCAAATACAATCTGAAGAAATTAACAAAATACTTTCAATGCTAACATGGCAGTCAATGGACTGTGTTAACCTTTGGATATCAATTACTAACAATTGGTATCTGTTCTAGAATGTCTCAGTTCTTTTTTAAATGCACATCAAAACAGATATTCCCACAAAATTCATCAATTTCACAAAAACAACCACTTTCCAATTTTTGTATCACTACTGTACATAAACAAATACAGTTATGAGAAATTCTTGAAACTTTTTGCAGATACGTGTGTTAAGATCATAACAGCACACATTTTACCATTTTATCTTGAATATTTTTCGACAAATATCCAAAATTTTACCACCACCCCCAATAACATTTTGCCCAGAATGCTTTTGTGCTTAATTATACAACTTTGAATTTTGAGAGCCATCTTTAGTGGAGACAGATTCTACAAAACTTTCTGTCAATTAAGTATATAGGTTTATTATGCCAGGGATGCATGTTTCTGTGATATTTGGCCTCAAAGTGAAGTCACATTCCCAGGTTTGACATTAGGTTAAAGATAACGAAGGGTCCTTGAACCAGCCTACCATTGATTAGTATCAAATTGTTTCAATAATTCATTGTATAAGGGGAGACTAAAAGATCCTCTTTAATCAGAAATTTTCTACCAGGTCAAGAGGTCATTAGTGTTTCATTTGATACAAGGGACCTTCATCCCCTTGCATGTCTATCAAAATCAGTGGCCTTTTTTCTGATGTCTATAAAGGGAGGCAAATTATGACCGTAGCATTGCAGACGAATGAAATTAATTTTTTCCAGTGCACATACCATATGGCCTTTACAACAGGGAGTAAATGACAAGAGCAGGAGGATCTGAAACTACAAACCGTACAGTAAACAGTGACCATAATTGGACCACAGAAATTGAATACTCCTCACCATCTATGATGAAGATTATACTGTCCAGCAGCAGCACATAAACATAATGTAAAAGATGCAGCACAAAAGTCAAATTGAGCTTGGCCTAAAAAAAAAAAATACAATTTCCTGGGAAACAACTTAGCTCTTAGAGAAGTGATGTAGCACTTGTTGTCAGGGTCAGGTAAAGAATAAATGTCACATTTTATACAAGCAACACGATCCATGGCATTAAGGCGTTCAATCTCCGGGACCGCAGAGACTCAACGTGACCAAATCCTTGTATCTTTATGCTTCAATATCGCTCTTCTACACGCGGGGGCTAGCCAGTGGAAGAAAAAGCTGTGTATTCTGGTAAACTGACCCATACATCGTATTCCCATTGGCTGCACTCTTAATGACATTGGGACCTCAGGATGAAGCTCTTGTGATGAGGTGTCTGCGATAGTCATCATGCACTAATATGAGGGTGCTCTAGACCATGTAAACCAAACTGCAGATAGGTCCGTTCAGTAGATATGAGCTGCCTGCTCAGCTTGCCCCAGCCCCCAGCAAAAACAAAAAAAACAAAAAAAAAACACACAACTAAACCACTGAAAGAAAACATTTTTTTCTTTCAAACCATCACATGTTAATGCACCATTTTATTACAAAAATGCTCAACGAGGCCAAATTTTACTTTAAACATTCAAATATTCCCATTATACATGTACGTATGTATATTTGACGGACAAAATACCACACAAAGATCCATTAGAGGTGGCCCAGAAATCAATACATCCTCCCACGACATTCAAGGCACTAAATCCTTCTCTTCTGCCATTAAGGAAAACCATTAGACATAAAAGTACTCACAAGAGAATGTTCACACACATTCTGTGTTTTTATACTACTACTTGAACATAACATTGTTTTTGTTTTTATTTCTTATTTTTTGGGGAGGGGGGTGATGTTTTTTATTTTTGTTTTGTTTTGTTTTTGCAAGCAACCACAGGAAGTGATGTATGGTGTACTCTGCCCAGTAGTTTTCTTGTTACTGTTGTCGCACTATTAAAATCAAATTTGGATGGACCTTTTCTGCATTCTTGTTTTGGTCTATTTTGGGCTTTTGCACTAATAGGGCCAGTCTTTCAAGACACGTTCAGGTTTCACTATACCTGTAAAACAATAGGCATGTTGTTGGTGACTATATCTGTATAATCAGTGCAACAGAGTTACAGGACAGAAAAGTCAATGAAAACATTTTGTACAAATGAAAACCACAAAGATAGAGTCATGGCGGTCAAAAGCACATATATTTCTAACATAAGCAGTTTGATGCAACCAACATTTAGCTGAAAATGAAGAGTCTTTAAAGTGTGGGTCCTATGTACATGTAGAGCCATTTCAATTGTTTTCCAAAACATTTTTGCAAAACTTTGCTGGCTTTGGTGTTTTTTCCTTACACTCCCCAAATTCACAAATACAAATCTACATGTATCTTGGGATAGGGATCTTTATGCACCAGAGATTCACTTTGATGTAGGGCATTTTTGAAACAACTGCCCCAAATTACCTAAAATGCAATTTTGTATAGTATACCGTCATGTTGAATTTTTCAGGAAAAGGATCCATGTCTGTAAATTTTCAGTGTGGTCAAGGTTTGATTCTTTACAACAAAGGACAGCCCAACAAACTGCTTCATCTAATTCCTGGCTATGAATGTCTTCATAATATACACCATGCAAGGTGGCACGTGCTGCAGGTTGGCACACATCCTGTTGCAGAAAGCATTCCACTGGGTCCTCTACATCTCTATCAGTGCTCGTGACACAACACACGACTGGTTCCCATGATCAAAGTACACTGAAACACCTCACAATGGGTCTGCAACTTGTTTTTGATGTATGGCATTTCACAGTTAACATGGCTAAGCTTTTGCCTTCTAGTGCTTAACTCATTCCACCCTAATGACGCCTTTTCCCGCTAATATTTAAATGTCATCTGCTAATTGTATTTTACTAATTTAGGGATTATTTTTCAAAATTTTGGATCAAACTTGCATGGAAGATCATTCCAAAGTGTATGCCCATGCTCAACAGCTTTCCTTGGCACACTCTGGGCACACTGTGCAATGAGACTTGCCCAAGGCATAATGGCAACATACAAAATGCGTAGACCTGAATGTACTTGGAACCACGTCATTTTACTAGTTGAATTTGGGTCATAAGCTTGAGTATATGAACTACTGAAATATGCACTTTGTTCAGTATAGATTTTTGGCATAAAATACTAGAAGACATTGACATATATAAAAAAAGGATTGAGACAATGAATTCATGGTCTAGACTGGATTCCTTGATTAAAGTAAAATGAAGGCAATAGCTTCATGTGCTGGACTGGTTCCCTTGATCAAAGTACACTGAAGGCCATGACTGTATATTGCAGACTGGAGCTTGATCAACATATATGATCAAAGTACACTGACTGCATGAGAGCCTTCAAGCTAGCCTATGGGAAAAGTGGGAGATCTCCCTCCTGCAGGTACTGAAAAGTGGGAAGGGTGAGTGCCAAAGGCACAAAGCATAGCTAGGGGGGTCTGGGGGTATGCTACCGAGAAAAAAATTGAAATTTGCACTTTCATATCCTGCATTTTGAACCATTTTAGACATCATCATAGACAAATTCTGGACATATATGGTACAACAGCATGGCAAAAAAGTACAACTTTACAGCCACTGATGGAATAGTGCTACTTTTTTAATTTTATGAAAAGTGAGAGATCTCTTATAAAAAGTGGTAAAGCGGGAGACTTTGTGAAAAAGTATGAAAAAGTGGGAGATCTCCTGCTTAGGTGAGAGACTTCAAGGCTCTCTTAATGTAATGACTTTATCCTCCTGACTGGTTCCCTTGATTGAAGTTAACTAGACAATGGCTTTATGCTCTTGACTGGTTCCCTTGATCAGTGTTAACTAGAAGACACACATGTGTGATATGGCAGGAATAAAGAGATTCTGTGCTGACGCACTTTTGATTTGTCACAAGAAACATACCAATATCATTCCAATGAGCGCCCACACTCTAATAGGTACCCCTCACCTTCCTGGGCTAAGAAAATGAAAACTGATACTGTCCATGTCTCCTGTATTGCCATGGGCTGAAAGGGGGTCTCCCCAGCCAAATTTACATGTATTAATACATGAATTGGATTATTCTGAGTCAAACATATTTTGCACCAGTAAAATAAGCTTTGGTCCCGAGTGCTGGACACTTAATAGGCCAATCATAATGCATGTTACATGACACAAATGCAAGGATATCACAAAGGATGCCTTTAAAGATATGTTGTGATTTCATGGTTTGTTGGCAGGAAAATGATTGCGCTGCCAGTATCTACATGGTCTAGATACACCATCAGTCTAGATACACTATCAGTCAAGTCCACTGGCTTGTAAATGGACATTAAATGGCAAAGCTTAGATGTACGAGTATCCAATGATTGGGTCTTCATGAACACATTTTGATTGGCTAAGATTTTCTCTATTACAATATTTCTCTTCTTAGTGTGCCTTCGCCAGTTTTCAGGGTATCACAGTTTTCGTGTTGCTGACTTTGTGCCCAATCGTCTTGATATCAGAAATAATTTCTAATCAAAACAGCACTGATAAATATCAATTTTGCTTACAACTACCCAATACTGAATAAATTAAAATGTGATCACACTGACCAGTCAGGCATTGACTAAAATCGCTCAGAGTACCAGGAAAACTGATGTGCCATGAAAACTGGCTTCAGGACCTAGCTATAACATTTTGAGTGCCAGTAACAGCAGTAGTTGCAATTTACTGTGTAATCATTTATATTCCCGAGCATAAAACTTCCCAAATCAGCTTCAAAAGAGATTTTCATGACTTTTATTTTCCTAGATTGACACCACCAAAACAACAAGTATCGATCATATGAGGCCAGACATAAACAGTGCTTTGGAGGTATTATGAGATCAGTACTGACCAAGCGCATGCACAGTGGGCGTGAGAGTTTGCAGCCATGGCCAGCATGTGACAGGCAGCTGGAGAGGGCACATTGATAATTCTTCTTGTAACACTGTGCAGAACTTTAACCTGCTAAAATGTTCAAATGGATACACAGAGACCAACAGGACCTGACACCAGAAGGCAAGCCCGCTGTGTTAGAAATACTTTAGTCCCAAAGCAGGTCAAGGTGAAAAAAGAGATACATGTATAGGGAAAGTTGTAACAAGTGTTGTGACTTTATTAGATTTAATCTACCAAAATTTTTGCGATTTAATATTGCAAAATTAGGTCTTCTTGGGAAAATTTGGGAATATTTATCCCTTCCCCAAATTTATGATTATATATGTACAGTATCTGAAAAATTAAAATGATTCCCCTTTAACCCTTTCCTGTTCAAATCACTCAAAAGTACCCAGACGTAAAATCGTCTCTGTTTTTAGTTAAATTTTTTGTTACTAGAAAATATTTTTGCTGATATTTGTATGTAATACCATTCATGATGGCATGCCCTAGGTCACCAGCTTTTCTTGGTGCAGGTTAGACACACTGCAAAAAATTTAAGTAAAAACGTTAATACCGATGACAATGTACATCTGGGTGCTTTTGAGCAACATGATCGACTGGCAAAGGGCCAAAGATGGAATCATTATAATTTTTCAGATCAATTGCAACTATTGTTGTTTCTGGCATTCAAAGGGTTATAACTAGAGAAATATTGTAATCACAAAAAACCTTACCTCAACTCGCACCAGAAAAAGCTATTGACTTGATCGTACCATGAGAACTCTAACCCGGAATGGGTTAAATTCCTCATGCAATCTTGACGCGTCACACTCAAGTCTGCTTTGTCTGAAGCCAGCAGTAACAGGGACAGTAGATGGTCCAGGGCAACAGTTTTCTTAGGAGTTGTGTACAAAAAAACATTTCCAATCATACATTAAAACCATGGATGAAATTTACGCTCCCCTCCCTCCCCTATCCAATATCACCAATTTCCTGGAATATGTGCCCACACAGAATTACAATACAGTGACCCCTTTCTTTTAAGGCTGCCCCAAATGCACCAGAAATGTGGCCTTGTAAGACGGTTTGCCACTTAGGACGGAAAACATATATTGTACATGCCACATTTGCTGCATGGATTCCTCGCAAATATTTGCAGGATTTTTGTGGACAGTATTTGCAGACTTTACAGAAGTTCCAAAAAGAGTTCTTTGGAGCCAACGCAGTCCTGCTGGGTGCTACCATATTTGCTATTCTCGGCTCCGCACTGGATTGTTAGTTTACATGCAGGCATCGCACGGTAAATTTACCTGTTAGCATCTGTGGATACCCATTCAATGTATGCTAAACGTTAGCTGAAAACCAGTGCTAAAACCCTCAATTAAGATCGTCAATATCTCTCATAATTTTATTCAGTAGCAGAATTTGGCATAATCATGCTTCCTCTTGAGTTATTTGTTGATTTGTGATCGACAACATTGATGCAATTGAAGATAGATTGTCTAATTGTACATACGAATATACGCGATGTGGAAGGTGTTTTCGTATAGCCAGCTCATTTGCATATCAACAACAGGAAGCTAATAAGCAGCGGCTTATGAGGCGTTGGTGGCTCCAAGAATACTGAACTATGAACTACATGCTGACAGTTAGTTTATCCGTGTTACCACAGGCTTGATTTTTACTCCCTGTATGTTACTCTTTGTAAATAACAGTGCTAATGTATTTTAGCTGTGTATTTTTTTTTTTTTTTTTTACTTTTCCAAAGAATTGGTGAAAAATTGATGTTAGCATCAACCCCATCCCCCCTTCCAAGGTTTTCTTGGATATTCGGAATATTTTTTTTTATACACAACCACTCAGGCACACACTGCAACACCCAAGAACTGAGGAGAGCTGTTGACTCAGCCTTAACCTGAAGACCACTTTAACTCTTCAGTGTTAACTGCAACTTAAGTCGAACAACTAAACACATGCTCCTCTGAATAGATTCATGTTCCTTGTAAAAAGACCTTTCATTCAAGTACCACCGTGCCTATACATGTATTTACACAAAATATAACAGTCCAGGTCAACAGCTTTCTTCAGTGTCCCTTGGGCACACTGGGAACAAATTGCATCGAGGAAAGCTGCTGATTCAGTCCAAAATGTGGCATTGAAAGAGCTAACTCATTCCATACTATGGTGACAGGCCTTGGTTAGTGGTTCTGGCACTACCTGGCAAGTCATGCTGCAGCTGCCCTTGTGGCAACTGCAGCATGACTTGCCAGGCAGTGCCAGAACCACTAACTTAACACCATAGGCATCTTGGTACTTTACCGGAAGCTCTTTTCATGAAGAATTTAAATATGTAATTGTCATCTTAAATCTAGGTAAATATACAGAAAAATCAGGGACTGGTATGGAATGAGTTAAACGCTACAATTTACTTTGTTTTTCAGCTTGAATTGGCAATTGCGGTCAAATTTGTAATTTTCAAACATGATCAACCATGTAGTGAACTCCAACCTCCGCATATGAGTGTCTGATACTGTTCATTGGGAAATATTATATTGGATTACAGTCAGGATTTGGGTCTCATGATACACTTAAGACAAATCTCCATATTACTCCCACTGAATATATTGGGAGTTGCACCTATTGAATATTCTTTCCAAACATCTGTGATATGTCAACAACCACTCACTGGATCTGATAACTACATACCACAAATGCGCGTGGCTCAACATGTTATTTTGATTATAGCCTACAGGGCACTCTTTTTTATTAAACTCATCTTCCCTGGAATGAGTCATTTTTGACATTTAAAAATGATTACTTTTCATTACAGTTGTCAATGCATATGGGAGTATGAAATCATGAGATACTACTCTAAGCTGAGACCACCTGCCCTGAAAGACCACATTTTCAAGATAATTTGCTTTGCAGTTTCCATAGCGTGAATGTTATGTACACGTCCTATGAAAGACCACCTGTCTTGAAAGACCACAATTTGGTCATCCCTAAGAGTGTACTTGATAGACAAGTTGGATTGTATAATGTCATCTGTTATATCTCATGTTTCAGGGCAGTGTCAAGCTGTGATCCCTAAGAGTGTAGTGATAGACAAGTTGGATTATTTTATGTCATCTGTTATATCTTATGTTTCAGGGGAGGGTCAAGCTGTCATCCCTAAGAGTGTAGTTGATAGACAAGTTGGATTATATAATGTCATCTGTTATATCTCATGGTTCAGTGTTAAGCTTTGTGCCTTCACAAAATATTTCTAAATCCTGTGTGCTACCATAGCAGATATATGGTACAGAGCTGTCAGTCGTAACCCAGCCTCAGAGACCAAATACTAATGCAGTATGCATTTTTTTCCATTTAAATACAGTCAGCATTGCTCCTGAGTGTCATAAATGTTTGGTTCATGAAGAACAATGTATGTACTGAGTCAACAGCTTTCCTTAGACTCTGACTGCAATGCCAGACTGCACCAAGGACAGCTGCTGACCCAGCCCCAGACATTAACCCTTTCCCCCTTGAATTGACACTTGAGTCAACAACTTTCCTTGTCATGCGTTGGGCACTAAGTGCCCAGCTCATGCCAAGGAAAGTTGTTGACCTGGGGCATGTGATCTTGATAGGGCTGATGTACAATTTTCAGTCAAAATTGTTTTTCATTACTGTTGAAATTAGTTGAAAACACTGAAGCAGACAACATTTGAACATCAGCCGGTTTTGCCCGTTTTAAGGGAGGAAGGGTTAAACGAGGGACTCAGTTTTGTTCTTTTAACTATCAAAATTTATAGACATTAATCGTTTTTGTGTTTTTTTTTGTCCAGAACCACTTCCTAGTAGTCATTACCCTATTCTGCAGTCTGAACTCTTTACTCTCCGTAAGCTAACCTGTCACTGTCTAACCTACTTAGATACGGAAGTAGTATTGTCCGTATTGTGCACGTTGTTCTGTAGAATTTTGACATAGGCTGCATTAGCTCAAATAAATTAAAGGATCTTCATGATCAGCAGTATAAACTACTCAGAACATGTTTCAGAGTCTAGCCAATGAACAGCCTTCAAGAGCTTCACTCACAAATAAAGCATGTGCAGAAATGTAAAAATTCTAAACCTTTTTCCATGATTTCTATATACATGTATGTATGATGTCCATCTGCATGTACCATGCATGCACATATGGCATTGTTTCCTCTGTAGGCTAGTCCCCATATCATATCTTCATCTTATCAATTGCACATTTCAAAGTCTAAATATTTAATAAACATATCCTTAATGCACTAGAAATTTTGTTTTATTTTAAATGAACAAATAGGTCACATTTTATTGTCACCTGGAGCAAAATACCTCACATATTCATTCACTGGATCAGCATTGTATTAATTTCTTAGAAAATAAGTTTTTTAACCATGGGCATATCTAAGCACTTGTAATATGTATCCCTTAGTAAACAAACTTCAGGTTTAGTTATAATAATCATTTAACTACATGACTTTTGAGTGTTAATTCATCAAAAATAACATGTAAATGTCAATATTCTCAACACAATACAAAAAAAAATGGTCCATAAAAATATTCTATATTTGCATAATGTATCTAAAGGGATGTGAAGCAGGTAGGACTGATACAAATCAGCATTGTATTTCGCGAGATTAAACACTACGCAACAATTCAGTTAACCCTCTGGGGTAGGCAATCAGCTTACCTCGCTGCAATCCAGGTTGTATGGAAGCTGTAGGTGCTGAGGAAAGCTCTTGAGAAATCGGAGACTATCAGTCTTGACGAAACAAAGACACACGCAGACAACATTTATATTTCCATGTCCAGGGGGTTTTAATGGGCAAAAGTTGTATGCTGATGCTGTACATCTGGCTCAGAACCTACAGGAGTACGCACCATTTCTATTATGTATATTCCCTAGCCTTTACTGTGGCACATTATAGAATGTTAAAGATGTTTTTCCTGCTGACTATAAGTGCTAATGCAATGCTATTTCTCCCAGAAAAACAACAGACCAGATTAATGTTTTAACATACTCCATACCAATGTTCATGGCACATAACTGATCGGCCTTCCATTTCAATGCCCATGACAGCATTAAAATTTACCCCTTCCTCCTCTTCATGCCTAGCTCTCTCTAGTCATAGCTTGTTTTTCTGAAGTATTTTATGCAAAAATAAAACAATTTAGCAAAACAATTTACACTTGCCCTGTGGGACAAAACAGGGAACCAAGACTGAGTCAACAGCCTTTCTTGACATTAGACAGATGATCAGCATCCAACCCACAGCAAGGAAGGCTGTAGCCCTGAACAATCTTGATAGATCTCATCTGCAACTCTGGTTCAAATTGCTGTTGATCATTGTTTAAAATTGGTGAAAAACCTTAAAGCAGACGACATTTGACCACCAGCTGGTTTTTGGCTGGTTTAAGAAGAAAGGGATGAAGAGATTGAGTAGATCAAGCAATGGAAAATCCATGTTTCTCTCTTTTCTTGATTTCCCATGTGTTACCATAGTGCAACACTGATGCCTAATAAGTTACCATGATACAATGACCATTGCATTTTTATTATCAGTTTACCAAACAAACGTGCTGCTATGTGAAAACCTGTATGAAATGCTCAATAACTGAAACAGATTTAATTGCCTTAATGTAATTGTTATCTGTCAAATTACAACCTTTGCTGTAGAACACATGGTACTTTTAACATGTCATCAAAGTATTTTTGGTGGCATGTTAATGGGCGCCATAAAGAAGTTTCTTTTGTTTTCACTTCCTGCTGTACTCAATTGTTGACATAATATAATGGTCGGAGCAGCCTTAAGACTCAATTGTTGACATAATATAATGGTCAGAGCAGCCTTGAGACTCAATTGTTGATATAATATAATGGTCGGAGCAGCCTTAAGACTCAATTGTTGATATGATATAATGGTCGGAGCAGCCTTAAGACTCAATTGTTGACATAATATAATGGTCAGAGCAGCCTTAAGACTCAATTGTTGACATAATATAATGGTCAGAGCAACCTTAAGACTCAATTGTTGAGATAATATAATGGTCGGAGCAGCCTTAAGATTCCTCCTCCTCAGCAAGTCTCGTCTGGTGTGAAGTGCGCCCACAAAGTATTTATCATGAAGTATATTTTGGCAAAAAAGGTGGGGACTAATTGAAGGTTGTCAGAAGATGCTTCAGCTGTAAAGATCTGAAGCTTTATTTTTTCTGAAGATAGGGTAAACATCCATATTTTCTACATTGATGTCTGTGACTTTTAAAAAAAGGTCACAGTTGCAAGACAGTGTGTTCAAATCAGGTCCTTATGAGATGTTTCAACTGTGAAGATTTGATGATTGTAGCTTTAATTGTTTTGAAGATGTACATGCATTTATACAGTTTTTTTATTTTGCTCGTGCCCATGTGACCTTGAAACAGAAGTTAAGGTCAACAAAGAGCATATTCATCCTAGGTCCACAAAAGATTTGTCAGCAGTGATGGTCTGACAGTTTTAACAACTTGGTCCTAAGATATTGCATTCACAAGCATTTGCTATGTTGACACATGACCTTGAAAAAGAGGTCAAGATCATCAGGGAGTAAATCCATCCACGATCCTCATAAAGGACTTCAGCTGTGAAAAAGTTGATAGGGTATATCTTGATTTTGTGAGAAGTTAAGGTATTTACAATATGCATGTATGCATATGTAGAAATAATAATGGCAATGTCCTGTTGGCTACAGGGATAAAATGATCTGCGCTTAGGATGTCATTATTTTTTACTTTTCCAGTGGGATTATCAAAGATTGCCTCAGCCAAAAGATGGCAACCAATTAAGATGCTCATCAAAGCATAACCTTTATGGATAAATGTGTCTTGCTGGTACGGCATATATGGGTTATTTTTTTGTTTTTCTTCTTTATAATGATGCATTCCCAGTTAGACCAACAAACTACTGTGAGTCAACAGTTTTTGTTCCATCAGGTTGGGTTCACTATACGCTTGCAATGCCAGACATAGAACATGCTATCCTAGTAGGATTCATCTACAATTATCATTGAAACTGTTTTTATAGCTAAGAATATTAACCCATTCCTGGTAAAGAATACAACTGAGTCATTAGCTTTCCTTGGCATGGATTATGTGCATTGTGTAGCCCATATCAGGGGGGAAGCTAAGGACTTAAGGAATGCCATCAGGACTGGTCTGACACACAAGTCTCAACAAGAATGTTTTCTAATAATGAGAAATTTAAGAAAAACCATTGAGGCAGACGACAATTTACCTCAGGGCACTTTTGAGCCTTTTGTATGGGAAAGGGTGAAGGACAAATATGGAAGCAGAAATTGTTTTACATCTGGGTGTTTTGGGGTTGTAAATTGAGTGAGAAAGGGTTAATTGTCCAATACATAGTACAAAACTGAATCAAAATGAGAATTGCAGAAGAGAAGAGTCGAAAACAATAAGATGTTTGTCTCTTAGCCAAAACACGTTCTAGAGCCATGTACAAAACAGTCAAAGATTACAGGAGCCATGTACAAAACAGTCAAAGAGTACAAGATCCATGTACAAAACTGTCAAAGAGTACAGGAGCCATGTACAAACAGTCAAAGAGTACCAGAGCGATGTACGAAACTGTCAAAGAGTACAAGAGCCATGTACAAAACTGTCAAAGAGTAAAGAAGCAATGTACAAAACTGTCAAAGAGTACAGAAGCCATGTACAAAACTATCAAAGAGTACAAGAGAGCCATGTACAAAACAGTCAAAGAGTACAGGAGCCATGTACAAAACAGTCAAAGAGTAAAGAGGCGATCTTCAAAACTGTCAAAAAGGAAAGAAGCCATGTATAAAACTGTCAAAGAGTAAAGAAGCCATGTACAAAACTGTCAAAGAGTACAGGAGCCATGTACAAAACAGTCAAAGAGTACAGGTGCCATGTAGAAAACAGTCAAAGAGTACAAGAGCCACGTACAAAACTGTCAAAGAGTAAAGAAGCGATCTACGAAACTGTCAAAGAGTAAATAAGCCATGTACAAAACTGTCAAAGAGTAAAGAAGCATTCTACCAAACTGTCAAAGAGTAAAGAAGCCATGTACAAAACAGTCAAAGAGTAAAGAAGCCATGTACAAAACAGTCAAAGAGTACAAGAGCCATGTACAAAACAGTCAAAGAGTACAAGAGCCATGTACAAAACAGTCAAAGTGTACAAGAGCCATGTACAAAACAGTCAAAGTGTACAGGAGCCATGTACAAAACAGTCAAAGAGTAAACAATCCATGTACAAAACAGTCAAAGAGTAAAGAAGCCATTCACAAAACAGTCAAAGAGTACAAGAGCCATGTACAAAACAGTCAAACAGTACAAGAACCATGTACAAAACAGTCAAACAGTACAAGAACAATGTACAAAACAGGCTAAGATTACAGGAGCCATGTACAAAACTGTCAAAGAGTAAGGAAGCAATGTACAAAACTGTCAAAGAGTAAAAGGGAGCCATGTACAAAACAGTCAAAGAGTACAGGAGCCTTGTACAAAGTGTCAAAGAGTACAGAAGCCATATACAAAACAGTCAAAGAGTACAATAGCCATGTACAAAACTGTCAAAGAGTATAGGAACCATGTACAAAACAGTCAAAGAGTAAAGGAGCCATGTACAAAAACTATCAAAGAGTAAAGAAGCCATGTACAAAACAGTCAAAGAGTAAAGAAGCCCTGTACAAAACAGTCAAAGAGTAAAGAAGCCATGTATAAAAGAGTCAAAGAGTAAAGAAGTCATGTACAAAACAGTCAAAGAGTAAAGAAGCCATGTACGAAACAGTCAAAGAGTAAAGAAGCAATGTACAAAATAGTCAAAGAGTAAAGAAGCCATGTACAAAACCGTCAAAGAGCACAGAAGCCATGTACAAAACAGTCAAAGAGTAAAGAAGCGATCTACGAAACTGTCAAAGAGTACAAAAGCCATGAACAAAACAGTCAAAGAGTAAAGAAGCCATGTACAAAACAGTCAAAGAGTAAAGAAGCCATGTACAAAACTGTCAAAGAGTACAAGAGCCATGAACAAAACAGTCAAAGAGTAAAGAAGCGATCTACCAAACTGTCAAAGAGTAAAGAAGCCATGTGCAAAACAGTCAAAGAGTACAACAGCCATGTAGAAAATGGTCAAAGAGTACAAGAGCCATGTACAAAACAGTCAAAGAGTACTAGAGCCATGTACAAAACAGTCAAAGATTACAAGAGCCATGTACAAAACAGTCAAAGAGTACAAGAGCCATGTACAAAACTGTCAAAAAGTACTAGAGCCATGTAGAAAACAGTCAAAGAGTACAAGAGCCATGTACAAAACAGTCAAAGAGTACTACAGCCATGTAGAAAACAGCCAAAGAGTACTAGAGCCATGTACAAAACAGTCAAAGAGTACAAGAGCCATGTACAAAACAGTCAAAGAGTACTACAGCCATGTAGAAAACAGCCAAAGAGTACTACAGCCATGTACAAAACAGTGAAAGAGTACAAGAACCATGTACAAAACAGTCAAAGAGTACAAGAGCCATGTACAAAACTGTCAAAAAGTACTAGAGCCATGTAGAAAACAGTCAAAGAGTACAAGAGCCATGTACAAAACAGTCAAAGAGTACTACAGCCATGTAGAAAACAGCCAAAGAGTACTAGAGCCATGTACAAAACAGTCAAAGATTACAAGAGCCATGTACAAAACTGTCAAAAAGTACTAGAGCCATGTACAAAACAGTCAAAGAGTACAAGAGCCATGTACAAAACAGTCAAAGAGTACTACAGCCATGTAGAAAACAGCCAAAGAGTACTAGAGCCATGTACAAAACAGTCAAAGAGTATAAGAGCCATGTACAAAACAGTCAAAGAGTACTACAGCCATGTAGAAAACAGTCAAAGAGTACTAGAGCCATGTACAAAACAGTCAAAGATTACAGGAGCCATGTACAAAACAGTCAAAGATTACAGGAGCCATGTACAAAACAGTCAAAGATTACAGGAGCCATGTACAAAACTGTCAAAAAGTACTAGAGCCATGTACAAAACAGTCAAAGAGTACAAGAGCGATGTACAAAACAGTCAAAGAGCACTACAGCCATGTAGAAAACAGCCAAAGAGTACTAGAGCCATGTACAAAACAGTGAAAGAGTACAAGAGCCATGTACAAAACAGTGAAAGAGTTCTAGAGCCATGTAGAAAACAGTCAAAGAGTACAAGAGCCATGTACAAAACAGTCAAAGAGTAATAGAGCCATGTACAAAACAGTCAAAGATTATAAGAGCCATGTACAAAACAGTCAAAGAGTACAGGAGCCAGGTATAAAAAAAGTCAAAGAGTACAGTAGCCATGAACAAAACAGTCAAAGAGTACAAGAACCATGTACCAAAGGGTCAAAGAGTACAGGAGCCATATACAAAACAGTCAAAGAGTACAAGAGCCATGAACAAAACAGTCAAAGAGTACAAGAAAGCCATGTAAAAAACAGCCCAAGAGTAATAGAGCCATCCACAAAAGAGTCAAAGAGTACAGGAGCCATATACAAAACAGTGAAAGAGTACAAGAGCCATGTACAAAACAGTCAAAGAGTACAAGAGCCATATGTAAAAAAAGTCAAAGAGTACAGGAGCCATGAACAGAACAGTCAAAGATTATAAGAGCCATGTACAAAACAGTCAAAGAGTACAAGAGCCAGGTATAAAAAAAGTCAAAGAGTACAGTAGCCATGAACAAAACAGTCAAAGAGTACTAGAGCCATGTAGAAAACAGTCAAAGAGTACTAGAGCCATGTACAAAGAGTACAGTAGCCATGAACAAAACAGTCAAAGAGTACTAGAGCCATGTAGAAAACAGTCAAAGAGTACTAGAGCCATGTACATAACAGTCAAAGAGTACAGGAGCCAGGTACAAAACAGTCAATGAGTACAGGAGTCCTTTTGTCTTTTGCCACCTCATATAAATAACTGTGTTCCACTTTGATATTCTGCATGCATTTACAATCACAACTGGCTCTTACTCCAGAGGAAATTAATTTTCTGCCATTAAGCCATTGTCTGCCAGCAGTCTGCCATTGGTAAAGATCTAACTGTTTTGCAGAGCCACAATGTGATGACATTAAAATGAAACCAGGAGCACAATACATCATTTTATTTCTCGATAAAAATTCTTAGCTTTTTTGTTTTCCTTGTTTTTGAAGCCAAGGTTTTAGTGTAAATTGCAGGAGCATGACAATAAGAGACAAGGCTTAATAATTGTCTTTTTATTCAGCAGGATATGTCCTGCTTTTTTGCCTTTAGTATTAAGTCTTCTGGTCTCCTACATGTACTCTGCATTGCCCAATATGGCACATCTGATCTCAAATCATGTGACAGCATGCATTACATGTACGTATGGAAATTAACACCTGGCCCTCTTCTGTTTGCTGAGATGCCCAACATTATCATGTCATACCACATCTGTTCTAAGGTTGCACAATGCTGGTTATGGTTTGCTACATCAGCAGTGTAGACACCTCCTAAATCTCATCCCTGCAAAGATCCATCATAGGATGTAAATCAAAATTAAAGGGAATTTGTTATGAATTCCCTCCCTAATGCCCCTCATATTGCTTTTTTCCCCATGATCTAGCTGTAACACATTTGTTTTCCAGCCACAGTGACACATCTAAGGTGATATTTCCAGACCAAATGGTCCCAAATTGATGCTGTTCAGCTTAATCCAGATCATAAATTGTCAGGAACTTATGACACAGTCTGATGTGTGATGAGGTGCACACATCCCAGCTCACCACTTGGATTCCTGGTATTTGTAGCAAGCCAATAATATCCCAGTTTCTATTTTGGATCATTGATTTATTTTCATACATGTAAGTTATCATAAAATGAATCTGTGCTGGGACAAGATTCTCTGGAGTTGTCTACTTGGCATGCTTATACAGCTAACCATGACTTTGGTAGACAGACAGCCCATAATATTATGCACATAGTTAATATAAGAGGTCACAATTAAAACATGTACCCCTTTACATTATATTATCAATGTTTGGACACATTCATGGAGGACAGAGGAAGTTTGTTTGTGTTTCTAGTCTATGCCTTTGGTAGTTATATAACAGCATAGTTTTCAATTTAAATAAGGCAACCAATCTAAGAATTAGTTTGTTCTTTTCTTAGTGCAGGCAGGGGGTAAGGTTGATTTGTGACACCTTTGTGTGGGTTCAGGTTTCAGGTCAGTCATTGTGTGCCCAGAATGTTGTGTCACTTGGTCTATTTGGTTTCCCTCCCTGAGAAGATACATGAACATTTACGGAATTCTTTTCTGAAGGTAAGATTAAATTTGAATTTTGCTATATATATATATATATATATATATATATGTGCATAACGTAGTTCAAATCAATTCTCGAAGTCTTGCCATTTTTAGAAAGCACTTGTTATACGACATATATTTATGTATTTACTGATATTTCAAAAGTTTTTACATTGTTTAAATTTGAGTGGGTTGTCTTCACCAAATACAAGGTGAAGGCAGGCATCCCCCATCACATAAAAAAGCAAAATTTAATTTAAGGCTGCAAAGCATACTTGATTATTTCCCACTCATAACCTGTTTATATACATATACGTACTCATGATAGTATAATGATCAATTCAACAGTTTAGACAGTGACTGGATTGGCTCCGAAGCATAAAGAGATTGGATTGTGATACTTTTTTCTAGTTCAGGACAACACAGAGGATGTGGCAGTGTTCAATTCCTGTTTGTATAATGTTAGCTTTGGTATTTACACAACCTCTGTGTGACCCAAAAAAATTAACACTAGTTGGTGCCTTTTTCAGTTGAAAAAAAGCCTTCTTAAATAAACATTGTACAATTATAACATTACAAATGAGCATCCCATATGAGCTACATCCTGCACTAATTAATTGCTAATCTGGTGTCTTTACGGAGTCCTTTGATTAATTTCTCATGAAAACTTGCTGCTCTGGCTTGCAATTAAGCCAAGCATTGAGTGTAAATTGTCACTTAAACTAGAAGTACTTTACTGTATGGAGCTGAATGAGGAACATTTCATGCTTTGGTCAAAAATCAGCGATTATAGGAAGTTTTTTTCAGCTTCTATCAAAATGTGTGATTACAATGCCTATAGAAAATGCAGTTTATGTGCAGGCCGATGGAGTAATGGATGGCATACTGTACTGTGTTATACTCCTGATTCTGGCTTCAAACCCTGCCCACCTCCACAACTTTTTTCCATTAAAATTTGTTGACAAAAGTTCTCTAAGTTCCACTCCAAAATCCTTAGTTACTGGCACTTCAAAAATGTGGGGCAGATACATGGACATTTGAGATGAGGCGCCCCAGATTGTTATATTTCAAGTGTACTCCAGACCAGGTAAGCTAAATGAAAAAGAAAAACTCTGCCCAAAACAAACAGAAATTGGGCGAAGACCATATAAGCTCACACATATGCTTGTCACACATACGTTGCATAACTTATGATGGTGATGGGCAAAATGATAATTGAAGCAATATAACCTTCACATATATGGCTAGCTATCAGTACCATGTAACTTTTCTATGATTATGATCAGCATGTATGTTTGTACTGTGCATGGCATACATAGTTTCATTCCTATGTACATCACAGAGAGGCTCCCATCTGTTGATCCTATATCAAATTACATGACTCAACAGTGTTCAGTACTTATTGCAGTATACTCCTGCAGAAATCAACATTAACAAATGATCTCCTACCTTGCTGAAGAACCTTTCGACCTCATGGGCAGAAGAGCTTTCACACAAGCAAGATTCATGTGATTTATACATGTAAATAAATACTGGGTTAATTCTTGTTAATTAACATACCTGATATGACTGCTGAGTGCAAAAACAAAACCATGCATCTTACCAAGCTGTCATTTTTTTTTTTTTTTGACAATGACCAGGCTGTCCATTTCAAGAATGTTTCATTTTTCCATGTGCCCAGAGAGTACTGAACCAAACCTTTCAGCAAGAAACCCATAAAATAAGTCTCATCCTTTTTCATGGCTGTGCAAGCTCAGATTCAGACACCTTGACACTTGCTTTAATTGCACCTAATATACATTTTCACTTCCGTCGCCGATGAGGCGTCTTCTGGAGGAACACATACAGCTACCCATTTGTAAAGGTCACACTGTGTGGATAAATGTTTATTGAAGAATTACAACATCTACATTGAAAATGCCCTGCTAAAAAGAAGCCACACAATGAATACATGTGGTATTTATAGCATTGGTGGGGACCCACAGCACTGTACATGTATGAAGTTTGACGGATTTGTTCTGTATAATTTCATTGGCTTTAGTTTGCATGTTCAGGAAAAAGTTTTTCTCACAAGGAAAAAACTACCAACATCTTTTAAAAGCTTTCTGTTGCCTCTTTTTAGCCGTTTTTTTCGCCCCACAGGAGGGGAAAACTTTTAATTCAGAGCATTCCTGGAAATGATCAACTCAGCAAAAGCACAAATCTAAAAGTATAATACTCCTCACTTGATGACTTAAAAAGTAAAGTACTCCAAAATTGGGAGCACTCGAAATTGAAAGTGCTGTGGTCATTTTCTAAATGTTGAGGGTTTTAAGTGCTTTTTCATGTATCTTCTTTTAGTTTCACTTTCATCTAGCCTGCTTGCACATACATGTCTTTAGTTTTACTGTGTTCAAGTAATCAAAACAGATTCTGCAATTTCTGTGCAATATGTACACAACATGTACATAAAAAATTATAAAAATGTGACTATTATGATTATCCTGTCCCCATTCAAATAAGTTGGAGTTAAAAACTGAATCAACAGCTTTTCTTGGCATGACTCTGCTGCTTAATACCCAACCAAAGGGAAGGACAGCTGTTCACCTGGAGTATATTATTTTGATATGTATAACATACAACTCTAAAAATTATTTTCCATTGCTGTTGGAAGTCTGCATGAACTGACACTGAAGCAGACCACATTCAAGTGGATTGAAGTGGAAATCATGATGTCACTTTCACAAACTAGGCCGGACATATTGAAACTGTAGTTTAGGTAGCAGCTGAAACTGAGCTAGAATTCAGACAGTCTGGCATTTCCATGATATTGCACGTTGTCTTATAAAAGGGACACTGGCCACTTCTATAGCCTTGCATGCTTTCCTTAAATTTTGAATATGATTATCTTATAATGGGGACAGCCATCATAGAAATGGACCAAGAAATCAATAATGCTGAATCACAACCTACAATTCCACTAAATCACCATTAACTCATTCCACCCTGATAGATGACCAAATCAACAGCTTTCCTTGGCGCACTCTGGGTGCAATGCACCCAGAGTGCGCCAAGGAAAGCTATTGACCATGGGCTATAGTTTGAAATGATTCTCCATGCAGGTTTCATCCAAAATTTTGAAAATAATCCGTAAATTAGTGAAATACAATCAGCACACGACATTTAAAAATTAGCAGAAAAAAGCGTCATTGGGGTGGAATGAGTTAAATAAACACAATGTAATCAATCCATCTACTTGATTGCACCTGAACATTAACATCAACTGAGAATTTGCTCATTTTGATTCATAAAATCAAATGTTCTACCCCTCTTAATTAGTTCTGCATCTGAAGCAGACACAGGGCGGGTGTGTAGCTGAGGGATATACTTTTCAAAGAAATGTGTTTTGTTGGATGCTGAATAAAATGTTTCCATAACAATTAGGTCAAGGTCATTAAGATGTAGTCCCAGCTTCGGTATAATTACGATAATTAAAAATACATAATCCTTCCACGTTTAATTTGACATTTCATCATATTCTTGAAGACCTATATGAATGAAACAAAAACCAAATTCATATATATATATATATATGTGTATGTATATGTGTATGTATATGTGTATGTAGATATATGTGTATGTAGATATATGTGTATGTATATATATATATATATATATATATATATATATGTGTGTATATGTGTATGTATATGTGTATGTAGATATATGTGTATATATATATATATATATATATATATATATATATATATATATATATATATATATATATATATATATATATATATATATATATACCTTTAGAATTAGGTCAAGCACAATCCTAACTTAGGGTTTACCAAGATACAAAATGCCACTCGGTTTCATCAAATTTTGTCAAGCACTTCAACAGTGATGGCAAGGAAACCGAAAGTGTTGAAAAAAAGAAAAGAGCACCAAAAAACACACTTTGACTGCCCTATTCCTCAGGTAAACATTGTGGGTACTTAATCGATGATGCATTCTCTGCAGGTGTTACATATAGGAGGAATCATCCTTCAGCAATCATATATCCTTGCTCCTACATTGTATAATTATGTGAGTACATGAGATAATTAATTGCTACTTCAGCTTATCGTGTATCTGCCCATGAAGGCACAGACACCAGAATTTTCTAACTCCCACTCCTCAAGTCCTAAAACATGCAAATGGTACAAGATATTAGCACTGTTAAATTAAGTCTTATCCTTAATGTATTCCCCTCTGAGCTTATTTTCTTAGACTCACAGTAGATGACCATGATACTTTGCAAGACAGGTTCAACTCCTATAAACCCAGATATGACATTCCTGCTCTCGGACCAACAGTGGCTGACGTAAATGGATCTTTTGCCAATTAATAACGTGATTCACTTAACAGCTACACATATATCACGTCTGTATGCAGGTGGCAGAATGAAGTGGGCTGGCCTGGACACCATAGCCCTCAGTCATAAAACATTGTGTGCAAGACATGACAGAATCACGCCATATCTTGATGGATTGCAGCAGCCAGGCACAGGTGACTTCAGGGTCCAGCATTTTTTTAACATGATGAGCAGCAGTCAACAAGACCTACAGCCCTGTGGCTATAGTTCAGAAGGAAATCAGACAAATAGGAATAAGCATCTAAGCTCGCAAACTCCATCAAACTGCTTTAAAACAATAAGAACCTGCTATTCTGTTAACTTTTTATTCACTGTGCACTGAGATGCAAGAAAATGGTTTCCTATTTTGTAATCCAGTTTTACTGTGGTTCATGTCAGTCTTGGTTATGATTGGTACAGGTTCTTTTTTTCCATAACAACTTTACATTACAAGAGCTCATTTGCAATTGAAACATTAAGGTAGATGAGCTTGATCGTACATGTATACACGAAATAAATTTGTATAACAACAGCACATTTCCAATCAAAACTGGAGACTAGATGAACGCCACCTTACAAACTGATGAGTTATGACAAGTCTTGGCAGGGTACAACGCCTGTCCAGTGTCCTCAGGACAGGCCAGGATAAGCTGTTGCAATAACACACAAGAAGCTGATGTCCACCAACTGTAATGTTAGACACTGGAATGCTCATAATTTTTATACAATGAAAAATAGTTGCAAGGTAATATATAAGCATAAGGTGCTGGTGGGTCAACCTCTCAATACCCACATGTCCTGGTGTTGCTTGTGCATGTTTCAGCATGGCCATTAAAAGTGAACAGCATATATCATGGTTCAGCATGGCCATTAACACTGGACAGTGTATATCATGGTTCAGCATGGCCATTAACAGTGGACAGTGTATACCATGTTTCAGCATGGCTATTAACAGTGGACAGTGTATACCATGTTTCAGCATGGCTATTAACAGTGGACAGTGTATATCATGTTTCAGCATAGCCATTAACAGTGGACAGTATATACATTTACCTGTATGTTAACCTGTACGTGGCAGCTGCTTGATGTTTTATTTCTCACTTAGTAATGATATCCTATGTCAATTCAAGTAGACTAAGTTAATTCCATTTAATTCATCATACATGTACATGTATACATATATATATATCACGCAACGCTCAATGTCTTGCATAGATGTAGTAACTCAGATAGGGACTTCACAGCGGAAATACTCACTAGTGAGTCATCAAAGGCAATACTGCCCAGTGAGTCACCAAAGGCAATGAAGAAGACTGGCAGACTCGAAAGGATGCTAAGCGTTAATCCTTTTGTGACAAACATGACGCACAAGACAAGAGCCAGTCTACACAACATCCTATGAAATCTAGTGAGAATATACTTGAATGTATGAAAAACCAAGTTTGATGACCTCACTGATGTTTTTTTTACCATGGAAAGCAGCGCTAAAACCTTAGGAGATAAAACTTTCCTCTTTGGACGCTCCCATCAGGATTAGAGGGCATTGCCTGAATGCACTGTTTCACAAATTGTCTGTCAAGGCCCAGACATGTTATGGACTGTGGGTACCCGCCGCAGGGATCTGTGATTATTTTGGCAAGAGTACACTATTAATACTAGCTGATGATTTGCCTGAAATTCAAAAAGGGAATTAGGATCATGAGTATTTTCCTTGGGACTACAATAACGGATTGATTTAATACAACATTGGGATATACTTAGATCCTATAACGTTTTATTTTTATAAATGCCCGCAGCACCCATTTAATGCTGATAGACTTGATACAAATGATCCCTTCGCTGTTTTTTCTTCTTCTTACTGCAACCAAATTCAGAAAGACACCCACCTCATCAGTGATTGATGCGTTAATTTGCCCCCTACCCATTCCCAGGGTACCAAGCTGATTAGTGACTGTCCTGTTTGCTATAAAATCTGTGGGTACTGCCATTGGATGAGGGTTTAACCAGATATGTAATCTCCTATGGCCATACTGGCACAAGTTGAGGTTTAGCATTAGTGGACTGTATATATCACGATTAATTCCCAGATGATAGATCATTACATCGTAGCTTGAAGTGCCTGCCTACAACAGTCGTCATGTCCTAGTTCTGTTATGGCAACAGCGACTTAGTGACTTAAGCACCCATCTGACAGACATCCACTTATTATGGTGCATACATTTCTTACAAAAAAATCAGTTTTCCCAATATATTTGAGACCAACTTATGTCAGCAATTTTTTTTTTTTTTTAAGTGTTACTGCCCTAGATGGTAAGCATTTATCGGGCAGGCATTGTACATGCAATGGAATGATAAAGCTTATCTTGTCACACAGACCCATCTGTGGAGTACATATTTTGACATATTGAAGAAAGGAGATTTGTCAGACATGTCTGTCTCCACAGAGCCCTCAGTAAGTCACTCATGAGCTTATATACAACTCCTGATTTCTTGCCCAGCATCTGCACACATTAATTTTGTGACATTTGTGGATACATGTATTTCACTGAGAGCATGCAAGAGTGCACAGTTTATCCCATTTAAATAATGACTGAAAAGTTAAATATACTGGACTACTACCAATGTACTGTCCACTTGATTTTTTCTTTGTAATTTGACTTTTTATCAGCCATCTGAAAGTTAAATTGAGCACCCTGTGGTAAAATAATGTAGACTGCTTAAAATTAAAACAGAACAACATCAAGGTCTCTGGCTCACTCCACATTCAATGGGACCTTAAATTAAAACAGAACAACATCAAGGTCTCTGGCTCACTCCACATTCAGTAGGACCTTAAATTAAAACAACAACATCAAGGTCTCTGGCTCACTCTACATTCAGTAGGACCTTAAATTAAAACAGAACAACATCAAGGTCTCTGGCTCACTCCACATTCAGTGGGACCTTAAATTAAAACAGAACAACAGCAAGGTCTCTGGCTCACTCCACATTCAGTAGGACCTTAAATTAAAACAGAACAACAGCAAGGTCTCTGGCTCACTCCACATTCAGTAGGACCTTAAATTAAAACAGAACAACAGCAAGGTCTCTGGCTCACTCCACATTCAGTAGGACCTTAAATTAAAACAGAACAACATCAAGGTCTCTGGCTCACTCCACATTCAGTAGGACCTTAAATTAAAACAGAACAACATCAGACTGTGATCCACTCCAAGTGTAGGGCCAATGATTTTCTGTTTTTTTCCGAAACCGAAGCAGAATTGTGCATTTTTTTCACCCTTGAAACAGAATTTGATATTTTTTCTTATGTGAAATATACATAGCAGTGAAACAGAATTTGAAAAGTTTTTGCTGATGAAGCGGAATTCCTCTTTTTTTGAAACAGAAAATCATTGGCCCTACAAGTGTATTACTTGAAATTGGAACATAACAATATCAGACTCTGAGCCTCTGCACATGCAATTCCTTAAATTGAAACAGAACACTATGAGATTGTGATCCATTCCACGCGTGGTACTTTAAATTGAAACGTAACAATATCAAACTCTGATCTACTCCACATGTAGTATTTTATATTTGAACATAGTATCAGACCAGCTTGTACATGTACACTGTACATATAGTACTTTAACTCATTCCATACTATGGTCACAGGCATTGGTCAGTGGTTCTGGCACTGCCTGGCACGTCATTCTGCAGCTGCCCTTGCAGCAGCTGCAGCATGACTTGCCAAGCAGTGCCAGAACCACTGACTTAAGGCTAGAGGCATGTTGGTACTTGAACAAAAGCTCTTTTTATGAAGAATTTAATATGCAATTGTCGTCTTAAATCTAGGTAAATATATGGAAAAATCAGGGACTGGTATGGAATTGTATCAAAATCTTATCCACTTCATAACTGTAGTCTTTTGAATTAAAACTAATTATTCAGAACAATATCAAACCCTGACCCATTCTATATGTATTTCTTTTAATCAAATAGAACAATATCAGACCCTGATCTATTTATTACCTTATATTATAATTAGCACAATATCAGAGCCCGATCTACTCCATATCTATTACTTTACACTAAATAGAACAATATCAGACCCTGATCTACTCCATATCTATTACTTTACACTAAATAGAACAATATCAGATCCTGATCTACTCCTTATCTATTACTTTACACTAAATAAAACAATATCAGACCCCGATCTTCTCCATATCTATTACTTTACACTAAATAAAACAATATCAGACCCCGATCTTCTCCATATCTATTACTTTACACTAAATAAAACAATATCAGAGCCCAATCTACTCCATATCTATTACTTTACACTAAATAAAACAATATCAGAGCCCAATCTACTCCATATCTATTACTTTACACTAAATAAAACAATATCAGACCCCGATCTACTCCATATCTATTACTTTACACTATATAGAACAATATCAGACCCCGATCTACTCCATATCTATTACTTTACACTAAATAGAACAATATCAGACCCTGATCTACTCCATATCTATTACTTTACACTAAACAGAACAATATCAGATCCTGATCTACTCCATATCTATTACTTTACACTAAATAGAACAATATCAGACCCCGATCTACTCCATATCTATTACTTTACACTAAGTAAAACAATATCAGATCCTGATCTACTCCTTATCTATTACTTTACACTAGCTAGAACAATATCAGATCCTGATCTACTCCATATCTATTACTTTACACTAAATAGAACAATATCAGACCCCAATCTACTCCATATCTATTACTTTACACTAAACAGAACAATATCAGATCCTGATCTACTCCATATCTATTACTTTACACTATATAGAACAATATCTACACTATATAGAACAATATCAGATCCTGATCTACTCCATATCTATTACTTTACACCAAACAGAACAATATCAGATCCTGATCTACTCCTTATCTATTACTTTACATTAGATAAAACAATATAAGACCCTGGCCACTTCATATGTATTACTTTAAATTAAATAGAACGATATGAGACCGTGATCCATTCCATATTTATTACACTGTACTTTACACAGATCAATATAACTCTCTGACCATGTATGCTCTGAGCAGTTTTATGCAGTTTACACAATGCAAATTATATGCACACAGATCTTGCTTCTACAACTTTTTTCTACATCAACTTCTCAAGAAATCAAAGTGGATAATGATGTAATGATGACAAATGACAGTGGGACAATGTGACTGTTAACCTTCATTGCCAAGCAAAGCTATCGACTCGAGAGGGGACAGGGCTAACTCAACCATATCACACGTGTTGTCATATGTCAGTCACAGTACCTGATAGAGCTGTCCTTGTGAGTTAGCCTCAGGCTGGGCATCTTGCATTCAGTTTTGGAGAAGCAGGCAAAAATGTGAATTACCATTCCAATCCCTATTGACTTATATTGTAATCAACAAGAGTAAAAATGAATGCATTCACTGATGCAATATACTGCTGCATTGAAAAATCTGTTTTAAGTCAGGGATCCAGAGGATCATCATCTACTAAACAACAACTATTTTTAACCCTTCCATGAGGAACATTTGCACCCGATTTCAGTATAATATAAGTAGTGGTTTTGGAGAAGTTGAAAATAGCAAAAACAAGAAAAATCCATAGAAAAAAGAAAGAATTGCCGTAATACCTGGTAAAGTAATTAAGGTTCAAGTTTAGGGTATAAGTCCTCAGATGTGTCCCCATGCAATTCAATGTAACTGGCCAAGCATTTTCTAAGCAGAATTTTTTTTTAAAGATTTTGCCCCAAAAATGCATAACTTAAAAAAAATCATGAAAATCCAAAAATCCCAGGAGCAGACCATTTGGACAAGGCTGCTACATGGAGAGACCCACCCAAGGTAGATCCCCACCAAGTCTGAGGTGGATCTGCCTAAGAATTTTGGAGAAGTTGAAAATGTGAATTGCCAACAGATGGGCAAGGAACAGATGACAGATGGTGGATGGACGGCAGATGACCAGCCATCCTATCAGCTCAGTTGACTGACAATTCAGTTGAGCTAATAACAACACTTGACAGGTGCTGCAAAATGAAATCAACACAGCTATTTGACATTCTGGTTAAAGGTACACACAGAACTCTTGAGTCTTTACTTCTGCTTATATATACATGTATATACAGTGAAAACTCATTATAATGACACCATCTGTTCCCTGAGAAATTTGTCGGATAACTGAATATGTCAGATAAATGAGTAAAATAACAAAGAAAATAAACATTTTCCCATGAAAATTTGTGTCACTATATTGAATATGTCGGATATCTGAGTGTCGTTTTAATGAGGTTTCACTGTATATATATATATATATATATATATATATATATATATATATATATATATATATATATATATATATGGCCTGTATCCTTAAAGGTACAGTGCACATTAAGCCCTTGATTTTCACCATGATTGATATATCTGAGAGGTGCAGTGTAACTACATGTACAGCTCACACACTGACAGGCTCCCAGCCTGACAGGCTCACAGACTGACAGGCTCACAGACTGACAGGCTCTCAGCCTGACAGGCTCACAGACTGACAGGCTCTCAGACTGACAGGCTCTCATTCAGACTGACAGGCCTCAGACTGACAGGCTCACAGACTGACAGGCTCTCTCCCATTGTTGCTGAAGTCTTGTCATCCAGTACTTGTCTGTTGACTCTTTTAGGTCAAAATACCCCAAGGTTCAGTCAATATTTGATTAGTCATCCACATATGGACAGTAAATAATCCTCACAACCACCCACTTGATGCCAGTAATCTCATGGGGGGAAAAAACTTTGCTGTCCACATGGTACAGTGGAATTGTGTATTTTAGGAACTCAAATGTCCTCATAAAACACAGAGGGTGAAATGTGTCTGCAAAAAATAAGGAGAAAAGAGAGTTTACTTGACGAGAGGTGAGTAAAAACATCAAGACCAATTATCGATTGAAGCTAAAAAGTTGAGCAAGGGGCCACATAAGCTGTCTGGGAAATAATCAATGTGAATGGGCTGCATGTTGTTGGAAAATAATTGAAAAGGACTCAAATGTCCTCATAAAATGTGGAGAGAAAAAAAATGTTATGCATCTGCAAGTAAAACAGTGTTGAGAGAACTAACTACCTCAAAGGACTGCCATGGTTTTTTTCCCTTGATTCAGTAATACTACAAAAAGTTTCCTTCTTGGGTTTGAGTGACCTTGAACATAAGGTACGGGTTACCCATCTACAATCCTAGCTTAGTTGTTGGTGTGGCACATCAAGGTCACTCCAGGTCAAAATTAACAACACCAAAAGCAACTCCACAGATATTTTCCTAATATGTGCATGGATCCACCCTTACCAATGAGTAAGCTAATATATCATTTTGACCTTTCAAGGTCACTCCAGGTCAAAATTGCCAACACCAAAAGACCCAGACCCCACAGGAATTATACTATTAATGTTTAACCCGTTTTATAACCCTTAAACTGGCCAAAACCAGATGCAGGTCAAATGATAAGATGAAACTGGTTCTCAATAGGCACATGTACCTAGTCAATCCTCAGCTACACCTCTAATAAAAATTTGGTAGAGCAGTGAATATATTTTGAATTGTCCTGGTAATGTTGACAAAACAGATGGACCACATAGAAGGAGGGACAGAACGACAAACAGACAGACAAGGCAAGGGAAGGGCAATACCCTCCGGTACTTTTTGTGCCGCGGGCAAAAAAAGAACAAAAGCAAGATAACCTGATGAGAGGTGGGTAAAAAACATCAAGGCCGATTATTGATTAAAGCTAAAAAGTTGAGCAAGGGACTGCATAAGTTGCCTGGGAAATAAATTAAACCCCATGGTTTGCACGCGGCAAATGTCATAAAACATACTGAGAATAAATTGCTATGAATCTTGCAAAAAAAAGAGACAGAGAATCCAGTATGGGTGGCCCATTGAGGATAATGCTGGCATTACTGATTGTTGGATTGTGAAAATCCAACGAGTGATTCCAATGTTATCCCCAATGGGCCACCCACTCTGAATTTTCTTTCTCCTACATATATGTCTAAATGCACCAAATCAAAGTTCTAATGGAGAAATGAATTTGAAAACAATGCCATTTTGAAAGTGGCAGGAGTCAGTATTTCAATTAAATGCAACATGGCCTCTCATTGGTTTGTCTACTACTTGAAACCAATGAGTGACCAATCAAATTAAAGATTACAATATTTATTAAAACCTTATCCTTCATACCCATGCAGATTAACCCTTTCAGGATAAGCTTCAGACATCGGAGAAAACAAAAGGGTTAACGGGATGGATCATAGCTATATAGGTGATTGAAAACATCAAGACTGATGCTGTCTCGGAAATAACTGCAGTGTTTCCGTTAGGATTTTTTTCAGGGTGTGACAAGAAGGAAAATTCAGGGGAGAAGACTAGATTTTTAGCAGCTTTACACATAAATAAACAAGTCTTGTGACCCTTTAGAATTTTCTCAGAGGGTATTTAAGGTTTTGAAAGAGTACGTAATATACCCCTATTTGGGGGTTAATGGAAACACTGAACCAAACCACATTATCTTCATGCTGCAGTAAAATAATTGAAAGGGACTCAATGTCATCATAAAACATATAGAGAAAAAATATCCATGCATCTTCAAAAAAAACAGGCAAAAAAAAAAACTTAACTGAGGATACTAAATGTAGGTGAGTAAAAACATCAAGGCTGATTATTGATTGAAGCTAAAAAGTTGAGCAAGGGACAACATAAGCTGTCTGGGCAAATGTCTGAGCCATGTCTGCTGAACACTGCAATGAGAGTGTATAAAGAATGTGTCTAATGATTTGTATGAGCTCCACAAGGTGGAAGCCTTTCCAAGTGCCATGTGCTTGGACCAGAACGTGAGCTGTGTGGGAGAAACAAGGTCGTTGATCACCGTCTGCTACTCAATCTTTACTGAAAAGCAAAGCCAGGAGAGGACCCTTCCTGCCCGTATCATCCCACATTACTTCATTACAACTGTATCGGTGGAAAATAAACTACCATGGCCCAGGCAAAAAAAAAAAAGAAATGTCTTACAGCCGGTGAAGGTGATCAGTTGTATAAGCATTGCACTGTTGTCTGGGGACAGAGTAGCCAAACACTGCAATTCAAAACACAAGAATCAATTAAATACTAGCCTTGGACAAGCCTTCCTACTCAGTTACGTCAACCACCCACTGGTGCTTTATGGGATTTTGGATCATTGTAGTGACGTGTACTGGAGTCCAGCATTGTTTGCTCCCACGGCCCACTTTGGTTGCTTTCTCCACTTTCATCCCTCCATTAAGAGGAAGACAGATTATCTCTGGCCAACTTTTTCTTGGTTTGAACCTTTAGCAATTTTTGTTGCTTTAGATCTAATGCCTGATAAAATGACTGCAGTATTACTATTTCATGGCCAAAATGACAAAAGATGATGTGTTCTGGATTAATTGACAAGATGATACTAGATTCATATTCTCCATTAAATTAACCTTTTTATTCAAGTTGAAACAACAGAGTAGAGACCAGAAGAATTAACCCTTTCACCTTTAAACCAGACAAAACCGGCTGGTGGTCAAATGTCGTCTCCTTCAGTGTTTTCAAATAATTTCAACAGTAATGAGAAACAATTTGACTGAGAATTGTAGGTGAGACCTATCAAGATCACATGCCAGAGGTCAACAGCTTTCCTTGGCATGGGTTGGGCACCCAACCCATGCCAAGGAAAGCTGTTGACTCAGTCTTAATTCAAGGGGGACAGGGTTAATGGTCCAGGTCAACAGCTTTCCACAGGATGCCTCTGGTGCAGTACACCCAAAGCGTTCCAAGTAAAGTTGTTGATGCAGTGAGAACATGGCACTGAAATAGTTATAAGCTGAAAAGATGGATATTAGTGGCACACACTTAACACTTCCAGCTTGAAGCAAACAAAATCAACCAATCAGATGTCAAGCTCCATTTGCTTTTATGTTTTGGCTGAATATTTCTCATTTCCTTAACAGAAAATATTTTGAATGAGAATAATTGCTGAGCCCTATCAGCATGATCCACCCAGAGGTATGCCCAAATGAACCACTTTTTAACTGTGAATTGAGCACTTCATTTGCACCCATTCAGCACCAAATTGCTAGCCATCTTATTAATGAGTAAACGGGTACCATGGCACTGCTATTTAACTCTTGCCCCTTGAATTAACATTGAGTCAATAGATTTCCTAGCCATGGGTTGGGCACAGTCAATAAAAGTTGTTGACCTGGGAAATGTTTTTTTTTTACCCGTTTAAGGGGGAAAGGATTAACATTTTAATGTGATAAAAAAGGGCCAGTCAACAACTTTTCAATTGACGGACATTGTTTTGCAATGTCTAATTGTTCAAACTTAATTGTGAAGAGGCAAGTTTTTTCCAAAGCTTAACGTTTATTTTAGTCCTGCTCGGCAACTCACTGTAATGTTTGATCCTTTCACTTTGTTAACATTAACTCATTCCATACTATGGTCACAGGCCTTGGACAGTGGTTCTGGCACTGCCTGGCAAGTCATGCTGCAGAATGACTTGCCAGGCAGTACAAGAACCACTGACTCAAGACTATAGGCATGTTGGTACTTGAAAGAAAGCTCTTTTCATGAAGAATTTAAATATGTAATTGTCGTCTTAAATCTAGGTAAATATATGGAAATATCAGGGACTGGTATGGCATGAGTTAAAAGTGAATCTCCATGATGTGTTTTGATTGGGTGGGTATGGGGTGGGGGGTAAAGGGGTTTTCCGTACCAGCATACTGGGCATTTTATCTGCCATACTTGTGTACTGGAAACCTTTCCTTTCCATACTTCATACAAACTATTAGTTGTTCATTTTCCTATTTTCCATACCTTGTACTGGGGTAAAATTATCATTCATACCAGTTTACTTGGGCCCCCTTACCCCCCCCCCCCCCCCAGCTCTGTGAACTACATGTACCAAAGAAATTTAAGCCTTTCATCTGATTATCAATATCCTTGTACCCCATGTAGTTGTGTTTTGGGAGTTCCAATCCAAACTAGCATTAGCAGATATTGCAAGACAAAAGCAGCTCACAATCTCCGTCCCCTTTTCAACAGTTCTGTCTCTGAAGCAGACAAGGGAGGGGGGGGGGGGGGGTGAGAGTGAGATAGAGAACCTGCATAATACTCCTTAAAGAAGCTGGTTTTGTAGCAAGGTAACTATGTGACCTGAAGAATTTGGCCAAGGTCATCTAAACTTGATCATGAAGCCTTGACCTATACTATATAGGTTTGTCTACTTTTATGACTACTGACCATTTATTGAGAGTCTAATCCTATCAATGTGTATTCTTGGGTCCTGATACATTTGACTCTTCAGCTTCATGACACCAAGTCAAAAGCCAAAAAAGGTCCAGCCCAGACATATTCTAATATGCCATGCACACAAGCACACTCTAACTGATGGAAAGACCATATGCTATCTCCAGTAGGAAAGGGCCCTAAATATATATGAAGCACTCAACACTTAAAACTACCAGTAATCTTGACTAATTTGGCTGGAAAATGTGTGAAAATTGCAAACTGATCAATCCAATTGACTCCCGATATGAGGACACGATTCTCCATTCACTCTGAGCCTGCAGCAGACTGCAGCCTCTCTTCCAGACTGAACTCTTTCCCCCTTGAACCAAGATTGAGTCAACAGCTTTCCTTGGCGTGGGTTTGGCACCAAGCCAAGTAGTTGACCTGGGGCATAGGGTCTCGATGAAACACCTGGGGCATATGGTCTCCATAGGTTTCATCTACAATTCCCAGTCAAATTGTTTTTCATGACTGTTGGAATCAGTTGAAAACACTGAAGCAGATGACACTTGACCACCAGTCGGTTTTGGCCAGTTTGGGGTGGGGGTGGGGGGTTAGTATCAGTATTAGTGTTCCTCCCCCACAGCATACCAGATCCTGAAAGTCTGTGCTGCAGTGTACTAAACAGTCAATCTGTAAACTAACCCATACATGCATAGGTCAAAATTTTCTTCCAAAGCTTTCAAATGAGCAAGAAGTCTATTGGTACGGCAATATGGTATTCATGGTGGCCGGGCAGCCTGTAGCACTGTGGCCCCAAGGTGCGACAACAACCAGAATAGCACTACAGGGAGACATATTGTTCCATTGTGAAGATAGGAAAGTCAGACTGTCTGCATGTGCTACAGGAGTCAATTTTGGTGCTACAAGCCTTCTGACAAGTGCTCAGTCTTGTGCATGCTATATCTGGTACTGAATAATATGCTTGTCACAGGCTCAAATTTGTGTTTCAGAGATCCTTCATTCAGATTCAGATTCAGATTCATTTTATTCGACAACGGTACCTTATTATTAACACATCTCGTCTGAAGATTTGCCCCCTCTTTGAATCATATATGTCAATCTGTTCCCACTGTGACTTGTCCAGTTCACTGCGTATGCCAGCCAGCATGCCAATTTTATGAGTGGCTGGAGGCAAGGATGGTCATACGATCACAATAATAGAACTGTGCTTACAATCCCTACTGTATATAGGATACGTGCTTGAGCTGAGCCAGGTTTAACTCATTCCACCCTGATGACGCTTTTTCCCGCTAATATCTAAATGTCGTCTGCTAATTGTATTTTACTAATTTAGGGATTATTTTTCAATATTTTGGATGAAACTTGCATGGAAGATCATTCCAAATTATATGCCCATGGTCAACAGCTTTCCTTGGCGCGTTCTGGGGGCATTGCGCCCAGAGCGCGCCAAGGAAAGCTGTTGACTCAGTCTTCTATCAGGGTGGAATGAGTTAATTCTGTTTATCTGGTCTGTGCATAATTTTTCTGTGGCTGTGAACCAATGCCCCAAAGCTTCCACAGATCAATATGTCGGGAGAAAAAAAAAGCACCCAGACAGACCAGCACCACAGACAATACACGCACGTGGTTGGCCCAATGCCACCCACCAGACAGGTACCACTTCTTATGGCTTCTTTATCGTGCCCCCGAACCTGACCCTGTCATTCATAACATGCGTGTACATTGTTTTCACCCTATTTCTGTATTTACAAGTGTGCTGAAATATTCAAGTTTTACTTTCAATACAGTTGCTGGGCTTCTCCGAGAAACAGACACAAAGTCTGTTTGCCATCTTACTTTCCCCTCGTACTGTCTCCACCTATCAACAACACAAAATCAATAACCCTGCTAAGCATCTCCGCCTTGATTCAATAATAAAAGAGAATTGTGACTCTCATCCGTCTTTGCATACCTGTGACTCGTGGTGAAATTTGACGCAGTACAGGAGACTGCGTAATACATATAGCACCAACTGTACAATTCAGGGATATTGGAACACCTAATGCACTACAGGACTGTCTGAATTAACAGTCAGCAAAGTGTCAATAATTTAAAATTTCAGTTTAAGTCACTTTTCCTTTGAAGGTGAAATACTTTTCTTTCTTTTATTTTCTTAAACAGCAACCTTTTTTTAAAAAATGGCTAATGCTGTAAAGTAATTATTTATTTATACAGTGTACAGTGAAAACTCATCACAATGAAACCATCTGTTCCCAAAGAAATGTGTCAGATAACTGAATGTCAGATAAGTGAATCAAATAACAAAGAAAATAAACTTTTTCCCATGAAAATTTGTGTCATTATATTGAATATGTCAGATATCTAAATGTCGATATAATGAGGTTTCGCTGTATGTGGTTTGAAATTTGGGAACCTCTCAGCATCAAATTTTTTCCTAGATTCCCTTAATCAGCTGATATCCTGTAAACTCTGTCAATAAAGAAATATAATAGAAAATATCATTCCAGATAGTTATTACCGTTAACCCTTGAAAGCTAGGTCATATATTATTAGACAGTCTAGCTACTACAAAAGCATGATTTCACTGATCAGAAATAGTTGCCAATTTCACCACAAAATTATTTCTTTTTAATCTATTTTGAGTTCTCCAAATGGGACAAATTGCACAGGGCCTATTTGAAACTTTGGCTGAAGTTCTGAATCAACATGGCTCATTAATATTAAGTAAGCATTCACGCGGGGCTTACAAATTGTATTTCATGCTGGTCATACAAGGACTGCATCCGGTGATCAGTCTTAAATAAAAATCTCTCAAGAAAAGGAGCTGCTACGTGAGGACTTAATATTTGTTAGAACGTGACAGAAATGTGCCTCTCAAAGCAGTAAACAGCAAAACTGATCTGATGACTGATCATGGTAAATTCACTGATTTTCAGCAAATTTCCTGTCTCAACACCAGTGGCTGTGCCTCAGAAGAAACAAGTTTTGACATTACAAACTGTTACAGGTTCCTCTGGCCAGGCTAATCTCATTAAGATCTTGTGTATATAGTTAAGTACTCAGACACCATAACAAGCAAGCAGCGATGGAGAAATTCACCCATGCATGTGTGTGTTACGCGGCCGCTCTGATTACATGAATGTTTTTTTGATCGACGCAAACTAAAGCAGCTTCTCTCATTCCTTTTCTTTCCCTTTTTCAATTATATACTTTTAAAGCCGGTTAATATTTTATTCTAGGAAAAAATAATCCTTCATCACATTGGCACTAAGAAGATGCTTGTCAACAACTTCTGTTCAATGTATTTACATTGCATTCATGAGATATGTCCAGCTGAGGTCCGGTGATGGAAACATTGTCAAATTCCGCTGCACAAATGACAATTTTGTTGATCTTCAGTTTCTTCCTAATCAAACTGTGTCAACAATTAAAATAATCGAAGACAAGAACAGCCAAATGATCATTGATGTGGAACACAATTTTAGTCCAAAAGTGGTAATCATTTTAATCAAAATTTCTGCGATAGTTCAACAAGTGTTTGCAGAATTGCCAGACGACTGTACCACTGGATGTTAGGCCTACAACCTGTAGACCCTAGCGTTTCCTTCATTCCTGAGCTGTGGGTGGGCAAAAGCCAACAATAAAAAAATGGAAAAATAGAATACCTCTGTTTATTTGCTTTTATTATATTATATGTCAGTGAATGGAGAAATCTGAATTACTGTTTTGTTAATCAATTATCACGTCGATCGAGACAAACTGCCTTCTTCAGACATAACTGAAATACACTGATTACTTTTAATTTCGAGGATGCATCACGGAAAGGCTGTGTGCCTTGATCAAAGACAATCTGCTACCTACTATTCCTCAAGAAACAAAACAAAACACCCTACCCACTCCCTCCCTTGCCCAAAAAGGTCTTAGTGCCTATAAGCAAGAATAACAATTTTTTTTCGTGGAACTTCTAACGAATCTTCTTCAAATTTTTTTAATAAATTTGCACTCGCCATAAATAACTTTTCTGTCAATTTTTCATTCAACCATATCTGATTTCGCCGTGATGTTTTTCGCCTTCACTGATTTATCGACAAAGTTGGTTTTGACAATGCGGTATTTCGGGTCTCAAATGTTTAATTCTGAATCCGTTTAAAAATCTTTCTTGACGAATCCATTGAACCTCTTTATCCAATCATAAGTTATCAAATTTGGGCCTAAAACAATTTTACATTCATAACTTTGACCAGGAAAATTCCATGTCTAAGATAGCAATAGAATTGTGAATATCCCAAAGCATGCATTTATACAGAGAGGCTTTGTGCCTTTGATTTTACTTCATACACACACCCACACAAATACCACCCCTCCCCCCCCCCCCAAAAAAAGGGGCTTATAACAGTGCAACCAAACATCTATTCAGTCCCGAATGCTTTATCTGATATTAGTTTCATTCATGCACTCCAAACAAAGTTTTTTCCCGACTTCTTTAATGACATCCTGTCAGTCAATATCCTTCAAGATTTGGTAAACACAAGAAACAAAAGGGATTTTTCAGTTTTTTCTTTCCAAGAAGTCACTGAAATATTCAGTTTGTAAGCACCTCATAGCCAACATGTTTATCTTGTTGATGGTGCCGTATTCACATGTCAATAGATTTAATGGTTCTTTACTTTCATTTGTTTGTATTCTTGTATTCGTTTTGATTTATATTGTACTGCTTGTCATTTTATTATGATTTTTGAAAGGTAATACAAATTTGCATTGTATATAGCAATTTATAATATATATGGTAGAAATAACCCAGATGTATGCCACTAAAAAAAAAATTTTTT
Organism: Hermodice carunculata; assembly: GCA_964020975.1. Lineage (NCBI taxonomy): Eukaryota > Metazoa > Annelida > Polychaeta > Eunicida > Amphinomidae > Hermodice > Hermodice carunculata. Next base: position 89,162,818 of record OZ026624.1, read on the forward strand.
TAGACGGCTAGTATACTGTTATGATAACTCACAGTATTTGTTATCTGTCACCGAGAAGATGGTGGCACCCACTGAGCAAACCCTGACCTAATTACAGGGCTGCAATTAGTAAAAACAACACCCTGCCTGTGCTAGTCAGCTGTTGATTTTTTCTATACCGGTGTCAGAGAATATTTGGGCCCCCCGAACGGATGGGCCCCCGGGGGCCCATTCATTCGCCGAACGTTTGGGCCCCCCTACGAACATTTGGGCCCCCCTAATACAAATTGGAATAACTTAGTTTTGGCCCAGTACACTCTATATATACATCCTGTATGATATTTTGCAAACTCTAAAAGAAATATTTCGAAAAGAATTTGTTATGATTTTATAAAATAAAGGTAAATCAAACAATTGAAACATTTGCAAGGCTTAATGTTTGCCACTATATATACATGTATATACCTGTGTATTTTACATGTAATGTGGGTGCATATACTTTGTAGGAATTATCTCACAATCCTCCAAGTATATACGAAGTGGTCTTTTTTCCATATATATTTGTCCAACCCATATTTTATCACAAATCTACCCCACATGTAAAGATTCAGGAGCCTCCATTTTCGCCTGATTCCTTTTATCTGAATTTCTGGAGATTTGGAGTATTTAGGTCATGCAAGTGCAGACATAGGATAAATAAATGGGAGAGAGCCTTGTGGTTCCAGAACATTTGAGCCCCCTATTTGTAAGACTTGCATTGGATATAAATGGGGAGGGGGCCCTTTGGTTCCCGAATATTTGGGCCCCCTATTTGTCAGTAAATACCTTGCAATGAATATAAATGGGGAGGGGGCCCTTTGGTTTCAGAACATTTGGGCCCTCTATTTGTCAGTAAATAACTTTCAATGAATATAAATGGGGAGGGGGCCCTTTGGTTCCCGAATATTTGGGCCCCCTATTTGTAAGTAAATAACTTGCAGTGAATATAAATGGGGAGGGGGCCCTTTGGTTCCCAAATATTTGGGCCCCCTGTTTGTAAGTAAATACCTTGCATTGGATATAAATGGGGAGGGGCCCTTTGGTTCCCGAATATTTGGGCCCCCTATTTGTAAGTAAATAACTTGCAGTGAATATAAACGGGGAGGGGGCCCTTTGGTTCCGAATATTTGGGCCCCCTGTTTGTAAGTAAATACCTTGCAATGAATATAAATGGGGAGGGGGCCTTTTGGTTCCAGAATATTTGGGCCCCCTGTTTGTGAGTAAATATCTTGCAATGAATATAAATGGGGAGGGGGCCCTTTGGTTCCCGAATATTTGGGCCCCCTATTTGTAAGTAAAAGCCTTGCATTGGATATAAATGGGGAGGGGGCCCTTTGGTTCCCGAATATTTGGGCCCCCTATTTGTCAGTAAATACCTTGCAATGAATATAAATGGGGAGGGGGCCCTTTGGTTCCCGAATATTTGGGCCCCCTATTTGTAAGTAAAAGCCTTGCATTGGATATAAATGGGGAGGGGGCCCCCCGAATATTTGGGCCCCCTATTTGTAAGTAAATAACTTGCAGTGAATATAAATGGGGAGGGGGCCCTTTGGTTCCCGAATATTTGGGCCCCCTGTTTGTAAGTAAATACCTTGCAATGAATATAAATGGGGAGGGGGCCCTTTGGTTCCAGAATATTTGGGCCCCTTATTTGTAAGTAAAAGCCTTGCATTGGATATAAATGGGGAGGGGGCCCTTTGGTTCCAGAATATTTGGGCCCCCTATTTGTAAGTAAAAGCCTCGCATTGGATATAAATGGGGAGGGGGCCCTTTGGTTCCCGAATATTTGGGCCCCCTGTTTGTAAGTAAATACCTTGCAATGAATATAAATGGGGAGGGGGCCCTTTGGTTCCAGAATATTTGGGCCCCCTATTTGTAAGTAAAAGCCTCGCATTGGATATAAATGGGGAGGGGGCCCTTTGGTTCCAGAATATTTGGGCCCCCTGTTTGTAAGTAAATACCTTGCAATGAATATAAATGGGGAGGGGGCCCTTTGGTTCCAGAATATTTGGGCCCCCTATTTGTAAGTAAAAGCCTTGCATTGGATATAAATGGGGAGGGGGCCCTTTGGTTCCTGAATATTTGGGCCCCCTATTTGTAAGTAAAAGCCTTGCATTGGATATAAATGGGGAGGGGGCCCTTTGGTTCCTGAATATTTGGGCCCCCTATTTGTAAGTAAAAGCCTCGCATTGGATATAAATGGGGAGGGGGCCCTTTGGTTCCTGAATATTTGGGCCCCCTATTTGTAAGTAAAAGCCTTGCATTGGATATAAATGGGGAGGGGGCCCTTTGGTTCCTGAATACTTGGGCCCCCTATTTGTAAGTAAAAGCCTCGCATTGGATATAAATGGGGAGGGGGCCCTTTGGTTCCTGAATATTTGGGCCCCCTATTTGTAAGTAAAAGCCTTGCATTGGATATAAATGGGGAGGGGGCCCTTTGGTTCCTGAATATTTGGGCCCCCTATTTGTAAGTAAAAGCCTTGCATTGGATATAAATGGGGAGGGGGCCCTTTGGTTCCTGAATATTTGGGCCCCCTATTTGTAAGTAAAAGCCTCGCATTGGATATAAATGGGGAAGGGGCCCTTTGGTTCCTGAATATTTGGGCCCCCTATTTGTAAGTAAAAGCCTTGCATTGGATATAAATGGGGAGGGGGCCCTTTGGTTCCTGAATATTTGGGCCCCCTATTTGTAAGTAAAAGCCTTGCATTGGATATAAATGGGGAGGGGGCCCTTTGGTTCCTGAATATTTGGGCCCCCTATTTGTAAGTAAAAGCCTTGCATTGGATATAAATGGGGAGGGGGCCCTTTGGTTCCTGAATATTTGGGCCCCCTATTTGTAAGTAAAAGCCTCGCATTGGATATAAATGGGGAGGGGGCCCTTTGGTTCCTGAATATTTGGGCCCCCTATTTGTAAGTAAAAGCCTTGCATTGGATATAAATGGGGAGGGGGCCCTTTGGTTCCTGAATATTTGGGCCCCCTATTTGTAAGTAAAAGCCTTGCATTGGATATAAATGGGGAGGGGGCCCTTTGGTTCCTGAATATTTGGGCCCCCTATTTGTAAGTAAAAGCCTTGCATTGGATATAAATGGGGAGGAGGCCCTTTGGTTCCAGAATATTTGGGCCCCCTATTTGTAAGTAAAAGCCTTGCATTGGATATAAATGGGGAGGGGGCCCTTTGGTTCCTGAATATTTGGGCCCCCTATTTGTAAGTAAAAGCCTTGCATTGGATATAAATGGGGAGGGGGCCCTTTGGTTCCTGAATATTTGGGCCCCCTATTTGTAAGTAAAAGCCTTGCATTGGATATAAATGGGGAGGAGGCCCTTTGGTTCCAGAATATTTGGGCCCCCTATTTGTAAGTAAAAGCCTTGCATTGGATATAAATGGGGAGGGGGCCCTTTGGTTCCTGAATATTTGGGCCCCCTATTTGTAAGTAAAAGCCTTGCATTGGATATAAATGGGGAGGAGGCCCTTTGGTTCCAGAATATTTGGGCCCCCTATTTGTAAGTAAAAGCCTTGCATTGGATATAAATGGGGAGGGGGCCCTTTGGTTCCTGAATATTTGGGCCCCCTATTTGTAAGTAAAAGCCTCGCATTGGATATAAATGGGGAGGGGGCCCTTTGGTTCCTGAATATTTGGGCCCCCTATTTGTAAGTAAAAGCCTTGCATTGGATATAAATGGGGAGGGGGCCCTTTGGTTCCTGAATATTTGGGCCCCCTATTTGTAAGTAAAAGCCTTGCATTGGATATAAATGGGGAGGGGGCCCTTTGGTTCCTGAATATTTGGGCCCCCTATTTGTAAGTAAAAGCCTCGCATTGGATATAAATGGGGAGGGGGCCCTTTGGTTCCTGAATATTTGGGCCCCCTATTTGTAAGTAAAAGCCTTGCATTGGATATAAATGGGGAGGGGGCCCTTTGGTTCCTGAATATTTGGGCCCCCTATTTGTAAGTAAAAGCCTTGCATTGGATATAAATGGGGAGGGGGCCCTTTGGTTCCTGAATATTTGGGCCCCCTATTTGTAAGTAAAAGCCTTGCATTGGATATAAATGGGGAGGAGGCCCTTTGGTTCCAGAATATTTGGGCCCCCTATTTGTAAGTAAAAGCCTTGCATTGGATATAAATGGGGAGGGGGCCCTTTGGTTCCTGAATATTTGGGCCCCCTATTTGTAAGTAAAAGCCTTGCATTGGATATAAATGGGGAGGGGGCCCTTTGGTTCCTGAATATTTGGGCCCCCTATTTGTAAGTAAAAGCCTTGCATTGGATATAAATGGGGAGGAGGCCCTTTGGTTCCAGAATATTTGGGCCCCCTATTTGTAAGTAAAAGCCTTGCATTGGATATAAATGGGGAGGGGGCCCTTTGGTTCCTGAATATTTGGGCCCCCTATTTGTAAGTAAAAGCCTTGCATTGGATATAAATGGGGAGGAGGCCCTTTGGTTCCAGAATATTTGGGCCCCCTATTTGTAAGTAAAAGCCTTGCATTGGATATAAATGGGGAGGGGGCCCTTTGGTTCCTGAATATTTGGGCCCCCTATTTGTAAGTAAAAGCCTCGCATTGGATATAAATGGGGAGGGGGCCCTTTGGTTCCTGAATATTTGGGCCCCCTATTTGTAAGTAAAAGCCGTGCATTGGATATAAATGGGGAGGGCTCAGTCCAAAGAGTATAATCTGTTTAAAAATGAATGCACTGTTAAAGGTTAGAAAATACACAATGGCTCATACTTCAAAGGTGACTGTAACTATGTTGATGGGACCAGTGTAGACTGTTTCATGAGACAATTAATACTTGATTTATATCCCCCTTGCAAAATTTAATACTCTGCAAAGGTGATAAGTATAATGGTGATCAATTTCAAATTGTGAAACATAAACCTCAATATGTTGATAAATTATTTTCACAGATTGAGTAAGCTTACTCAACAACTATGGGATGCTTGGATTAGCAAGGTGTGACTGTCAAAAGAAACAAAGGCCAAAGGGTCTGCTTAAAGTCAACTGAAGTTCCCCTTTCCTTTGAAGTTGTTTTGGTGAAGGTATTGAAAGGGACATTGCACACAAGCATCAAGTTTGGCATCAAGTCCCTCAGTTTTGCTCATAAAGACTATGGATACATTACCAGTTCATTTTTATGGTGTGAATGAAGAAAAAGCTCTGAAATTTGGTGTCTGGGGCATAGTTTTCTGAGAACAGACATTTACTTGTACCAAACAGCAGTCTGTATACATATTTGTGGACCCAAATATTCTACACCCAAAGGACCCCCTCCCATTTCACATGCACAAATGTCAAATACACATGCACTTGAACACAAATAAACAAGCTACGCGATGTTACGATGTACTTCAGAAGGAAGCAACTTATAATTAAGAGCCTAGATATTCTATAATCAAAGGACTCTTCTTTGGGCCCCTCTAATTATGTCTTGCATGTATAACTGGCCCCTCTCATCATGTCCGTATGTATAAATGGCGGGAGACTTTCTGTCATGGAATCTTTGGCCCCTCTTATCTGTCTAACAGTGTATAAATGCAGGGGGGGGGGGGACTGTTTCTATTCTGGTATATTTGGGCCACTAGCTCCTATATGTATCACATGTACATATATAAAGATGTAATATATATATATAAAATGTAGTTTATTTCAGTTTCCTAATGTGTAGCTTGATATTTGTACGTAGGACAAATCGGTCAGAAGTGACCTGTAGTTTTTGTCAATAAAACTTTTACTTACTTACTTATATGTAATGTGCATAATAAATGGGGGGGGGAGGGCTTTCTGTTCAGAATATCCCCCCTCCCCAATCTGCTGTTACATATATACAATTTATATCCACTTCAAGATGCATACAAATAGGGGGCCCAATAGTCTGGAACCAAAGGCCCCCCTCCCCATTTATATCCACTGCAAGGCATTTACTTATAAATAAGGGGCCCAAATAATCTGGAACCAAAGGGCCTCCTCGCCATTAATATCCACGTCAAGACACATACAAATGGGGGGTCCAAATATTCTGAAACCAAAGGGCCCCCCTTCCCATTTAAATCTACTTCAAGACACAAACAAATAGGGGGCCCAAATATTCTGGAACCAAAGGGTCCTCCCCATAAATATCCACTGCAAGGCACTTACATACAAGTAGGGGACCAAATATTCTGGAACCAAAGGGCCCCCTCCCTCTTTATATTCAATGCAAGGCATTTACTTACAAACAGGGGGCCCATATAATCTGGAACTAAAGGGCCCCCTCCCCATTTATATCCACTTCAAGACACAAACAAATGGGGGGCCCAAATATTCTGAAACCAAAGGGCCCCCCTGCCTCCCCGTTTAAATCTACTTCAAGACACAAACAAATTGGGGGCCCAAATATTCTGGATCCAAAGGGCCCCCTACCCAATACTATGCAGGGGTCAAGTGGCCCAAACATTCGGCAATCAAAAGCCACCGCCCACCAGCCCCTATCTACATAACTGGAAATTAAAAGTCATTTATAATTATTTTACAGAAGTACATGTACATGTAGTTTAGGTTAGCTAAGCTACTCATGAAAATTACTGGTCCAATTATAACTCTTATACTCAGATCCAAACATACTTGCATCAAAGTTAAATTTTCCATTTTCTATGAGAAAGCAAACTTAGGATCGAATCATCTGGTCATAATTCCGCATTGACTATAATGCTATTCACATGATTCAGGACTATATTTTTACATTTTGCATTGAATCTACTCCCATGCCGAGCTGACAAAACACTGTGACCAGCACCTTTTACCTTTAGTCCACTGTAACATGACCAATTTTGCTGTTTTGCACTTTTAACATCATCAATGTTACAACAATAGTTAAGATGTCTCATGAAGTATGACAAAAATCAAATATGAAAGGGGGCCCAAATATTTGGAAGGGGCCCAAATATTCTAGAACGGTTGGGCCCCCGGGGGCCCGAATATTTGGGCCCGGGGGCCCATCCGTTCGGGGGCCCAAATATTCGTTGACACCGGGTCTGCACCAAATGTATTTGTTTTGATAACCTGGCCATTCAATACCAATTTGTTGAAAAAGTACATATCCTATGATGTAGCGGCACCTAGACATACACAGTGTACCCGCCCCCCCCCCCCCCCCCGGAAGTTCCCCTCCCTCAACCCTCATCTCATGAAGCAAGTGCCACTTTACTCCAGCTTGTAATGTGCTATATATACTGATGTGTTTTGTGTTGTATAGGATTGTGATGTGCGTATTGCATTAATTGTATCTTAATTTGTCGTGTTGTGTTGGCAGACATATTACCATGTTGTGTACATGTATGCGGTGCCGTCAAATAAAATCATTCATTCATGTCATGCATCTTATCTAATATTAGCAACAATGGTACATTCATGACTGTGACCACCTAAAGTGGTACGTAAAGGAATTAATCTCTGAGTTAAACGTAATATATTGTACGAACCCAATGGAATCCACAACTAATCTTTAAAATACATCATTGACACTTTGGTAATCCACTCCTCTCATCAAAATCTTACTGCATCTACATGTATGCCTTCTAAATCAGTAGTTTTCATATATTCTCTCTCTCTCTCTCTCTCTCTCTCTCTCTCTCTCTCTCTCTCTCTCTCTCTGTCTCTCTCTCTCTCTCTCTCTCTCTCTCTCTCTCTCTCTCTCTCTCTCTCTCTCTATTTGATTTTGATGGTTGTATCAGGTGTGGACATGGGGTCTAAATTGAATACATTTCTGAGTTGCCATATCTTTTTACAATCACAGTTAGATCTACGAGGCAACGAACAGAACACAACCCCACCAAAAAAAAATCATTGTAATTAAATGGATATCAAGGATAGACACATTACAATGTCATTGTAATGTAAAAAAATTGACTGCCCAGATGACTATTAAACTGAGTGATGCCAGCACTACAAATGGCCGTCACCAGTCAGCCAGTTGTGACCTGTCGTTTTATTTTTTGTTTTGATGTAACAATATTTTGACATGTCAGCATATTGGTATCACCAACTTTTGTTGTGTCAAAGGCATGCGTTTAAAACTGAAAGTTTGAAGCCAGTTGAATTGGTAACCGACGCTACTTCAAACAACCCCAAAACAAAATGGTGCAGTATTGTAATGTTGGCACTTTGCCAGTTGTCTGTGTCACGAGATTCTCCATGACCGCAGGCAAATGATTGACATCTCTGCAGACCAAACTTCCAGCTGCATGGTCCAGACAGGTGTGTGCAAGTCATCGCGACTCGGTCTTGGACCTGGACCACATTTATTAACCAGGGCTATTTATTTATTTATTAAAATATATTCAATTTTTTTTTTCAATTTAAATTCTATTTATTTATTTACCAGGTTTACCAGCCCATGGCATGTATGTATGGGCCAACTGGTTATTGCGTATCAAGGGTTACCAACTCAGTGCTGAAAGCGACGCACTGGTCACTGGTCTCACATGTAACTTGTAACTTTTGTTTTTACCATTCGGACAATCGTACTTGTAGGCCTCGCCATGTAAGAGTTATTCTGTTCATGTTTCTGGAACAAAATTGAAGGTAAACAATCCAACGGCAAGACTGCGGTAGCACACATCTGTCTCAAGGAAACAGATGTGTTGCACTATAGGCCTACCTATTTTATTGGCAGTAAAATCTTAACACTGGAGGATGGTATTTCTGATAAAGTCCACTCGAGTGACCAGATTATTTTGCTTTTCGGGGTTTTCTTTTTTTTTTTTTAACAGTTGTGGCACACACAGTTGACCACATCCGTTGACTATATGCTGGGATTCTGGATCCCAAAATGATAGTGCTTGTGAAAGATGATTCATAAACTGCTACACTAAAAGTGGATCTGCATGTACATGAACGTGTACCTTGTATTTTACTGTGCAAACTAAATCCTGAAGTACTCTTTAATAGTCTATGAAAAATGCCAAAGATGACTTTACTTTAAATTCATGTCCAGCCGGATCCCACATTAATAATATTTAGCATGAAGACAACTGCCCATTCGTTGATATTGACAATATACTTTACAGTAATCATACATGTAAAAATCTTTTCATCTCGCCTTCTTGGTCCTATGGGCACGGCATGTCCGCAAGGTAACTCGACCGAGTCCCTGCAGGTTCCCTGCGCAGAAAGTGCTCAGTCTGTACCCGTGTACTGCCTTGTTCAGCGCGAGAGTCGCGCGTGGTTCCCACGTGGAGGTGTTAAAAGACTTTCAATCGGTACTGTATAACTTGAAATAATGCTTATCAGCAAGTTATTATTGCATGTGGTTGCATTGGAGTGCACTTTCCACTGAAGTTTAAACAGTTGCTTCATATGGACAAATGATATGGTCCATTGCACAAAAGCTCATCTAGAATGGAAGTTATGAGGCCTGTGTAAATTCTATTCTTTTATAATTATAGCATCCCAACATGCTCTGTGGAAGGAAAAACAGGATGGCGGCACAAATTGGGGCCAACAGAAGGTCAACCCGCAACACAAAACCATCCGCATGTTTGGCGAATGATGGTGAGATCACACCTTCCAGACTTGCAGCAACACGTCGGTCAGTGGTGACACAGCCACAAATGTAATAGACACCTATGGTCCCCCCCCCCCTCCAAAAAAAAAAGAAAAGTCACCCCCTGACTGGGAACAGCATCTTGCTGACGTATGCCATTGATCGCAGTGTGCAAGCCACATTGGCCACAATACTGGATAAAGTTAATCACGTGTCACAGCCTTCTACACAGCTAGATCACCTCCTAAAGGTACCATGCACACACACAATGATCATGAATACAAATGTATTGAAATAACCAGTTGGTGCAAGAAGCATCCTTGCTCGAGGCCACAACGCAGCCTATGTCCACATAGGTCCAATCCCATACTAAAACATCAGACCTTGCAGTTTTCAGTTGCAAGGCAAGTCAATTCGTAGGTGCCATTGAAACTGCGACAAAAGATATGGGATGGGGAGTTTATAGATTTTGTGGCCCTGCACAACGATGATGAATGTAACTTGCGTTTGGGCACATTTGATGTGGGCGAGGACACACCCAAACTCACTTGGTGGCAATTCAAACAGCGACAATTGTGGATCCCTATAAGTGGACGGATGCCTTATACATGTACATATTTATGTCCATGTTGTTAAGGAGCCCTAAGAGGCTAGCACAACTCACCTACACAAGTACAATAGCCTTGTGAGATGCATAACCAAGGAAGGGGGCAACTGGAGGGATTATGACGAATGTTTCCGTCGCACCATGGTGTCCAAACATCAGAGATGGGACCAAGTCGACATGGTGACAATAATTTTTGCACATGCAGTCTTACGGCGTAGTCAGGAAGAGGAAAAATGACAGTGGCACAGGGAATGAGCTCTTTTGCAGCAATAAAAACAAAAAAAGAAGAAAAAAGTTGGTAACATCCCATGTGGCTATTGCTACAACTATCACCAAGGGAAACCATGTACTAGTCAAGATGGTCGGTCAATAGCCACTCCTGTTTCTGATGCCCAACACACCATCCCATTTCAAGATGTCCAATTAGGACAATGAGCAAGTGACCCAAAACTCTCTGTCAGACCGTTGACAGTCGTCCCCCAAACAGGTCATGAAATGCCAACCTCGATTAGAGCACGACATGTTAGAAAAATGGCTACAAGGGTACCCAGAGGACAAAGTGGACTTTTTGGTGAATGGTTTCACATTTGGTTTCCCTTTGGGTTTTCATGGAGAAAGACCTAGTCAAAATTGTCCCCTGTCAAAAAGCGCTCGAATGCACCCTGGCATTGTTATATTATAAGAGGAAACTTCAAAAAGAAACTGAAAAGGGCGCATCGCAGGTCCCTTTGATAAGAAACCTTTCACAAATATGCACTTCAGTCGTTTGGGACTTGTGGCCAAGAAAAACGTGGCCTTTAGGTTGATTCCCATTCTATCATATGCTGAAGATGGTGTAAACCAAAGGTCCCACGGGAATTGGCGTCTGTACAGTATGCTGGTGTGGATGACGCCGTGAACCCGTCCCGTAACCGCCTCCATCGGAATTCTTATCAGGGGAAAATTGATATTTTGCAAGTTTTGAGGCAAATCCCAATTTCACCTCAAGACTATAGCTTGCTAGGTTTCACCTGGGAAGGCAAATTTTATAATGACCTTTGCCTCCCAATGGGAGCCTCCAGCTTGTGCCGTACTTTTGAATTGCATGCTCAACACAGCTCTTGAGTGGATTGCAATTAACAAGCTACAAGTGGCCGAATGTCACCACTGTCTTGATGATTTTTGGATTGCACACCAGACACAGGAGGGCTGCCAGCAGTCCCTCTCCAAATTTTCAGCACTGTGTGACAAGCTGGGGATCCCCATTGCCCATGAGAAGATGGTCGGTCTTGCCCAGGTTATCATGTTCCAGTAGGCATAGATTTAGACTGTACTTATGCAGTTAAGATTGCCAAAAGATGACACTGATTGTTGTGTAGAACTCCTGCAGACTAACAGTTACTGAAGGGAAATTGATTTGTGGGAAATTCAGTCTCTGGTGGGTGCCCTATCATTTGCATGTATTGCTGTTCAGCAGAGTAGCGCGTTTCTCAGACGACGGACTCAAATAACAACTAGAAGCCAATTAGTGACCGAAAACCCCTCAGCCAGGATGGATGGATGGACATGTACAGTGTAGGTGATGACAATACCCTTGGGTAGGTCAAGGTTTCTTCTGTTTGACCTAATGACAAAGCTTTGGTGCAAATGCAATGAGCAAGGTACATCATTGCAAGGCCATTTTTCTTTAATGCAGCACTGTGACCTAAATATGTGACCCAGTGACCTAGTTTTCACTTGGTGTCTGAGCCATCCTTAGGACCAACTGTCATAAATAATTGGTACAGCTACAATGAGAAAATCGAGATTTTAAGATATGGTAACACCATTTTTTTTCAATGCAGCACTGTGACCTAAATATGTGACCCAGTGACTTACTTTTTGATAGGCTTCTGAGGCATCCTTAGGACCAACGGTCATAAATAATTGATGAAGCTACATAGAATGTTTTTTTTAGAGATTGTGTTACAGCTTTTTTTCTCTTTAATGTAATAGTGACCTAAATATGTGACCTACTGACCTATTTTTCAATAGACACCTGAAGTACCTCGATAGGCCCCTGTGATGAAAATTTGCTCCCTGTAAAGGGAGTGTTTTTGGAGATACAACATTAACAAGGCATGGACGGACAGAACGACATTTACCAGGCATGGACGGACAGACATGTAGATGATGACAATACCACCTCAGGCCTAGGAGGCTGAGGGGTAAAAACAGACAAAGTTTTGAAGCCACATTTCTTTCTGACATTGAATGTAGAAGCATGAGCTGATATGGCTTGTTGGATACAGTTTCTGCAACATTTAAATGGGAAAAATCTGTTCCTAGAAGAAAAATGGTTATCCAGCTCAAAAGTTAAGCTTTTTACTGACAGCTCTACCTCACATGGCTTTGCTGGAATTTTAGGGTCACGTTACTTTCATGGGGTTTTCCCGGACAGCTAGGCAGACCTTAACATAACATTTTTAGAGCTTGTGCCCTTTGTGATAGCACTGTCTGTATGGGGTACCCAACTGAGCAATCACTCTCTCCCACTCCGGACCGATAATGAGGCTTTGGTAACCATCATCAACAAACAGTCCTCCCCTGACATGATCATAATGAAGGCCATTAGAAAGTTGGTTTAGGCCTGTCTCAAATTTAATATAAGTGTGTACTTTACACATTTTTGGTTCTGCCAATGTGAGAGCAGATGTCCTCTGCAGAGGATTAATCAATAAATTTAAATTCCTCTCTCCACAGAGTCAGGATACACCAACCACCATTCACCGAGATCTGATGTCGCACAACTTCATTCAACAATAAAAACTTTGTTGGATTCTGCCATGGCACCTATGACGGCAACATTGTACCAAAGGGTGTGGCACTCATGTACCATGGTCTGTAGACAGTTCAATTTTGGCTCTCTGTGCCCGCTTACCTTCTCTACCCTCCCCCTTTAGATAGATTTCCTTTTTGATCAAAACATGTCAATCTATATCCACATACTTGTCACCCATTTCTTACTTTCATAAAATGAAGGGATTGGGAGGCGCTATCAAACATTTCGTTATTCAAAAGTTGATGGCTTGTGCTTATTGTCTACGGCTCTCCAATTGATACATGTCTACCCATAACCACCCCAGTGCTAGCAGCGGTTGCTACAAGCAACGAAAGGGTAATTATACCCACATACAAGTATGTCTACACACACATACAACATAAGACCCACATGTATCAACCCTGAAAATTTCAAAAGGCTAGCTCTTTTAGTTCCCAAGATATGGCCAGAACAAAATTGTTGTTCATTGAATGAACTTTGTTAATTGATTAACAAAGGTTGGTTATAGGCCACAAAAAACTATGCCTATGCACACCTAGTACATGAGATCTACCAATCCTGAAGATTTTAAAGGGATAGCTATTATAGTTGCAAGGTATGGCTTGGTAGAGGGACGGACAGACAGATGGATGGAACCCATAACCATACCCACCCTGACTTTGTGGATGCCAAGGAAAGCTGTTGACTCAGCCTTAACTCAAGGGGGAAAGAAGTTTCAGCAGAAGTTCATGTAATTTAAAGTTTTAAACTCTTAACAATGCAAAAATTATATTAATTTGTGACTGTATTTTCAAAGTTAAAGCACTATGTGATATAGAAATGACCTGAATAATCAATTTCACCATTGAATGACTTGAGTTATCGATGATATTTTATTGTTCTGACAGTGGTAAGTATAATATTGGGGTTGAAAAATGTTCTATTACCTGTGTACAGATAACCTCTTGTTATTCAATATTTTACCTCTTTTTATGCTTGAAGGAAAGACAAAAAGCCATCTGCCTAAAACATTTAGCAGTTTGTTATTTAGAACTACCTACACAGTGAAAAACACAGTTACTTACTGTCAAAATTTTACAATTATGACAGATATAAATGCTTGTCTAAGTTCACTGTTTTAAATAATCATAGTATGCCTTCATAAAGTCACATTTTATTCATAATAAATCTAACAGACTTCCTTTTATCCTGCTGCTAAGGTCAGAAACAACAATTTCTCGTATTACTTTTTTGTCATCTCAGAAAAAAACATCAAAGGTAACGGAGCTGATCCATCTGGCTTGGCTGAGATATAGGTCTTTCCTTCCGTCAGCTTGCAAAATTAAGAAAAAAAATGGGGGGACGGTATGAAATAACAAATTGAATCAGTGGAAGGAAGTCAGTTCAAAAGAAAGCAAAACATGCTTCATTTTAGAGACAAGTTAGCCAATCAAGAACACAATTCACTGTAAAATCCCCCTGCGAGAGTCACCTGTGATTGATCTTGATGATACACCAATGGCATCCTCTGTAGCATTACCTTGGGATCACAGTCCAAATACTCCAAAACTATGTTTGTAACTGTGGATGCCCATGCTGAATTGCTCTGTTTGGGCTCTCTTTAAGGGACTCGATGGGGGAGGGGGCTTTCACTATATGTATGTAAATCCACAGCCAATTGCAGAGGTTGTGTAGGTGTGAATAATTTTAATACTCATCCACACGCAGTTATTTCTGTGTTTAGGGGATGAACTAAGTATGATTAACAGAAGTCCTTTACTTTTCCACTAATAATCTGTACCAAGATATCTGGTATCAATCTGTATCAAGATCTCCAGTACTAGTCTGTACCATGATATACAGTATTAATCTGTACCAATACCTCAAGTAAGCCTACATGCTGGGTGCACGGTTGGCCGAGCTACCACACGCTCGCCTTTCACCTTTGTGGCCCGGGTTCGATTCACGGCCGGGGAAGCATGTGGAAAGAGTTCCTACCACTCTGACTGTGCACGATGGTTTTCTCCAAGTCCTTCGGTTTCCTCCACCAAAACATGCAGGTAGGAAGTATACGCCATGATCTGTGCCATGGAGAGAGATTAATATAGGCTTGGCCTGCTTCACAATCCATGTAAAAGATATGGCTCTATAAGTAAGCCTACTAATCTGTACTAAGATCTCCAATACTAATCTGTATGGCGATCTCTGGTACTAATATGTATCAAGCTCTCCAGTACACTGTACTAATCTTAGACAAGATCTCTGCCATCAAATTGTACCAAGATCTCTATTCAGAATTGCATCAAGATACCGAAGGGGTCACTTTGTCTCAACATATCAGAAACTTACAGTTGTCACCTGCAGGCTTGCACACTTAAGTTGTAACATTTGCATCCCCAATGTTTTCATAATTATTAGAAAATATGTATATTCATTCCATTTTTACATCTATGGTTTTATTTACTGTTGTCCTAGAATTAAAACACACACACACACACACACACACACACACAAGACATTTGTCCACAAACACGATCATTAATATTTTTTCCTAAAGCCTTCAGCCATCCAAGGGACACATTTGGCACGATCTTACTTCTACCTGAGTACTCTAGTTGCTATGTTTCTATACAAACATGTCACAAGCTCATTCACATTCTAAAAAACTCATCTACAGCTGGCTATTTTGGGAACGCTAATTTTGCGCGCCTTATCGAAACACATAACAATGAGGACTGACAAACTCTTTCCTCTTCTGCCATGAATAATTGACCAATGCAATGCCTGCATGGTGTCCATACTTCCCAATCAGTCAGGAGCAGAAATCAATCAATATACACAGACGACCTCTTTTGACTTCCAAGCAAAACCCTTGTATGTTTACTGTTTTGAGAGTATTCCACATGGCCTAAAGCACTTTGGTCCATGGTGCTAATAATGATAAGTATGAAAGGATTTTGATGAATACACAAGAGAACATTAGCTGAATTAAGAAAAAAATACATTTGCACAAGCAATGGAAAGGTGAGGATGAGGTCTATACTATGAGAGGATAGTCAGATTAACTCTTTCAGTGCCAATCATGCCTTAAGTCGATCTACTTAAGTCAGACAAGTCTGAATTATCATTAGGATCCCAGATTCGTATTCCTCATAAAAAGACCTTTCATTCAAGTATCAGTATGCCTATATTTTCAGAGAGAATACCCCAGGTCAACAGCTTTTCTCAGCACGCATTGGGAGCATTGCACCCAATGTGTGCCAAGAAAAGCTGTTGACAATGTCCAAAATTTGGCACTGAAAGGGTTAAGAATGCTAGCAGGAAACCATTTCTCCTTTAATCTTTTCTTTAAAGCAAAACATTAGGACAACGAGATTATAAATTATGGCAATCTGTTTGTTATCAGAAGCAAGTCCTTCAGATGAATATGTAGTAATGATATGTCTCTGACTAACCTAACTCATGACATTGACTGGCTCTTTGGCGCCACAGTCCTGTATAACATACATTTTATTTATTTCTCTGAATGTTTCATGTACACAATATGACTTCAATGGAATTCAATAAATAACTCTATGCAGGATTAGTAACTATATCTGGTGTTGACCTTTGTAATTTTTTCCTTCTATGCAGCTACACAAAAATGATAAGGCATGACAGCATCAAAAAAAGAAAAAGAAATAAACCCTGCCACACAATCTTATTGCCCAAAAGTGAAATGAAAAAAGTATTCCTGCATCTGTCAGTGAAACTTTCCAGACATGATTGATGATATGAACAGACCTCAAGTAGCAGAAACTTTGCTTTGGATTGTGGGTTTTTGCAAAGGGAAGTAGATGGCGCTGCAGTCAGTATCATGACTTTCATCATTATCCAATTTTAAAGCAACGGGCAACACATACATGCCATGTTTTATGGATTGTACGAAATAATATGCCCCAAGCCTTGGGTGATTGCCCCTCTCAATTCATCTATAGTATTTGTGTCTTTTTGTCCAGAACCACTCCCTGGTAGTCATTACCCTATTCCACAGTCCAAACTCTTTACTCTCCATAAGCTAACTTGTCCCTGTCTAAACTATATACATATGGAAGTACTATTGTCCATATTGCACACGTTCCTCCGCAAAATTTTGACATAGGCTGTATTAGCCCAAATAAATTAAAGGGTCTTTAGCGGGTAGCTACTGAGAACATGTTTCGGAGCCTATTACAAATAAGCAACTGTTTTTTCTTTATTTCTGTTGTGTGCTGAACAAACTGTCAGATCTTGCATCTGTTAAAATTGTTCAGGGCACAAAGGAACTCAGACCCTGGGCAATCATTGGTAAATATGTAAATCAGGCTTCACTCACTGATTTGCTTTGTGATATTGTAGATGGTGAATTTCATGGTAATTCAAATACCAGTTAAATACAAAGACAATTATTTGTGCTATGTTCTACCAACAAGTAGCTGCGGAGGCCAGCCATATTTTATAAACTTCCATTAAATCCTTCTGTACATATTGCATAGAACAGATTATTCTATTTGAAAGGCCCTGTGGTCTTGAAGCTTATTCATCTTTGTTAATAATTAATTAATCATGGAGAATAAGTAGCCATGTAAGACTATGCTCATGCACTTGTTCAATGCAAGAAGGACCCATATGGCAAATTTGGAAGGGTCATTTATTATACTTTCCAAAAAAATGTGCGGATAAACTATGTAGGAGATTTTGAGCTGCTTAATAATCTGTGTTAATTAATTAGTAAAAGAAAGTAGTGAGCCAAATAAATTCATGCCCATGCACATCTCCTACCTAAAATCTACCAACCATGAAAATTTCAAAGGGTTTACATTAATAGTTCCAAAGATATGGCCTGGACAAAATTGTTTCAGATCTAAAGGTTACTTAATGAACTTTGTTGCTTTATTAATTAATGAAAGTAATTTGGCACACAAAACAATGCCTATCCACACCAACTACCTTAGATGTCCATACCATCCCTATAAATTTGAAAGGGCTAATGTCTATAGTTTAGACGATATTGCCTGAACAAAATAATCAGCTACAAAAATTTAATCCTATGCATACCTTCTGCCTAAGATCTACCAACCCTGAAAATTTGAAAGGGCTAGCATCTATAGTTCCAAAGATATGGCTCGGACAAGATCGTTTCTGATCTGGAGGTTGCCTCATGAAATTTTGTTAATTAATGAATTCATGTAAGCAATTGGGGACACAAAGCAGTACCTTTGCACACCTACTACCTATCATCTACCAACTCTATAAATTCCAAATGGCTAGCATTTATAGTTTAGAAGATATGGCCCGGACAAAATTTGACCGACAGACAGAAGGACACACGGACAGTGCCTGTGACCATATACCCCTATACCCCCCCCTCCACACACACACACACTTCGTGGGATGGGTATAACAAATTTCAGGTGGGACTATAATGCATTTCATGCATATTTAATATTGATATAAAAAGTTTGGTTGTGCTTTTTTTTAACAATCGACCATTTGTCATTCTTAGATATAGGGCTGTGATATCTTTGAGCTAATATACGTGTTTTATTAAACATTGTGGAAATGTCAGATGTACAGCTTGTAAATGTAATCCTTGTATTCTGCCTGACAAAGTGTTCTGCAAGATAATCAAATCTCTGCAACAAAGGCCTGCACAAAAGAAGGACTGAGAAAAAAAAAGACAAGAAAAAACTTCCTATTCTCATCAATCTAAAGGGAAAAAGAAGTGAAAAACACTCCTTGCCTCATTATTTTTTTGAAAAAGCCTCAGATGGAGATAATTAATTTTGGATAGCCTAACGGGAGCTTTTATTCCTCATTTGATCATCTGCAGAGTTACATATTATTTGACCGAGAAATGAAGGAGACTCTCGTAGATTGCTGGCTATTTCTTATTGCACTCATTAAAAGAATCCAAAAGAAACCCAACACAAAAGTAAGCAACTTTTTTATCGGCATTTCGGCCTTAGAAACATACAAATATGGACTTAAAGCTTTCCTACAAATAGCATGAATGTCTGTAATAATATTCATTCTCCCTGCGGACTTTGTGGCTTCTCCTGCCAATAATGACCTAACTGTATCCCATCCAATTTGTTCTCCCCTGCATCGCAGTTCACTCCCATGTCACTGACCAAGTTTCTAATGAGCATGGAGCATACAATGACAATATGCCAGACCTTCCTCATCAATATTGCATGTGCCATTTTTTTCACTTTGATTCATTATTTTTACCAGTGGAAGGCTATGCCATTCAATGTCTTCTAATGATGACTGCAGGAAAAACATTCAAGTATCGCAATTTTGCACCATAAGATACATAAAAAGAGCGTTCAGAGAATGGATTACCCTTGGTGCCCCCAATTTTATTTTCCTCAATTATGCATTTTTGCGGGGGAGACTTCGCAGTAAAATACTTTACATACATTGCCATATTGTTATCTATGAAATGAAGGAACACTTTTGGATGTGTTCTTGGGGAAATTTCTGGTGACAGAGACCACTGTACTGTGCCTCACTCAGTCGGCCATCAAAAAAAAAACACTTCAAAAGTTTCATAACAAGTTTAACAAGATTGTTTGTAAAACATAGATGCCCCCCGCCCTCATTACCCTTGCCCACGCTACCCTATTGATAGTGGTAGATGGGGCACTTGTGACCTTACAAAATTAGTGAAGGTTGATCATACATCAATGTCACATATCTTTAAACTTTAACCTAGCCCTTAAAAAACAACTTAAAACCTGGACAATATAAAAGATATAGCTGAAAAATTAGTCATCATTTAGAAACCATGTTCAGCAAAGTGGCTTTATGACCTTGGAAATTAGGGCAAGGTCACCAAACTTTACATTTCTTTTAGCCCTTCACAAGGACTATATAGCGGTGCAGTATCCAAGTCCTTGCTCAAAAACTTCTTCAGTTATTGTGCAAAAACCACAGGAAGTCTACTGTCTGTGTGTGACCCTAAGACTGGGTCAAGGTCACTCATCTACAAACTCAAACTAGCCCTTATTGGCAACCATAAAGCTGTGCAATATAAAAGTGCTACCTCTAAAATGCAAGTTATCATGCAGAAACAGTATTTAACCAAGTGGCTCTGTGACCTTTGAAATTAGGTCAAGGTCACCCATCTTCAAACTTGACCTAGCCCCGAATAAGGACAATTATCCAGTGCAATATAAAAGTCCTAGTTTAAAAACCTCTTCAGTTATCATGTGGAAACCAAAGTTAACTCAGGTGCCAAAGTGACCTTGGAAATTAAATCAAGGTCACCAAACTTTAAACTTCTTCTAGCCCTTAGCAAGAACTATAGACCTGTAAAGTATCCCAGTCCTAACTTAAAAACATCTTGAGTCATTGTGCAGAAACCACAGGAATTCTACAATCTCTCTGTGACCCTGAAAACTGGGTCAAGGTCACTGATCTTCAAACTCAACCTAGCCCTTACAGAGAACCATAAAGCTGTGCAATATAAAAGCCCTAGCTCCAAGGTATAAGTTATCATGCAGAAAGCATGAAATCATATTCAGTAAAGTGGCTCTGTGATCTTTAAAATACGGTCAATGTCATCCATCTTCAAACTTCACCTAGCCCCAAATATGGACTATAATCCTGTGCAATATAAAAGTCCTAGCTTAAAAACCTCTTCAGTTATTGTGCGGAAACCAAAGTTAGCTCAGGTACCACTGTGACCTTGGAAATCAGGTCAAAGTTGCCCATCTTCAATGCCTAGCTTTTGACTAGAATGATACACCTGTACAATATCAAAGTCTTAGCTCAAAAACTTCTTGAGTTATTGTGCAGAAACCACAGTCTACCAGCGGACCGACCAACCGACCCACAGACTGACAGACCGACCGACATGTGCAAAGCTATATGCCCCACTTTCTTCGAAGGGTGGCATAAAAATTACAAAAAGAAACTGGTTTTCAATAGGATTGTGGTCCACTATGATGTGCATCTAAGAAAAAAAAATTGGGAAGCTGTGTTGCATCCTTCTTGAGATGCATATATTAGGGTAACGTTGTTCCCTTGTGCACCACTCAGATCAGCTATAAGATAAATATTTAAATGTTTCATAAAAAGTTTATAAATACAAAAAGGAAGCTAGTTTTATATAGGAACCTGGACCATCATAAATGCGTCTCTGACAAAATTTGGGAAAGCTGTGTTCAATATATTTTAAGATATCACGGTAATGTCGT
Organism: Hermodice carunculata; assembly: GCA_964020975.1. Classification (NCBI taxonomy): domain Eukaryota; kingdom Metazoa; phylum Annelida; class Polychaeta; order Eunicida; family Amphinomidae; genus Hermodice; species Hermodice carunculata. The sequence goes on from OZ026624.1 coordinate 89,183,964, forward strand.
CAAGGTAGACGCCACTCAGACAGCCTTCAAATAAATACATGAAGTTTCATAAAAACTTAAAAATAATCAGAGGAAGCTGGTTTTGAATAGGAAACTGGTCAATCATAAGATAGTTTCTGACAAAAATTTGGTAAAGCTGCTGTCAATATTTTTTGAGATATCGCAGCAACATTGTCAGGGTTGATGCCATACATTAAAAGTTTCATAAAAAGTTTTAAAATAATCAGAGGAAGCTGGTTTTTCAATAGGAACCCGGTCTATTATAAGGTCCTTCTGTGACCAAAATTTGGTACAGCTACAGTTGATATTTTTTGAGATATTGCATTGAAAAGATGGATGGACAGAGGGACGATGCAGGGGACAACAATACCCTCCCACACTTTATGTGCCGAGGGTTATAAGAGCATCAGAATAAACTTATGCAAAGTAAACATTTTTGGAAACGATATGGTCAAAACTTTCTCAATATATGCTCAGTGTAAAGCTTAAGATTCAAGCAGCTATTTTGTGCCATCATTTTAACTTTGAGAGCCTGTAACTACCATTGACTACTAAATGAGTGCCCATATGACACATTTAAATTACTGTTCAGACAATTGGTTGTTAAAATAGCATGCAATTACAATTAAAGTTGTACCTTTTAAAAACATTCAGATTTTATGGACAATTGGCAGTTTCCAAAAGTACACATTTTCTTTTGGTTTATCTTAATCTTCAGGATGCAATTGTCACAGCTCACTATGTCTTGCTGGACATAACCATAAAGTACTTTAACTCATTCCACCCTGATAGAAGACTAAGTCAACAGCTTTGCATTGCACCCAGAGCATGCCAAGGAAAGTCCCTAAATTAGTAAAATACAATTAGCAGATGACATTTAGATATTAGCGGGAAAAAGGGTTATTAGGGTGGAATAAGTTAAGGTACAGAAACACCAATTGAACCAATCAGCATGAGAAATGTCCCACCCATGATATTCTAATACAATGGTCTCTGTCTTGAGACAGCAATCCAACCAGAGCTCATCTGGCCTCAAAGACCACATTTGGCACATCCTCTGTTGTCCTGTGTTTGTTAATGTACAAAGCTAAAGATCTTCTATCTCATGAGACCACCATTGAATGACAGACCAGGAAGAATATAAATGACACAATGCTATTAAAAGCCACGTCTATAAGGTAAGGACAATATACATGTATAACAGAACTTTGGGATAACTAACTGTAACAGTTTTTGAAGAAAAGCGCTGGATATCCTTGTGTGACCTTTAACAAATATCACTAATTAACTAATCAAAAAGGAGAAAAATAAACCTCAGAAAATCACGTAAAGGCTTATCTTATAGGTAAGAACTACAAAGGACAGACATTTCCTGTTGCTAAGTGCACCAGGTTTGGAGAAATGGCTCAGAAAGGATCCATATATGGACCAAGAGAATAACATGGATACAAGAATAAATGGATGGAAAGATGGCTAGGTGGATGGACATCCTCTATACCATGATCTCCCCCCACTTCATGGATGGGAGATCCAAAAATGCAACAGGCTATAATGTAAGTGTACAGGGATATAGATAAAGGTTAGATGTCTTACATTATACCGTAAGTGACCAGCTGTGGTCAGCATAAGGTTTTATAGTATTTCTTTATTTAACTCTTTCAGTGCCACATTTTAGACTGAGTCAACATTTTTCTCTGGTGAGCTTTGGGTACATTCATACTGAGGTAAACTGTTGGCCTGAACTCTTATATTCTATGCAACTTCAGACATGCTGGTACTTGAACAAAATGTCTTCTTACGAAGAACATGAATCCAGCACCCTCCAAAGCAGTTCATGTTCAGTTTTTCGACTTTAGTTGCAGTTGGCACTGAAAGAGTTAGTAGGAGGCACCTCTAATTGAAAACACTGTGTATATATATATATATATATATATACACACACATACATGTATATATATTATATCCCTCTCATGAACTTTTTAGTTGGCAGGTGATGAAAAGAAAAGAAATTCACAGCTACGTCCAACAAGGCATCTGGTTACTATGTACACCTGGTATTTGAGATCGGCATAATTTTTTTTATTTATACTTTTTCCAGTTAATCTAACAAGTGAGAGTTGCAGGTGACCCAGCTGCTCTTCAGTTTGCCCTCACTTGCATCATCCATTCAGGACGGGAAGACGGGAAAAAGAATGCTTTACTTACCTCGTACTTTGAGATGAGTCGCTTTCGCAGACCATGTTTCTCATGCTTTGGTTCTTTTTCCTCTGTGCTCCTTCTGCCAAAATCAAACTTGTAAGTCTTGTATGACTGAAAGTATATCATACAAGAGAATTATATCAGGAAAAATAGTCTGTTAAAAATGATCAGTCAGTATTCACTTAGCAATTAATAATCACATGCTGCAAAACAGAGGGACAGTCAAGCTCATTCATTTTTGTCCACTGAAAAAAAAAAATTAAATATTAAAAAAAAAACACACACACAAATCCTGATTGTCTGCTCCAGTTTTGGCTTAAATTCTATATTCATCTGCAAATAATTTTAAACTGTAGTATAGAGAAAACCTACATGAATTTAGATCTCAAAGCCTAATCAACTATTTTTTGCCATTTTTGGGAATTCCATAAGGCAAATGTTTTTTTAATTAATTACATATTTCAGTGTATGTAACATCTTGAATTAAAAAATACCCTTAAACATGAAAGTACTGATGTCTCTGTCAACCTCTCACCAAAACATCTCAAAAACTTTGCTTGATTGTATAACTAGAAGGGAGGTTTTTGTGCAAAAAACATTATGCATCCCCTGAACATGACCCATTTGAAAATGTGGCAAGGAAACCATTTCATTTCGCAAGGCATTGTGACCTTGACCTATGACCTAAAGGTTATCTACAATCATATGAAAAAAAAATCACAAAATCTGTAGAGTATCTGTACCAAAAGTTTCCAGTGAGTCTGGGTTACGGTTTTCAAGAAGTCAAAATGTGGAAAACCATTACAGACCCCATTGATTTAATTACATGGTAATCAATAGGAAGGCAAAAACTACCCCCCCCCCCCCCCAAAAAAAAATAACATTAAAAATAAAAAAATCATTGGAGCATGACTATATGAACACAGTTGGTAGATACCTACCCCATGTACCACCCAACCAAGTTTGAAGCGAATCTGGCCAATTGTTTTTGAGAAGTTGACATGTGAATCAGCATTGCAGTCCCCATTGACATACATAGTAATTAACAGGAATGTATGCAGTTTGGCCTTTCAAGGTCACTCCGGTTTAAAACAAGCCATACAAACTGAAAGCCCATAGGTATTCTTCTATTGATGTTTGATTAGTAACCTAGGGCCTACGAGTTATTGGGGCCTACGATGCACCACTAAGAAGGTATAAGCCATTATGTGAAAATTGCTGTTAGCAGAAAAAGCAAAAAAAAAAATTTGACCTTGATCTTTGACCTCAAATTTATATATTATCATATGGGAAAAAATTTCCCAGTCCCAAAGATTATTTGTACCAAATTTGGAGGCAATAGGTCAGAGGGGACAGAAATATATGTGGAGATGGCGGAGGCACAGACGGCAGACGACGGGACTAAACACTATATGCATCCCACTGTACCGGGATGCAGAGATAGATGAACCTGTTTTATGTAGCTTTTCACATTTCAAAATATGCTGAGGGTGACGGTTACCATGGCACTGACCAAAAAAATAAAACAAACAGAAAACAAAATTGAAACCAAAACAATGGCGCCAGAGCCATGTAAATTTTGCAGCAAATAACCAGTGCTCACAGGAATGAGGAGTGTGTAGATTTCTAAGGAAGAAATGTCATACAGCTATACAGATCTCCTGATAGTTGCAAACCAATTTTGTCTTTACTGCATACATTTTATATGAACTCTATCCTGACAACTGCCCTTTAACATTTGCACATGTATAATCTCTAACCTTCAACTGACCAAAACCTTCTGGTGGTAGAATATCTGCTTTAATGTTTTTGATTACATTCAACAGTAATGAAAAACAAGTTGAATGAGAATTGTAGAGGAGACCTATACCTTGTTAACTATGCTTACCTTGTTAACAGATAAGAGGACTGTGACAATCCTGTGCTCAAGCCTGAACATTACTGAAGGGGTCCTCTCACCTTCAGAATTAGAACAAGGTCACTTTATGACTATCATCGTGTGAAAATATGCAAGAACTGGCCCAATAGTTTTCAAGTGAGCACCCAATCCAATGGCTCAATAGTTATCAAGTTATAACTCAAAGGACTTAATTCATTTAAGTCATGGCCTAGGATCCACCATTTGTAAATAAGTACAGTCAAGCCTGCGTTAAACCTAACAGTCCCCAAACGCATCAACCTTTTGAGTGAAAAGTAAACCTTTTTCAAACCCATTTCTAACACTTTCCAAACCATTTCCTCTTATTGCATTAAAACCCTTTTAAACATTTTTAAACCTTTCTCAAATGGTTAACAACCAATTTCACATACTTTCTCAACCTTATTGATTAAAGTGGTTTGGAATGGTTTGCAACCATTATAACCATTTGAAACCCTTTGTCAACCTTTTGCAAACCTTTACAAACCCCAGTATAACACTTTGCAACACAAAAAATGCATTTAGCTGGTAAGTTTCAGATGGGCTTAACTGTATTTTGGATTTACTGCTCTCCAAAAATTAAAATTTAATGTTTGACATGTAAATGCTGATAATTTGTGATTTTGAAGATTCAACATATAATCAGGAAATGGCAGCATTACCATGTAGTGAACAAACTATAAAAATGGGCATTAAGGATTGAGTCAAGTTATGTTTCTCCCATATTTGAAGAGAATACAGCAAGCAGATGCCTAGAAAACATCAGAATTAGGGAAAAACACACAAAAATTTGTAAAGAAATAGAAAATAATTGCAGCACCACCTGTTCAACAAATTTCGGTGTAAGAGTCTCCAAACATATCCACATTTAATGTTAAGGCAATTGCAAAGGTAGCTTTGGAAAAGATTTTTTCAGATCTTGTCAAAAACTGAACCACAAGAATCAATAAATAAAAACCACTTGAATAACTGGGAAAAGTTCTATCCAAGGTAAACTCCCAGCAATAGCTTACAGAGGATCCAGCCAACAGGTTTGGAGAAGAAATAAAAATTGTGAAATTGACGGAGAGACTTTGGACAGAAAATGGACTGAAAACCATGAGATAAACTCAGCTTACTGACAAGTCAGTTGAGCTAAAAATGAGATCTAATATAGATTTTGTCAAAGGTATTACCCTCACACAATTTCTGCCCCCCCCCCCTCCCTATTTTCATCTTAACAACAGACTTACCAGCTGTCCATAGAAGACAACAATAAACTGTATATTAATGAAATGTCAGTGCAGTACTAACATCAAGAATCAATTATGATGGGCATGGTGTTCATGTGGATGTCTTGCCTACATCACCCAGCTTGGTCTGCTATTGACACCTGCATAGTAGAAGTGACTCATAACTACTTCACTGTGAAACTGTCTTTATACTCAATCTTCAAGTCAGCTGAAGTCAAAATAACTAGCACAAAAGTACATGCCTTGTACAGGCTGTTTAATGTGGTCACACCCTACCTCACTGTGAAACTGCCTTTATACTCAATCTTCAAGACAGCTGAAGTCAAAATAACTAGCATAAAAGTACATATGCTGTGTACTGGCTGTTGAATGTACATGGTCACCCCCATCTGAGGGCTACTTCAGTGGGCATACGGCTTTTGTCTGCAGTGGCTATGCACACATGCAGGTACAACTGTAGAATACATTACAGGTGTATCTATCTACCTCTACAGCCGAGCACTCAGTGATCATCAAGTATACATGTACATTGTATGTGCACTGTGAATTCAGCAGCTGTGATCTGATCATATCATATTAAAGCACTAACTTGTGTATCTCTGAGTTGTGTATCCCTCAGTGAAATAGCTTTCATAGGAAAGAACAACTTTTGACTTTTCCCATCATTGTCAATTAAATCTTTGGCTTTTTTTCTGTTACCAGGAAAAAAAAAAGGATCTACACACAATGTGACACAAATGATATAACATAGAAATCACCTTAAAATCCCCTCAGCCAGGCTAACAATATGGTGACTCCTGGTGACCTTAAAAATAGGTCAAGGGCACTGCTTGAAGAATTCAGCCAAGCTTTTAATGAAATGCATCTACATTACAAGTTTCATGGTACATATAGTCGCTCAATTGGTTCAAGAGTTATTGTGTCCACAACAGTAACAGACATGAAGAGAACAATACCCTGCTGGCCAATAAGGTTCAGAGGGTATTAAAACAGTTATTAAAAAATATGACTACTGTAAGTGAGTCAAATATAATATATGTATAATGAGCTAAAAATACCGGGTTTCCTTTCGACTGAAACTCATCAGGGACTGACAGGAAAATGACAAAAGGCCTGTTTATATACCAGGGTACAACTTTTCTGTTGCTATGTACAACACGGGCTTATGCTTATGTAATACGGAGCTCTGGACTTGTTGTGACAGTGGTTGTCAACGCAAAGTTGAATCCAACGAATATTTGAATTGCAGTGAACTCAAACAATTGAGGTTACTGTTGGTACACTTCTGAGGTCATTGAGTGTATAAACAGGAATAATTAGTGGAAATTCAGAGTTCCACTGAAGCCCTACTGAAGGAGCTTCTGGCTGTGTGACTACACAGTAAACTGATAATTGTGCATCTTCCCAAAGGTAAATCCATAGAATATGTCTACCTAGCAAAGAAACCATAGGGAAATGAGCTCTGAAATAAGAATTTAGCAAATGGGCTCATTTCCCTATGAAGTTGAGACCGAAGGGCTCCAGTGAGCGCAGTTGGTGCATCCAATGTCTCTCCCCGTCTAGTCGCCACTCACTCAGTCTAGTGTGTTCTAGACGAGGGGGAGTATAGATGTATTCCAGTATGTGAACTGTTAAATTCAGTTCAGGATGGTCTGATTGGGCAAAATCTCTGCCCAGAGGTTGGTCAAGTACTTTGTTATTGATATAACGAAAGCGCTCGCAGAGTCTGCCCTGCAGTGGACGAAGCGTTTGACCAACATATTGTTTGTGACAAGTTCCACACGTAAGGAGGTAAACTAGATTAGAACTTTCACAGCAACCTCCTTTGGGGACACAGTATGTTCGCCCAGTCTGTGTGCTTTTGGCATTGCCTGAAGTATCCAGGCAAGCACAATATTTGCAACTGGTTTTGTTGCATTCATTTGAATGTTTTTTTCCAAAAACTGCAGGATTGGATTCAAATTCTGGATGATATTGGATCCGGGATTGGACCAATGTATCAGAGAGACTCTGTGCTTTCTTGAAACCTATGATCACTTCCTTGTCCATTAGACTTCTGCATTTGGTGAAGCCTCTAAAAACCTCCAATTGTTTTGGATGATATCTTTGACAGGAGGAGGTGATAGATTGAACGTCATGATCAAGAAGAAATTTTCTTGGTCTGTTGTGTTGGCTGGTTTGGGTGCCAGAAGAGATCCTCTGCTGGCCTAGTCCACTTTGTCCTTGGAGTTCAAGAGGATATGTTTGAGATATCCTCTGAACTCCTAATACTTCAATATCTTTGAAGCATTGGCCTCATAATCAGCTGGTTTGCTACAGATACGTTTGATTCTGAGAAGCTGGCCATATACATGGGCCTCCCACCTTAGAATGTTAAGGGTGGGCAGACCTATAATGCAGGTAAGTGTGAGTATCTGTAGGCTTAACGTAAAGCATAGTGTAGGCTTTGTGTTCGGAGTCGATCCTGACTAGTGTGTCAAGAAAATTTATTTCTGTGGAGGAGAGATGAGAAGAGAACTTGATGGTCTCATGACAAGAGTTCAAATAAAAGACAAACTCAGTTAGTTGTGTCTCTCCATGGGTCCAGATGCAAAAAATGTCATCAATGTAACACCACCACACCAGGGGCTGTAGTGGGAAGTGGAGAAGTTTATTTGTCTCTAAATCTGCCATGAAATGTTGGCAAAAGAGGGAGCTACTTTAGTTCCCATGGCTGTTCCACTAATTTGTAAATAGTGGTTACCATTGAACTCGAAGTTGGTGCAAGTGAGTACTAATCTTAGTAGCTGTATGATTTCCGGCGTGCTCTGTTTCTCTGTATGATCCCTATATTGTGTAATAGTGCTCTGGCGGCACTATGTAGACCTTCAATATATATATATATATATATATATATATATATATATATATATATATATATGTATGAGAATCCTCAGTATATTATATGCACGTGAACTACCCTTGATGGGCATCAATTAGTTCCTGTCCTATAGCTGTGGCACACCAAAAAATGTACGAAACTTGCATGAAGTATCACCACCCACCCTTTTAAGTAATATATAATTACAGAAAAGTTTTACAACTTTCTTGCTTATTACAAAGTTTCTGTGCTTGATAATTATATTAGCAGCATTATTTTCCTAATGGTAACTCAACTAATGCAACAGTGTAATTCAAGTTCAAAGCATACAATATCAGTTCCATGTCTAACATCTGTCAGGAAGAAAAACACCAATCACATAACCTTCCACAAGAGAGAAAAAAAAGAGAAACTGCCAGACTATGAGATTCCAGAACCCATGAAATAATACACAAGGTTAAATATAAAGAACGGGACATAAAAAGGAAGAAACATATTACCAGTAACCAGACGTTATGCGCTACCACTGTTTGATGCCCACGTGTAGGTTGGTCCGTTTCCATGTTACATTAACATTGGAACTGAAGCAACGTTACTTCGTTCTAATCAACAGGTTATAAAGCAATCATGAGGGGCTTGCATGATCAAAGACAAAGTTAATTGTATTGCGTGCTGGAAAAAGGTGTTGAGAATGTCTCCTCGTATAAGTTATCAGCTCAACTACAATGACCATTCTCGTCTCTTTTCTGTCCAAAAATACACCACTTATTGCATGTCCAGAAACCAGGTACAGACTTGATCATGGAATGAAGGCATTTTAGACATGATCAATATCCAATCACTGGAAAGCAGGAAGAGAGTGGGTGGAAGCAATTGTTCTCAAATTTATATCAGTGATAAATTTTCCACATCTGTCAAGGGACCTGTAAGAATTACTAAAAAACGCTCTCATTTTTGGTTTAATTTTACCTCAAGTTGTTATACCAAAATCCATGTGAATGTTTAACGTGTGATGCTCCTCCATATGTTGTACATAATTGCTGGGTAATGACTTTACAGCTTTGATTACAAGTACAGCCAGCAGTCAACTATGACTGATTGAGTTACAATATGCTACAAATCAAGTTTAAGTGTGTGTTACGTTCATTTCAAGCCAAGCGACTGATGCCACCAGCTCCAGGTGATGTCATGTTCACTCCTGACAACCTGTACAGGCTATGATGACATCACTGACGGTACACATAACACTCATACCTGTGGCATAAACAAGCAACTTGAGCATTGCACTTGTGATGCACCATGCGTATCATTGTTAACGTGCACACCCTACAGAAGGGGTGGGGGGGTGGGGGGGTGCAGTATGCTGGTACAGATAATAATATTGCATGAAAATTTAGAAATCATGGCTGATATGAATAATGCAAAATAAAGGGGCTTCTAGCATTTACGCCGAGTAAAAAAAAATGCCAAGTACACCGATACAGAAAACCCCTTTACCCCCTTCATATCCAAAAAAGAGACAAATGTCACATTAGGTAATATGTTTCACGTAAGACTAGGCCTATGATTTATTCTTCTAAACATTTTTTCCACCTGATGCTGTTTGAAACAGGGCAATTAATCAAAAGCTTGAAGCAATTAAGATTTGTTTCTGCAAAAATCTAGGTAAGCAGCCATTGACCACCTTTATGCCTGGTGTGCATCTGACAAAAGATGACATAGCACACCATTCAAGCATTTGAACTAGAATTGTACATATATGTGCAACTCCTTTTCTCAGAAATCTGTTAAAGTATTGTAATTTCCATACAATATATTTGTTAGTAATACTTTCCTATCACTTCAAAGGGTCTTATCAGCCAAGCTAGCACCTTGGAGTGGAATATTAATGAACTGTCTTTCTCTTTGTGTAAAGGTGGTTCCTCTAAGTTGGGTTTTCAAGCAAAACTTTTTTTTTTATCTCACATGTGTTAACTAGGATAAGCTGTCCAGCTAGAAAAGGTACATATTGGTTCAGGGGTAAGTGAAATTGTTCTTATCTGAACCTGTACTATAGGAATTTAGTAATTATGGTTTGTTTGACAGGTATTCTTCTTTCATAATGAAGCTCTGCATTTATAAGCAAAACTTCAGGTATTTAGCTAATTCATCATTTGCCATGTTCATATTTATTCATTATTATGTGGGTTGTCTTTGCTGAATATTTAGCTTAGACAAGGAGCCGCTAGTCAGAGAGACATGTACGAGTAAAAGGCTTCGAAACATGTTGAGTAGTTACCCGCTGAAGGCCCTTTAATTTATATGGGCTGATACAGCCTATGTCAAAATTTTACAGAGGAACGTGTGCAATATGGACAATAGTAATTCCATATATATATAGGTCAGACAGGGATAGGTTAGCTAATGGAGAGTAAAGACTAATGGAGAGTAAAGACTTCAGACTGCAGAATAGGGTAATGATTACTAGGAAGTGGTTCTGGGCAAAAAGACACCAATACAAACGTGAAATTGCAAGACTTAGCATTTGTGAAGACAAGATGGCAGCACAATATAACTCTGAGCAGTTTCCACAATAAGACAGGTCACAACACACATTAGCTGTGTATTCAGCTGAATACACAATCCAATACTCAGAATTCCTCAGGGCTAGAGATCTATATTCCGATCGGATCGCATGTCAAATTTACCTCAAATTAAAAGACTACTTTTAAAGCTGCAAGAATAGAATTTAAGTGATCATTTCAGCTATGTACATAATTTTACCGCACAGATTTTGCTGTTTCTGCAACGAGTGGTTTTAAAGTTATTTAGCTGTAAATTAAAATAAAAAGTAATGGGAATACACAACTCTAGCCCTGAATGACTGAAATGCCCTCTACAGGACAGCAGTAGAAGCTTCTGTTCTTGCTCTCCCCTATTGTGTGTCTCTGCAGGAACTAAATCATCACAAGTATTGCATACATGTAGCAATATAGTCCCCACCCGAGAATAGATAGCAAGGTTGATATAAAGCATCCACATACCAAATTTGGTAGCTATGTGTTATAGTATACGGAAAGATAGCCTGAACAAGCTAAATCTTTATGGGGGTCAAGGTCAAGGTCACAGTGACCCAATTATGCTGTGTGACACACCCCTATCCTATGAAGTGTACACACACCAAATTTGGTAGTTCTAGGTGTTATGGTATACAAAATACGGCCCAGATAAATTAAACTTTAAGGGGGTCAAAGGTCAAGTCAAAGGTCACAGTGACCCAATTTTGGTGCCTGACAAACCCTTATGAAGTGTCCACACACCAAATTTGGTACATGTAGCTGTAGGTGTAGTGGTATAGGAACTTAATAGCCCAGACAAGCTAAATCTTTATGGGGGTCAAAGGTCAATTTTAAGGTCACAGTGACCCAGTTTTGGTGCGCAACACAACCCTACACCATGAAATATCCATCCACCAAATTTGGTAGGTGTAGGTGTTACAGTGCTGGAGGGATGGACGGAAGCACATGTTGCCAACCTGCAGTCCCCAGTGGGGGACAAACAACTGCAATGCCGCACATCTCGAGACGTGACTGTTGTTGTAACGTCTTATATACTATGGTGTACACATTAGACACTGCTAACACAAGGAAGCCAAACATTGTTAGTGGATCCATTTGCTGACTCCATGTTTTTGCCTGTCCACTCGTACATGATGACAAGTGTGGAGCATATGCAGGTTGCAGGTGTTTTCATGGATATACAGTTCTCCCAATAAAAAGAGTATCTGTTAATCAGAATAGAAAGTCCTGATGAATTACGTTCCCTCTTTTGTTGGTGAAATAAAGTCTGGGAGTGGACAGGATGACTGAGCAATATTGAGTCATATATGTCTTGTGTCCCTACATATATATATATATATATATATATATATATATATATATATATATATATATATATACACACACACATATATATATACATATATATATATATATATATATATATATATATATACACACACACACACACACACACACACACACACACACACACACACACATATATATACACACACATATATATATACACACATATATATATATATATATATATATATATATATGGTATATTTGCTCTGTATTAAATAGTTTTGCACTTGTGGAAAAGATTTACACATATGTCAAACACTTTATACAAGTTTTTAAGTTATATTACATACATGTACTACACGAATTTAGTAATTATGGTTTGTTTGACAGGTATTCTTCTTTCATAATGAAGCTCTGCATTTATAAGCAAAACTTCACATATTTAGCTAATTCATCATTTGCCATGTTCATATTTATTCATTATTGTGTGGGTTGTCCTTGCTGAATATTTAGCTTAGACAAAGAGCCGCTACTCAGAGAGACATGTACGGGTAATAGGCTCCAAAACATGTTGAGTAGTTACCCCCTGAAGACCCTTTAATTTATACGGGCTGATACAGCCTATGTCAAAATTTTACAGAGGAACATGTGCAATATGGACAATAGTACTTCCATATGTATATAGGTTAGACAGGGACAGGTTAGCTTAGGGAGAGTAAAGAGTTCGGACTGCGGAATAGGGTAATGACTACAAGGAAGTGGTTCTGGGCAAAAAGACTCAAATACAATACATGTCTATGAAATCCTGTGTCACATACATTAATTTTTACATATACGTAAAGGAACTACATATATGCAGAAAGTTTTTTTGTTTACATTTGTAAAAGCATTTTATATATTTGAGATACTTTTACACACATGAAATTCAGTTTACACACATGAAATGTTTTATACATATATGTATGTGAAATAGTTTCCCACATGTGCAAAATTCCAGATTAAATGCTAAAATGGCTTGCTACAATGGCCTTCATGCCCAGTTTTAATACTTAGTTTCTGTTTTAATACTTTCTACATTATGTTTGGCAAGAATTTTGCATCATTCATTTTATACTAGTGATGTAAAACCTGGCGAGTGCCATAGAGGCAAATGTGCTGGTTTATTTTCTGCTAATAAGTAGCGACAGTCTGACCGGTTTTGCCCTGCACTTGGCTCATCAGAGACATCAAGTTTATGGATGCATGCCTTCCATTCTTTAGAGACATATATGTAAACGTCCGTGCCACTAACATTAGTTACGTAGGGTTAAGATGCTTAATAAAAATTTGAGTCCATAACTGTGTACTCCATATGTAGGACAGTGAACCAAGGTACTTGCGAGTCTAGCCAGGTGTAACATCTGGTGGCTGGAGTATTAAGGCTTGTAACCAAGGGCAGTGTAGGTTTGCCTTTGGTGTAACATAAGGTGGCTGGAGTTTTCAGGCTTGTAACCAAGGGCAGTGTAGGTTTGCCTTTGGTGTAACATCTGGTGGTTGGAGTATTAAGGCTTGTGACCAAGGGCAGTGTAGGTTTGCCTTTGGTGTAACATCTAGTGGCTGGAGTATTAAGGCTTGTAATCAAGGGCAGTGTAGGTTTGCCTTTGGCTTGAGTAAGATGGAGTTCATATTGGATGTTGTCCATAATGCATGTGTTATGGACCGTGTAAATCATCATTTATTGTATGGACCTGTAGAATTGTGCCCTCCACATCCAACACATCCACAAAAATAATGTTATTTTCACTGGAAAAGGTGACATACCTTAAAAAACAGAATATACATTCTGTTTTCTGCATACAAAATTAAATCATGTGATGGGAAATAGGCTCGGGAATTAAAAAGTTGGCATAAGACTCATCAAGTGAGCCTGTTTACCCATGACATTCAAACTCAAAGGTTTCATTGCACACAATCTGTGGATCCAAAATCACTCCTTTTTGAGTCTGAGTGATTCAGTTTTGTTTTCAGCTCAGGTGCAGTTGGGATATGCTCGAGGATTTGGACTGTCAGGTCCAGGCCATGGTGATCCTGACTGGCGAAATGTCTGCCTAGCGGTTGATTCATATCCCACTTGTTGATGTAATAGAAGTGTTCTCTCTAAGTCTGTCCATCAGTGGGCAGTATGTTTGGCCCACATATTGTTTGTGGCAAATGTCACGTTAGTAGGTACACAAGGTTATTGTGTTTGCAAGAGCCACCTACAGTGTTCTGTAGGAACGACGTGTTCATGTGCTCTTGGTAGTCCCTGTGCTACCCATTCTTCAGCAATATACCTGCAGTTGATTTTATCACTTTTATTCTGTAAACCCTGTAATTCCAGCTGATTGCGATTGTGTTGGGGGATAGTTAATTCAGTTTATACTAGTCCCTGATTGGTTATTATGACATGACGCCTGTATATTTAAAGAGCTTTCATTCCAGTACCATATGTTTTGTCAAAATTTAGAATTTTGTGCTTCAAGACAAGTCAAGCTGCAGCCACTGAAGCCTGTATCACTGTAGTATGGAATCTGCTGGCCACAGCCCTTTGTTGAAACCTTATTGGATCTTTATTGCTTAACCTGACACTGACACCCAGAAAGGAAGTTAAAACTTGGGAGTTAACATAAGAGATGACGTCTCAATTACCAATTTCATGTATATAGTGGATGTGTCTATTTTTGATATGTTCTTCTTGTCAATATGGCTGTAAAATTGGGTACATTATTGCTTGCTATATTGGGTGTCTTATTGAATGCATGTTTCAGTGTCATGTTTAAAGAAAGTATATCCAACATTTGTCTCTGAGCGTCTGACTTGCTACATGTAAATCTGCTGCTTCAACCCTTTACATGCTAACAGCACACTAAAAGTCAAAGTACTTACATGTACATATAAGATGAACTTTTCTGATGGATGCTATATTAACTCTTTCAGTGCCAAATTTTGGACGGAGTCGACAGCTTTTCTGGGCGCGCATTGGGCGCAATGCACCAAATACTTTTTGCTTTAGACTAGGCTTGCTGGTATTCAAATGGAAGGTATCTTCATGAGGAATTTGAATCTTTTAACCATTATATGTTTAATGGTAATGAGAAAACAACTATACCCTTGGATAGCACTTTAAGAATTAACCCATTCCTGGTCAGGGTACAACAGAGTCAATAGCTTTCCTTGGTGCGGGCTGAGCATATTGGGCCCAACCTGCACCATGGAAACCTATTGACCTAGGGTGTGCCATCATGATTGGACTAATATACATGTTTTCCAGTAACAAAAAATTCACGTAAAAACATTAAGGCAAGACAACAATGTACATCTGGGCACCTTCAGCTGATTTGAGCCACAAAGGGTCAAGATTGAGTCAACTGCTTCTCTTGGGCAACACCCGCCCCATGTCAAAGAAAGCTGTTGACCTGGGACTAGTATAGTGACAGACCTCATTAACAATTTTTATCGTTTTATTATTGCTCAAATTAGTCAAAATTATTAATGCAGACCACATTTCACCACCAGCCATTTTTGGCCATTTTGTGGGGAAAGGACTGGTTCATAACTTTCATCTTTGCCACAAATAAAATTTCAAAGGAAATCGAATCCTTATCACCTGCTATGAGCTTTCTCTTTGCAAGGTAAAATCAATTTCTGAATCGAACTTACAACTTACACAGACTAAGAGCTAGTCTGCCAAAAATTTGTACTTTGTGAAAGTACAATTCTTTTCTCTTTGACAGCAATACTTTGTGTAAACTACATGTATATTACACTGGATTATTAACACAGACAATCAGCAACTACAATGTTTATGTTACAATACATGTAGCCTATACCTGATTCACCTTCCTTTTGAAATACCTGTAATATATTTCTTGCCCAATTTCAATCAGATAAATTCTAAATCTAATGATAATCCCATGGATTAAAAAATATGTACTTAATTTAAATTATCTAAAATTGGTCATTGATTTTATATCAAATCCAAAAATGATGAGATGTATGAATTTTACCACTCTCATAAAATCAAAAGCTAACAGTAATTTGTCTATCCACTGCTCACAAGAATGCTCCTGTCTGAAAATCATCCAACAGGTTAGTTCATTGACCTATACAATGAAAATCATCTGACAGATTAGCTCACTGACCCATACAATGATTATCATCTGCCAGCTTAGCTCACTGACCTATACAATGAAAATCATCTGACAGGTTAGCTCACTGACCTATACAATGAAAATCATCCAACAGGTTAGCTCACTGACCTATACAATGAAAATCACCCGACAGGTTAGCTCACTGATCATACAATGAAAATCATCTGACAGGTTAGCTCACTGACTTATATAATGAAACCTGTCTTGAAAGAACACATCTATATGTTGGACTGATCAAAGTGTTGTCTCTGAAGACAATGCAAGTAGTCTCTCACAGGAAGTAAAAATAACTTGACAAGAAAGTCTTTCAAGGCAGGTGGTCTCTCAATAATGTGGTCTCTGAGACAGGTCTATGATATCTAGTCTTGTCAGAGAATGGTGACTGTACTGCAAGAATAATTCTGTCAATTCAGAAAGATGTAAAATACGATCAGCTGATTATGACTCACACAGTTAGTAACTATGCACTCACATCACTCACACAGTTAGTAACTATGCACTCACATCATTCACAAAGACAAAAGTTAGTCACAATTACATTATAATTTAACACTTACACTGTAGCTATATGTCATCATGAACAATGTCATTAACACTGGGGTGTGGGACCTATAGGTGGCGTTTTAACACTGGGGTGTGGGACCTGTTTGTGGCGTTTTCATTTAACACTGGGGTGTGTGACCTGTAGGTGGCGTTTTAACACTGGGGTGTGGGACCTGTAGGTGGCGTTTTATCACTGGGGTGTGTGACCTGTAGGTGGCGTTTTCATTTAACACTGGCGTGTGTGACCTGTTGGTGGCGTTTTCATTTAACACTGGGGTGTGTGACCTGTAGGTGGCACTATCATATAACAATGGGGCATGTAGCTGGTTGGTGGCTGTAGATTCCCTCTGGTATCTACCTGTTGCAGCTGGAGACACCTAGCTGGGCAATAAGCTAAACCTGCTCCATTCATTGGTTGAAACTGTCATCTGACACAGGATGTAGGTGTGGCCACCATGCAGAATAGTGTACATAAGATGTCCGGTTTATTTTGCTTTTTAGTATACACATGAAATATTAGGCATAAATGGTTCTCCAGTTTCTATCTTTGAACAGATCATCAGTGAGTTTTTCTGCTACATATTCATCATGGAAGAAAGTCAAAACATGCATTTGCAGAGGACATAGGTGAGAAAGAGGGCTTGCTGAAGTATACCTCACGGGTGAGCATAATTTGATGTGCAATGAGGGGCTTAGATAGTTGAGCCTCACAGTGTGTTATGATGAAAATACCATGCACACACCTAACACCTTGGTGTCCTTGGTACATTTACATGGCAATTACCCTCCCAGCAAATTAATATTTTGGCAATTAATTCCCACTAACTTTGATTCTTCTTCTCAAGGTCACTGAGGGTCAAATGTGATCAGTCCCAATGAAAACACATACATCATTTCCAATTTATGTTTAATAATCATAAAGGTACAAAAATTCACCTTATCCAGATGTATGTAAACCAATATTGTGCCCCTGACCTTTATCTGCCAGGTCAAGGTCAAATGTTACAGTTCAATAAGAAAGTGCATGCGTCATTTCTTATTTATGTGCAACAGTAACCATGATCCCAAAATGCACTGTTTCCAGGTATCAGCCAATATCATACTGTGACCTTGATTTGACTTTTCAAGGTCACTCAAAGTCAAATGTAACAGCCTCAAATGAAAGCCCATGTTTCATTTACTAGTCACATTAAATAGAAATTATGGTCCTAAAGCACATAATTTTCCAGATATAGACTCAGACTCAGAATACTTTTATTTCACCGTAATACGTACATGTACATAAGCATATAATATGGGATTTAATACATGTACGTAGTAGGTGAGGAGACTCCCATTAAGGCGAGGAACGCCGCTATCATGGGAGCCACCTTGCTAATAGTTAAGACTTGACAAAATTGCTTGAGAATTAAATTAACACAGGTGCACTGACTTTAACAATATGTTCCAGGTAAGTTTCAGTGAACTTTATATATATGGAATGGATCCTAAAATTTCATGATGCACATTAAATGTGAATTAATTAATGTTATGCAAGTGTACTGCAGACATAGCAGTTTGGCTTAGAGCAAACATCAGAGTATTTATTAACATAGTACATTTTCGCATAAAAAGAAAATCCGGATTTACTATGAGTGTGATGTAGCCAATATTTACTTTCACAAATGTGATCAGTGACCTTTGTCCTCTAAAATAAGCATAGATATATGAGCCTGATCTTTGATAGGATTCTGAAGCACCCCCAGATACTTGGCTCATTCAAACATTAGATGACTGGCTGCTTTTTTCAAGAGTTTGAGCACTAACATTGCTGATTGGTGATTTTTAACCTCTGAAAATTGTGAGACCAGTTGACCATCTTGGTCACTGAATGCATATAAAGAAAACTTGCTAGTCTCTGAGGCAGTTTTGCACTGGCCTTTTTTTCCACCTGTTTCTTCCACAAGATACATGTAGCACTTCAATTAGTTTCTACAAGCATGTAAGAGCTGAAAATGGGTTGACAGGTTTGTTGTTTCATGCTATAATTTGCATTGTTGGTGAACATGGTTTAATTTACATCTCCAGAAATACTTTCTGGTGACATGATCACGTAAATTAGACTTAAATATTGGCTTTTGTTTGTTACCATGATTTGTTCTATTTATTTATTTATTTATTTATTTTGTTCAGTTCAGTTCATTCTATTCTTATTTTTGCATGTTTGTTTGTTTGTTTACATGAACAAAATGTGGGATAAGCCAGTGAAAGCTTAATTTGAATTTCTGCATGGTGAAAAATGTACATGTTAGTGTATTTTCCTGTGCAGTCTAAGTCTATCATCACCTCTGTCTACTGTGGTCATAGGCTATGTACAAAGTGCACAGAGCGACTGTATCATCAAAGTAATGATAACACACAAACAAGAGAAAAAGTCTATTTCAAACCATTAACACTATATACAAAACATCTGGAAGGAATACAAATAATCAAGGATGAGCCTCCGGTCCACTGCTATTTTGAGGGTGCTCATACAGATTCTATCACAAAACAATCAATATGCATAAAAACTGCCACAAACTATACATTTTTGGAAAGTTAACAAATTACTGATTTGTTTTTTCCCACTGTCCTGTGTGTTTGTTGTCCACTGTTTATACAGCAATCATGCCAAGTGCTGTCCTCTTTTGCAAAGACCCTTGAACAAACTTGGATTCAATTTTTTTGCTTTCTGATGTTAAGACAATAAATCTGTGGCAAACTGTTCGTAACAATGTAAACTGAAAAGGTGTGTCTCAGACTTTTCAAATGTAATTTTGTCAGGAGAACGAGTCAAACCTTGGTCTCTTTGATGTATTGAGTGACTGTCATCGATACAACTCCAAACATGAACAGCACCATAAGAAAACATAAATCACACAAAATGAGACATGCTTTTTCTGTTAAATCGAAGTTTCTTCAAGGTTCTTTGAAAAAGAAGACAGCACTTGGTAAGATTGCTTTATCGATGTAGGACAACAAACACACGACAGTAAAGAAAACGAATCAGTAGTTTGTTAGCTTTCCAAAAATGTAATGTTTGTGGCAGTTTTTATGTATACTGATTGTTCTGTGATAGAATCTTTACAAGCACCCTCAAAATAGCACTGAACCAGATGCTCATCCTAAACAAGATTAGTGGGCTTACTTAAAAAGCACATTTTCAAACGTTACCTACCATTCTGACACAATGTCATGTTGCAAAAACGCTTGAAAAAATTGCAAATTTCCACACTGAAAAAGCAAACCTGATGACAAAAACATAGCAGGTATTGGTACTGAAAATGCAAAACTACCTGATCAATAGAAACATGCTACAGTGAATGCAAAGCCAGGTATAAGCACACGATCAATTTTATCGTAACTACGAACTTTGCAATATATGGCACCTTTTTCACTATGCAGGAAGCAATTCATGCAAAAAAAATCATATGTACGTACTTTTGAATCAAAGAAGGGATGACTCTGAAATATAAAATGGACAAACAGATAAAAGCAGGAGACAACATGATGAGATGAAGATCCAGTCTTCAAAGTAACTTAACTGCAACAGCAAGCATACTGCCATTTATAGCTGAAATCAAGAAACAAGAACAGATATGTCACAGTACAATGTTTAATGCTAGAACCACTTTGTACATACCTGCATTTTTATCCGGGAGTCTGCCGTTATGCATTGCTGGTATATCTCACATTTTCAGGACAAACACATAACCTGTTTTGTGATTTTCTTCTTAGTTAGGGTCAAATAAGTGCTTTGATAACAAACCATTGCCCACAATTCTTAGAACTGATGCCACTGAAGATTTTCCATCAAGGCATTGGGGAAAAACTAACAACTTTCATTAGACAAACCATGGTGACAACATCAGGTTTAATTGTGCTGTTGCACGGGATAGGGTCACTGAAGATAACCTGTTCACCGTCAACATAGGTAGAATACTAGTTTTGTACCCCAGACACATTGAACATCTGCCGTCCATGTATGCATGACCTCACAGTAAAAGTAATATATAGGTACATTCTGTCAGATGAAGCCAAATTCAATTTTACCTTATCTGAATTGCCAGCCCACAGTAACTGTTCTGTCTAATCTGGCAATGAAAGTTACATAATAATCACCATAGCAAGACGCATCGATC
This sequence comes from Hermodice carunculata, assembly GCA_964020975.1. NCBI lineage: Eukaryota > Metazoa > Annelida > Polychaeta > Eunicida > Amphinomidae > Hermodice > Hermodice carunculata. The sequence goes on from OZ026624.1 coordinate 89,204,893, forward strand.
CATATACATATATTTCACATATACTGACCACACACATGACACGCGTTGCTAAACACAAGGAGCAAAGCTTCAGAGAATACCAAACCAGATCAAAATTTTCCGACTGACAGAGAAGCCATGGAAAATGCTGCATGCTCTCTCTCTCTCTCTCTCTCTCTCTCTCTCTCTCTCTCTCTCTCTCTCTCTCTCTCTCTCTCTCTCTCTCTCTCTCTCTCTCTCTCTCTCTCTCTCTCTCTCTCTCTCTCTCTCTCTCTCTCTCTCTCCTCCCTCCCTCCCTCCCTCCCTCAAACGCGTGTATTCATCTAGAACATGTAACTACAGCTATACAACCCAGAAAAGCTGGAGATAACAAAGTACAGGATCAAGTTGTTCTGCATCCAGTAAGAAGTAAGAACTACAGTCTGTTTTTTTGTTTTAACTTTTAATAAGAAAGACTGCTTGGCCAAAGATTCTTATCTGTGTGCATGCAATAAACGTTTAAAACACGCTTTTTGACTTTTTCCATCATTTCAAACTTGTAACTGAATCAAAATAAAACTGGCTGCGTTAGGAATACTTTTCACTTAACAGGAATAATTCTTATGGCAGAGGACACAAGAAGTGGTCATTCAGTCGAATAATATTCTCACCTTGGCCAGTTTTATTGTTGTGTGTGTGTTCACACATTATATACAAGTAAATTATAAATTCAGAACTTTCCCTCACCAGGTGACGCCATAGTGCACAGTTACTTTTATTTCTTTTGCCTGGAAAACCCCTATGACCTTATACCCAATCACTTTAAGATCTCATTTTCCTTGTACATGTATGACCTTATACCCACTCACTGTAAGATCTCATTTTCCTTGTACATGTATGACCTTATACCCCACTCACTTTAAGATCTCATTTTCCTTGTACATGTATGACCTTATACCCCACTCACTTTAAGATCTCATTTTCCTTGTACATGTATGACCTTATACCCCACTCACTTTAAGATCTCATTTTCCTTGTACATGTATGACCTTATACCCCACTCACTTTAAGATCTCATTTTCCTTGTACATGTATGACCTTATACCCACTCACTGTAAGATCTCATTGTCTTTGTGTGACCTTATACCCACTCACTTTAAGACATCATTTATTTTGATGTCATCTATAAATAGCATTCAACTTTGATTTGGACTCCATTTATCACTGGCTAGATACCACATTTATTGGTTTAACATCACAATGACAAAAATATTAAAATAAAAACACTTATATTTTAAACAAACAAATGACCTTGGAATGCTGTATTGTGTCAACTTAGTACCCTGGCACTTAAGTATACGTAGTTTTCAAAATTTGAAACTGAATTAAATTCAGTTTCAAAGGACCGAGCAAAGGTCACAATGGCAAAATTTCCACTGGTTTCGTCACTTTCTACAACTTGTCGGGAACCGTTGTTTACCTGAAATGTAGCCTGTTATAAACCTAGGGGTAACTTCTGTTGTTACGCAAAACACGTGATTGTGATTACGAAACACAGAGGATTAGTCTTACTGGGACCAGTGTTGTCACGGTAAGAGATGACTCACAGCAAATTTGAATTGCAATAGACTTCAAAATGTTAAGGTTACTGCAGGGTGAATGAGTGTATTTCAGGCTGGAATTAGCAGCTCAACAGTGCCACAAAGCCCTGAAGACAGGAGCTTGAATCTGTGTTACTACACAGTCGCTGTGTGTGTGGTTACCAAAGGGTTAACCAAAGTGTCCAACAAAGCAGAGAAATCATGGAAAAACTTGCTCCGAACATAAAATTTTAGCATAAGACTGAGCACAGGAGCTCATCTTCCCATGATGTTGAAACCAAATGGTTCAATAGAATGCAATGGGTGCACCCAGTGTCTTTCCCTGTCCAGCCACAGCTGTCTATATAGCTAGTGCATTCTAGATGAGGGAGGATTAATGGATGTACTCTACAATGTGAACTTTTAGAGTGAGCCTGTGGTGGTCACTATGGGCAAAATGTCTGTCCAGAGGTTGTGTTATGTCCTGTTACTGATGTAACGAAAGTGTTCTCGCAATCTTTCTTTCAAGGGGCACAAGGCTTGACCTTGACCCACATACTGTTTGTAGCAAGTGACACAGGTGAGAAGGTATACTGGATCAGAAATCTCACAGCATCCTCCCTTTGGCACATTATATGTCCTCCCAGTTTGTAAACTGGTCACTCTGCCTGAATTAGGTATCCAGACAGGTGCAGTATTTGCAATTGGTTTTACTGCATTCATTACTGTGTCTTTGCCAGATACAGCTGGATTAGACAGTACATCTGTTAGACAGTACATCTGTTTTGTATCTGATCTTACAGCTGACTGCTGATATCATGTAGACTGTCCAACTGTTTAAAGCTCAAGATCACTAACTGTCTTCCTTACCAACTAGGGCTTCAGTGTACAGTGAAGCCTTAAGAATTCTCCAGTGGTTCTGGATGATCGATCTGTTTGACAGGAAGAAGTGTAGGATTGGAAGTGGTGGTCAAGGAAAACTTGTCTTGTCCAGTGTCCACAGTTGTTCTGGGTGTCAGAGAAGTGGATCTGCCTACTGAGTCCATGGCAGTTTTGTTTTTGCATCAATGAGTATTTGATTGAATTAAATTCCAGTATTTTCACATAACTAATGGTAACAGGTTGTTGATGCTATAGCTATACAGTGGTACCTGTCTTGAGAGACCCCTCCAATGAGAGACCACATATCTTTTTAAGACCACTCTCTCACAACACTGTGCTATCTTTTCCATGTTATACCTCTAATGAAAGACCACCTGTTTTGAGAGACCGCATTGACCTGCCCCAGGGGTGGTCTCTCAAGACAGGGACCACTGTATACCCACCCACCATTTCAATATTGTGTACATTCATATATGCATATCAGGGGTATATTTATATATGCTTACCTGTCATGAACTGAAGTCTATCTGTCAACAATTCATGATGTCTAGCTGCAGTACTTAATTTACAAGGGACCATCCAAAAAGTCTGATGTCACTCAACTCTATCAGTGCCACCTGTGACTAAAATTGTAACTACTCAAACAGAGCTGTTCTGAATTATAATTTTCATTCAAATAGCAGCAAACCTGTAGTTGCATAGAATGTAATAGTCCAGGTCAACAGCTTTCCTTGGCACACTTTGTGTACATTGTGCCCAAAGTGTGCCAAGGAAAGCTGTTGACTCAGTCCAAAATGTGGTACTGCAACTTCCCCACTAAATTGCAAAACAGAATAAATAGCTCGATAAAAACAACAAAGTCACTGCTACATGTATTAAAGGTCTGTCTGACAAAATTCAGCCGGATACATGTACATCTGACAGTTTCCAAGAAATGGCCTGGACAAAATTGTCTGGAATGATGGGTTGTTTAATACAGTATGCTCCAGCCACACTTGGTGAGCAGAGGTTGAAAATTAACCTTTTTTCCTTTTAACTGGCCAAAATATGCCCGCGAAGCAGATGCAAGCTCCGTGTTATGTGCTCCCTGCTGGCCACACAGGTCCTGGTCGGCTTTGAAAATGAGGCCAAAACTGGCTGATGATCAAATGTGTTCTATGTCAATGTTTTTGACTACTTTCAACAGCAGTGAAAAAACAGTTTGAATAAAAATTGTAGATAACAAATACAACAAAAACATGTCAACAGCTTTCCTAGGCATTTAACCCATACCAAGGAAATCTGATGTCACAGACTTAATTCCAATGGCAATGGGTTAAAAACATGCAAATAATATTAAGAGTTTCTCCACAGAAAAGTGGGTAGGGCATGTTAAGGCAATAGTGGTGCTACCTTACATCATATAGAACATGTATTTGCACATGTATTTCATTATTTGGATGATTTTGCAAGAGGGTATAACATATGCCTAGTTTCCTGCATGGTTCATGTACGTATCTAAACTTTGATACAGACAAGAAAAAGTAACCACCTGACAAATGCCCTGCAGATCTTGAAGTGCAGAAAATTAGACCTTTAAGAGTAGTATAATTTTATGTACAGTGGTACCTCTTTTGAGAGACCACCCCTATGGCTGGTCAAAATGTGGTCTCCCAAAACAGGTGGTCTTTCATTAGAGGTACAACAATATGGAAAAGATAGTGCAGTGTTCAGAGAGAGCGGTCTTAAAAAGATATGCTGTCTCTCAATAGAGGGGTCTCTCAAGAGAGGTACCACTGTAATATGAAAATGCGAGTTTAAAACATTCAAGTTATCATAGGGTAACTAAATGCAAAATGACTGCTGTGCCCTTGGAAATTAGGTCAAGGTTGTCCATCTTGAATAGATTTCATGTGCTTTTGAACTGCAGAAGTTGAAAATCATATAGCTTTACTGAAAAAAAAAAAATCATTAAAAAATTGCCAAAAACTTCAGTGTAACCTGGTGCAGAAATGAAGGTCCAGGGGTAGCAAGAAGTATCCCTATACAACTTCAAGGCAATTGGCCAAGCTTTTTCCAGATGATTCTAAAGACTTTGTCCCAAAATTGAAAAACAAAATCATTTAAAAATAAAACTAGAGGGCTATGTGAGCAGCCTGTGCTCAGCTGACCTAAGCATGTTCACAAAATCAAAGTTGCAACTGAATAGACCTGTGTTGTGCTTTAGTTCAGTGCATATGACATTCAGAGGTATTTCTAAGATTTGCCTAAAGCAAAATTCATTAAAAATATAAATTTTACTGAAGCATGAGAAACTGAAGATTGACCCTTTCACAAGGCACATATCCACCAAGTTTCAGCTTAATTTGAGTGACGGTTCTGGAGAAAAAGTCGAAAATAGTGAAAACACAAAAAATCATAAACAAATAGAAAAAATTGCAGCATGACCTGGTGAACAAATTAAGAACTAAGAATCCCTAGGAGTGTTCCTGTGTAGTATCAAAGCAATTGGGTGAGCAGTTTCTTCGGAGAACACTTTTTTTAAGATTTGCCCCTCCCCCCACAAAAAAAAAGTCATAAAAAAAACACTGGAGCATGTTTCCTTTTGCAGACTCATTGAGTTCCAACCAGAAACACATACGAATGATGGTTTGTATTTATCCCATAATGTTTTTATAGAATGTTTAAGTAGACAACAAAAAACAGTTTTTAAGCAAAAAAGCAGCCAGAAATAAGTGGAAAAGCATAGCCACCCAACACTGCCATGTGTGGATGAATCTGTCTATTTTTCTAGGAATGTAATGCCATTCGATTTTGAATGGAACTGCAAGTTGACAATCAGCATGGTGGCGCGGGGCGAGAAACAGTGGCAATTGAAAATGCATAGAACAATGACTTTATTTGCAAACCAAACATTGGCCTGGAAAAGGAAGTTGCAATTTACAAAAGTGACAGCCAAAGCAGTAATGGCGCTCCTAACCAAATATGGTACAGTACTATGTGATACAGAACAGCAGACTTGATAGCCTTAACACGTACCTTTATTACCCTCCCAAGGGCCCCATTATGGGATAAGATATACATGTATGATATGATATGAATTATGGTATGTACATGATGGTTTCAGTCCCTTACTAATAGTAGTGACTCTTCACCCATGTTTCAAGGCAAACCCAGGGTAGAGTTGCAGACTTTGATGTGCTGCCAGCTGTGAGCCCATGCTAATTAATCTGGTAAGACTGACTACTCCCAGAAGGATGCTGGCTGGAGGCCTTGTTCTTGTCCCTCAGAGAAAGTAGTTTTCTTTCTTATTAGGGTTGCAGAGGTATCTAGGCACAGATCTATCAAATCATTTCCACAAATGTTGACTACTACTGACCAGTTTGAGAAGTCCTAAGGGAATAACCACCACACCTGAAGATGAGCCCCTTTCTAATTCTAAGTTTCTAGCATGTTGCTTACGGGGTGTACATGATATAATGATATATCATTTACTGCAATTGTTTGGCTGTATGCAGGCTGATGTGCACGCTACATTATTGTCACAGTCTTAACTCTTACAGAGCCAATTTAGAGATTGAGTCAACAGCTTTCCTTGGGGCACTTTCCGTGCAACGCGCGGAAAGTGCCCCAAGGAAAGCTGTTGACCTGGACAAAAATTTTCACTGGGAACATAGGCATGCTGGTACTTGAATGAAAGGTCTTTTAATGAGGAATATGAATCTGGAATCATTACAGTAATCCAGCCTCATCAGCACAGCTTAAGCCGTGACTGGCACTCAAAGGGTTAACAACCTGCAGGCTACTGGATAAGATAGCTAGGACTTAATAGGAGCCTGGTCTTAACACTCAATACAAACATTACATAATAAACAAATACACGACTGAAACGGTGGTTGTAAGAAGGGAGCAGCTATGGGTGGCTGAAAATAGAGCCTTAACTTTAGATCCTGGTTTGTGTGTTTTGCCTGCAGGTATATAACTACTTGTCTTTCAGCCTAATTATTTAATTACTTTCAAATAAAACTTGTCAATAGAGACCACACACAAGACCACCTTATACTCATATTGGGTGTTTCTTTTATTTAACTCTTTTGCTCTCAGATTACGATCTAAATCATAACAACAGCTTCTTTGACACGGCCTATCCACTACAGTGGAACCTGTTTTTGGAGACCACTGTAATGAAATACCACCTTCCTTTTAAGACTATATTTTCCAGACCCTTTTACTATCTTTCCAATGTTATTGCACATCCATTGAGACCACCTGCCTTATGTAACCACTTTTTTGCCTGCCCTATGGGCGGTCTCTCAAAACAGGTTTCACTGTATAAGAAAAGCTGCTGGCATACTGTCCTCATTGTCAGCTTCTCCATCAAGTTGTTTTTTCATCATAATATAGAGACATGGATCAGTGGTGTCTGTCACGTGACACCTCTTCATTGTGAGACTGCACATCTTTTAAGGTAGCGGAGGGGATTGAGCTATAACGGCAAAATTGTGACCCGACAGAAAATGAGTTTTTCCATTTCCGTAAAATTTGGCACTTTAACTTTCTTGTCACCAAACATGAATACTTAAAAAGCAAAATTTATGTGATAAAAAGGGGAAAAAACATGACCATGTTTTAGCTGGCTGCAGCATGAGCATGTCTGTTTACAAATGTATGGTAGTTAGTCCGCCAAAGTTTGGATAGCAGTCGGCTGCTTTCCACAATCCAGGACCGTAGCAATGACAAGCGACCAACTGTGACATTTTGAGGTGCGCTGCTACCAATTCTTGTATAAGCTGCTTGACAAGATTAGGACTGATTAATTGGTTTGTTGTGGTGATCAAATGGCCATGTAGATAATTAAATCGATGGGCTCATGTTTTCCTTCTCAGAGTGTGATAAAAAAAAATAAAAAAATAAGGGACGATAAAAGGTGGCGATTGTCAAAACGGCACCTGGCGATGGACGTGAGCCTCAGTGTGTTTTCAATGAAGGCGATTTTAACCTATGCGTAAATCGTTACTCAGAATCATGGCATTGTATACATTATAAAGGCTTACAACCCTTTCTACAGTCTTGCCCTATCCAAGACCAATTTGCTTTTAATGTTTATTGGCAAAAAGTACACATGACGATCGAGGAATCCTAACACTGGACCACTTGGCTATAAATATGCCGCAAACTATAAAAGCGGGGATTCGATTCAGCGTAAATAATTTTATCTGCCTTCAATAATTATATGTGCCTTTGCCTGAATGTGAAACGGTGAATAGCATTAAATGTTAACCTTGAAGTAAATTTGTATGAAACACACGCCTCCACTAAAACTGGTATCGTCTGTACCGCTGTCGCATTTTGTGGAACTGGAAGACTGGCACATTGCACATGCACGGACTTGCCCACTTCATACAGGGGTGTTTCGAAGTACACTGAGCGAGGGGACAGAAAAAAAAAGCTTAAAAAATTTGACCATCAGGGGGATAAAATAATCAGATTACTGTTAAATGACCACGAAAAGCGACTCTGCACTCTGCTTTTAGCTGGTTGATCGGTCATATAAAATTATTTTGTCTCACTGTGCGCGGCATGTTCTAATACCACTCGCCCGCACTCACCCATCAGGAAGTTTCGGTTTTGTGTCTCGATCAGTTTATTGCAGTTCAAGGGTGAGCCAACTATCTTTCAGTGGGCTAGTTATCTCCACAAAATAAAAAATATGTTACATGAGTGGCAAGGTTTCGAATGGCAATACGCGAGAAAAACATGGCAAAGTGCATGGCATTCTTTATCACAAGGAAGGCGCTAATATGTGGAGGAACCAATGAAATAGGCTTGGCGTATTCTATTGTGCTCCCGGCAAAAACAACAACAACAACAAAAAAAACAAAAAAAACAAGCCAAGGCCACGAAGAACACACTCCCTCACGATGCCCATCCCTTTCTCAATTTTGTGGGAATTTGAAACTTTCTTGACTACCAGACAGACTCGCTCTGCGTAATTGTTAAATTGCGCTTGAAGTGCGTGTCGCCAGGTAAGCAAACACAGTCCGTCTTGGCAGGCAAGAAAGTTTTACCCTTGCGCACGAAGTGTAGCGTCATCACTTTGCATCTGAGCGTGGTCTGGTGCATTATATTGATCTATGGAACCGTCAGGGTCTGATCAAAGACTACTTCAGCAAATCAATGGATTAGGTTATTCAATCTAGCAATACAGTTTCATCACCAATACAACATTGAAACTAATGGATTCTCAACACATATAAAACGTTCGCCTTTTTTTTTTTTTTTTTTTTTTTTTTTTTTTTTTTTTTTTTTTTTTTTTCTTTTGTTTTGTTTCTTCTTTGAAGTACAATTTATCCTGGGAGTGTTTGTTTATCAGTAACTGGACTATTGTCTTAAATGTTACGTCAACACTTTTTTCACATTGTCATCCATCTGCTTCCTTTTCTTCCGTGATCGTGGCATGTCGATTTTTCCGACTTTCTTCTCGGTAAGGTCGCAAGTAGTCCAAGACACTGAATGGCGAATGTCCCATCCATGCCGTTAATAAAGCCATGTTGTTCTTTGATCCAATGTGATGAGAAGTGAGTGAGCAACTCCTGCCTACCGGGCAGCCTTCTGAGTAGAGCAAGCTGTGAAACTGCAACCCGTTTGTTCACGCAGCGCCATATGCAAACAATGTTGCTAGGGTCAAGGTGATGGCACCTTCGGGTCACGTGGCTAATCCGCTTTCGAATCCCCCTAATGAAGCTGTCCCATTCGCGTGGAAACCCGACTGACAAGCTTTCGAGTGTGGCTGCATTTTGTGTCATTCGGGTAAATAACTGCTTTTTTAAGCCAATAAACATCATTGTATGTTGGAAACTATACATCAAAGATGTTGATTGACCTTTCTTCGAAGTACTGAGACCAAAACGGACCGAATTTGGAAAGCTGTATTGTCATTATGGCCAACAATGTGCGAAAAAAGGGCCTCAAATCTTTCAACGCCGATTTCTCGGAATGAAGTTTTCTGCTTATGAATCAATTTTGTGGACAGCGTCAATAAAAAGCTAATTGATCGATCTGCTTCAAATAATCGTCTTTTGAAAGATAAATATATTATCTGGGAACCATGTTTTTTGTTTTTCCGTCAGATGTCCCCTTCCGAGACTTTTGTAGCTCATAAAATGAAGTAACTGTTGATGTTTAAAATGATGATCAAAGAATTCGATAATTCTGTTATTATGTATTTCATTTGTAAACAAAAAATATGGTTCCTGCATATTGGTCTATACTTTAATTTTACATAGGTAATACACTTTTTTATCCATTATTTTTAAAGAAATGCTGACAAAATGTCAAATCTGATACCCTCTTGTAAACGGGCGTATAAAACCCTTGAAAATTATCGTATCGATATGAAACTTCTTTCTAACAAATCTAGATGTCTGAACAATGAATAAAATGTATGGTTTGGTGAGTGAAATGTGAAACATAGTTCCGCTATGCAACGTCAAAGTCGCAGGACCGCTGCGCGCGGCTCAATCCCCTCCGCTACCTTAACTCTGCCAAGATAAGGACTGAGTCAATAGCTGAGTCAACATTGCACCCAAAGTGCACCGAGGAAAACTAGTGACCTGGACCATTATATTCTCTGGAACTATGGGCATGCTGGTACTTGAATGAAAGGGTTTTTACTGGGAATATGAATCTAGCATCCTTAAGTGAGAGTAATTTGTCTCAAGTAGTTAGACTTTACATCTGTCACAGTTGGCACTGAAAGAGTTCAAATTACTGTATTAAGATATATCTATCTATTACATATTATTATTGTACATCTGTTTTGGCCCATTTTCTCCAGTTTATACCTCATAAATCCCTGTCAAATTACATGTTTAGTCATGTCAAAACACTAGCTCCAGTTTTCAGACATACGAAATTTGGTTCTACCATTGAGACATAAATATTAAACTTGGGGGGGGGGGATTCAATGTGAAGATGACTTAAATTTGTATTGAATATCACATTTTCAGAATGGCATGAGTTTCATGAAAACATTGACATAATGTGCATATTTTACCTGAATCTGAACAACAATTCATGCAAATTGCATGAGCCAAATGTTTTCATGTGACCCATGGCGGAAAAAAACTGTGTTGAACTCTGATACAGTCACTCAAAAACATTGAAGTGGATGACACTTGACCCCCCCCCCCCCCCCCCCCCCCCCATCTAGATTCTGGCCAAGAAGATTGCAATAAGACCTGACAATGCTGAAACAATTTTCTGACTCTGGTCTCTTGAGATCAAGGGTCATAACTACCTTATATGGATGGGTCTGCCGAAGCAGATTTCACAGAATATGTTCAGGTACAAGAAATGTGTCCGGACATTCATACAATTATAATTATGTCTTCAAAGACAGATATTTAAAGCTATTCTTTGCCAATACATGTACAATCTTTTACCAGATTACCTGCACTCTATGTTTTTATATCCCAAAGATGATTATGGATGCCTCAACCCCTATTATAGTAGTGATGCTGAATAAACCAATTCCCATCAACTGGGGCTTGTCACCAAGCCAGCTAATCCTTCAAACAATTTTCATCTTCTAGCTCTAATACTTCATTGCACACAACAAACATGATGAAGCTCTCTTCAATGATTTTAAGCCTGATGCTTAAGGGAAGGAGACAAGTTGTTTTATTGGCTTATAATGTCTCCAATTTCAGCCAATCAAACCTGCTGTCATGGTGGCTTCCAGGACCCCACTCCAACCAATCAAATGCTCTTTCTCATTAATTTTTAGCCTACAGCTTAAGCCAATCAGAATGTCACCTTGTTGGTATTAGATTTAATTATTTGCTACTGCAGTAACCCAACCCAACCCAATCATTAACCCTTTCCCCTTATATTAAGACTGAGTCAACACCTTTCCTCGGCATGGGTTGGGCACTAACCCATGCAGAGGAAAGCTGTTGACCTGGGTCATGTTGTCTTGACAGGTCTCATCTTCAATTCTCAGCCAAATTGTTTTTCATTGCTGTTGAAATCAGTTGAAAACGCTGAAGCAGACGACATCTGACCACCAGCCGGTTTTGGCCGGTTTGAGGGGGAAAGGGTTAACTAAATCATCCTTTTACTGTCACTGATCTTTCTGAATACAGACCATTTTACATAACCCTGGAACAATATTGCAATACAGGAAACTAGTATCTGGCCCATATAATTATGGCAATATAAATTTAACAAACAATAACCTGAGCAAAATGTAGAAAGGCATAAATTTGTTTGGAGATGTGGCATACTCATAGAATAAGTAAATAAGCATGCTTTGGTCTATTTTTCTATGCATTTCTTTGGATCAGAGGCGTATGGTAAAGATATTATAAGAAATCTTTATTAAAACTTCATTCACTCGGCATATTACTATGAATTAGGTAAAAAAAATAAAATGTACCATGACCTTTTCATTAATACGTAATAAAATGCTGTTTCCAGATAAACCGCTGTTTTGTTTGTTTGTTTGTTAGAGAGAGAGAGAGAGAGAGAGAGAGAGAGAGAGAGAGAGAGAGAGAGAGAGAGAGAGAGAGAGAGAGAGAGAGAGAGAGAGAGAGAGAGAGAGAGAGAGAGAGAGAGAGAGAGAGAGAGAGAGAGAGAGAGAGAGAGAGAGAGAGAGAGAGAGAGAGAGAGAGAATGCCTGTGCATGGTTGCAAGCCATGGGCAGTGGAATTGTAATCTTAATGTTTCCTAAGGTTCAAGGCAAGATGTTCCCCTCTCGTTCTCCCTCTGAGAGGTTAACTTTTTCTGAGTATTAGTATTAAAGCATTGTTTGACTGTCATAGCATTTTTGGTGTTTTCTTGTCATGTGCTGCAGCATGTCTTGCAGTGTTTTGCAGCATCTCACAATGTAGTGCAGCATGTCTTGCAATGTTGTCTGTTATGTCTTGAAGGTGCATCATGTCTTGTAGTCTTGTGTGGCATGTCTTGTAGTCTTGTGTGGCATGTCTTGCATGGTATGTCCTGCAGGGTTATTTGGTTTCTGTTGTGGTTCACTGCCTAGCAGTACTGTGTGTTTATTGGACTAATTATAACATAGAGTAACAAAATAAAATTCCAGCACCAACTTTTGAACAAATTACAGTCTGTGTTTTACCCTGATGTGTTTTTATGGAATTTTAAAGCAGTTAGACAAGCAAGATTTTTTTTTACATTTTCCCCCAAAAATTCAACGCAGTAAAAATTGTGACCAAAAAAATTACAACTATACATACACCAAAGGTACATAACCACCAATTTTGAAGTGGATCTGGTCAAAGGTACATAACCACCACTTTTGAAGTGGATCTGACCAATGACTTTGGAGAAGATGAAAATGAAAATGGGAATGGACAATGGCTGGACTACATCCTGTAGCCTTATCATCAGCTCACTTTTAAAGAAATTCTGAGGTAGCTGATAGCAGTCTTTCAGGAAAACTTGGATTCACAAGAAAAACAGCATGTGAGTACATTAAAATGACAACCAGGCCAGTAAGACAAGTTTCCTCAGAGGGTTTTGTAATCAGAAATATACTGATTTTCCATCAATTTATCTGCCTATGCCAAGCTGAATATTTGAAATACTATTTCAAAATGACATTGGTTGCTTGTAATTGACTGTAGTGAACAGGCCCATGTGGGGTGTTCTCTATCTCAGTATATTGCCTCATCAAGCAACTTACTCAATCTTTTTCAGTTATCAACTGTTCAAACTTAATTAGCAGGGCTATAGTTTCATTCTTACCAGTTCTACACAACTGATATCATTAACTCATTCCACCTAATGACGCTTTTTCCTGCTATATCTAAATGTCGTCTGCTAATTGTATTTTACTAATTTAGGGATTATTTTTCAAAATTTTGGATAAAACTTGCATGGAAGATCATTCCAAATTATATGCCCATGGTCAACAGCTTTCCTTGGCGCTCTCTGGGCACCCAGAGTGCCCCAAGGAAAGCTGTTGACTCGGTCTTCTGTCAGGGTGGAATGACTTAAAGCTCCACTGCACAGGTTACATACCAGAAGCATGTTGGAGTCTATAATGTACATGTGCTTTCTATCCCTGCATGGTTTTTGGTATAATCTGCCAAAGATAACCTGCATATACCCATACAGACATCTCTAAGAGGGCAGGTCAGATACTGTAGAATGTTCTACACTGTGGCAGCACCCGGTTTCCATGTCACATGACATTTTCAGCCAAATTGAATAGGATGTATTCATATTTAAATGCAGTCTTACTCTAACACTTATTGAGCAAAAGAGGGAGCCACCTGCATCAGGGCAGATCCATGTATTTAGGATGATTAAAAGTACTTTCTCAATTAAATAAACAACATGAACACAGAATAATCTTAAGAAAATGTTTTAACATATATTTGAAACATAAAGGATGCCTAAATTGATTAGAAATGGGCTCTCTTTTGGTTGAAAATGTGTTATTTATGGATGTTTATATACTATATAATACAAATCTGCCTTGATCATGGTGGAAGCATCAGTCTGTTGCCCTGGCACACAGGAAGTGAGCAGGATCGCAGTTACATATGAATGTCTCCTATTAAGCACCTTTTGTTTATCCCCCCAGGTGTCTCCACCTGTCACTTGTAGATTCCAAGGGGAAGTTACCTAGTGCTACCTACAGGTGACATTTAATTGCCATTGGGAAATCCACGTTTAATCTGTCTGTCATGTGGATTCAAAGTGCCCTGAGGAAAGCTGTTGACTAAAGACTACATATACTTTTTGTTTTAGATTGGTTAGCTGGTATTTGAATGAAAGGCATTTTTACAAGGAGCTTGAATCTTTTAACCATTATATGCTTAACGTTACTGAAAAAATGACTATATAGCAGTGATTAGCACTTTAAGGGTTCATTGTCAGACTGTTCCCCTGCCTTACATAAAATCTATCTAATTTCTTTTAATCCCATCAGCAGTATTCCAGCGTAAAGAAAAATTCTTTAATTCCTATTTAATTCCATCAGTACTATCTCAGTTTTACCTGGTCACATCCACTTCACTTTAATGGATGCTCCCTAGCACTCCTAGGTTGATTTAAGCAGTGGTGGCAGCAATCTGTAGCATTTGGCAGTAAGCTGCAGAAATGTGTGGCAAGCTGCAGCCTGGATCACCGCAGTTCACCACAGTCTGCCACACTTTGGTCCTGCCTCCGCAGTGAAGTACAGTCTGGCCGCAGCTAGCCACAGATTGCCACCAAATGGAACATACCATTGCCACAAATTACCTCACACCACAGAAGAGTGTTACTGGTGCTAGATTTTGCCAAATGACACCCTTGTGGTGGGGGCTGTTCCTAAAACCTGAACTGATGCTACTGCATTTTCATAATCCCCTATTAAGCCTTGAAAATAAGCTTTCAGTTAAGTGCCAGCATAGTCAGCCTAAATTTAATCATTTTTTTTTCATTGCTAGTCAAGGCTGATGCTACAGCTATAAATAAGTTTGATCAACTGCTTGACTTACATTTATTGAGTTTAACCAAGTTAAGAAAGGTCAGAAACTGCAGCATGGTGATAATATTTGCTAAGTACAAACTCCAAAAGTAATCCCAAAACATTGGTAATATCATTTTCATAATGACACAGCACGTCAAACTGGACTCCTAAGTGCATAACACTCACACAAAGGAACCTAACACATCCTAGAATTTGAGACGGGTGTCACCCAGTAAAGGTTAACAGTGGTTTAAATCGACCCCCTCACCTTTGAAATGGAATCTTTATTGCTACAGAAAACTAGGAATTGCCTAGCAATTCCAAAAAGCATCAGATGGACCAAGCCAGAACAAAATCTGTAGCCTGCTCCCATGTACAAACATTTTCTGGAACAACTAAAAGTGCAACAGCACATCTCATTCAAAATTTAAAATATCCTGGAATGAGCTTGACCTCGGATTGCATGATTACTGCTTCCTACATGTATTAAATGTTGGACCGTGTGATCGATCAATCAATGAGCCTGATACTGGTATTTAACTCATTCCATACTATGATGACAGGCATTGGTCAGTGGTTCTGGCACTGTCTGGCAAGTCATGCTGCAGCTGCCCTTGTGGCAGCTGCAGCATGATCGACTTGCCAGGCAGTGCCAGAACCACTGACTTATGACTATAGGCATGTTCGTACTTGAATGAAAGCTCTTTTCATGAAGAATTGAAATATACAATTGTCGTTTTAAATCTAGGTAAATGTACAGAAAAAACAGGGACAGGTATGGAATGAGTTAATGCTGCATACATCATGAATCACCTTAACCCTTAATTCTTGTATCAGCCTTTACAATTAATTTTTCAAAATATCTTTTGTTTAAAAGACACTCAAACAATAGTTGTCAGGTCAATCTTGGTGCATCAAAGGTTTACCAATCAAGGATTACCATTTTGTGGAGTGAATTTTCCTCACTACTTGAAAAATACACTGAAAGTTCCTGTATATTATTAGATTTTTCTTAAAAGATGCCCTTAAAGCCAGATAAAAACCTATTTTTTTTCTTTGTTTTATGTTCTTAGGAGAAAAAACACGAAAGCCAAGAAAAAACTTGTTCTATGAACAATTTTCCCAGATAACAGCTAGGTGCATCCTGCCCACACCTGTGTGTGTTAATACTTTCTCCTTGAATTAAGACAGAGTCAACATATTTGCTAGGTGAGGGTTGGGTCTTAACCACACCTCTATGTATTTACCCTTTCCTGCTTGAATTAGACGGACTTAATAGCTTTTCTTAGCATGGCTTGGGAACTTATAGTACCCAAACCATGCCAAGGAAAGCTGTTGACCTGGGGTGTGTCATCTTGACAAGTCTCCTCTACAATTCTCCTTCAAATTGTTTTTCAGTGCAGTTAAAATCATTCAAAAACCTCCGCGCAGATCACAATAGACCACCAGTTGGTCTACATGCAGGAGGCTTAAGGTGGGGCTAGGGGGTGGGAGGTTAAAGTGTTCTATAATTTCTTGAGTGGCTGCCTCTCTGAAGGACTCATTTGACTCCCTATCCTGATGTAATAACAGCCACCACCCACTGGTCCTTTGACACAGCGCTCTTGATACCTGGAATCCTGACTTAACCCTTGTGTGACCAAATTCAGCTTTTCAAACTTTCAACTCATCTGCCAAACAATTTCATAAATCTTTCACAAAAATGTAATTTATTTTGTTTAATATCTTAAATTAAAAGTTGTAGACACTTGTGTCTTTCTCCGAATAAATCTACCTCCTCATGGTCTTTTAGGATGTAAAAGGGTCAAACAGTGTGAATAAATCATACAGTCTCACTGTATTTGAAGGGGAATGCAAGTTAAAACTCACCTGGATTAATATATTATTGATCTACAGAGGGTATCTTGATTGTGTCTATACACAATGATAGTGGCCTCCACAAATTAAACCATCCTTCCATCATTTCCACTTTAAACTCCCTGCCCTTGAAACAAACTGAGTCAAGAGCTTTCTGAGAGACGGGCTGCAAGGCCACGCCCCACAGCAAACCAAGGATACCCACTGACTGCAGCACATTGCCCTCATATTGTATTCATTTCAATTGTAGCACACACCCTAATAGAAGCACACACCCTACTTTTAATCTTGAGTTGTTGTTTTTTTTTATTCAGAATTTTTCAATATTTTAGAAAATTATCTGCTTCTGATTAAAGAAAATGGTTTATTATTGTAATTTTATGCTTTATGGATTCTATAGTGTAATTGCAGGTGGTATTGTTCACTAACACATATCATTATCAAAAAACTCTGTGAAAACCATGTCTGCTCCAGGAAATCTTTGCATTAGCACAGCATGCTACTATTGGAATGAATCCAGTATTATAAATTTGTACTACACCAAAAAGTTTCATATGAATATAGAAATTTAAAAATAAATTAAGAAAGAGAACTCGCAAGGGAAGCCATCAAAAGTTTATGGTATGTCAAAGGTTATAATTAACCCTCTAGGGATGCAAATTCATCATGCCTCTCTGGTACATGTACATGTGACATACAATATTGGAATGAATACAGTAGGTCTCAATTGGTATGTACAGTGTATATGTATGTGTATGTATAGTTGTATGTACATGTACATGTGTATGTGTATACACATGCACATGGGTATGTGTATGTGTATGTGTATGTGCATGTATCTTTTATCCAGTAACTACAGCTGTAAACACAGGCTGGATGATAACACTTTGTCCTATCATGGGTATAAAGGATAAGGTTCTGATTATAATCTTTCATTTGATTTGTTGCTCATTGGTTTTTAGTAGACAAGCCAATGAGACGTCATGGTGCATTTAATAAAATACTGACTCCTCCCACTTTCAAAATGGCGCCGTTTTCAAACTTATTTCTCTGATAAAACCTTCGATTTGGTGCGTATTCGCCCTTTTTTAGACAAAGGAGAAAGAAAATCCAGTATGGGTGGCTCATTGGGGATAACATCAGGATCACTCATTGTTGGATTTTCATGTTTTCGCTTGGCACAGCTGCATGAGTACATAAAAATCCGACAACTAGTGATCCCGATGTAATCATCAATGGGCTACCCATACTGGATTCTCTATGCACATCACCACAGTGCAAAGGTCAGGATAGCCTGGTTCCCCTGGTGCTGCTCTGGTATGAACATTGGAAATGGACAGGGAACCAGTTACTGGATAAAGGTAAAACCTGCCTCGTGGAGCAAACTCTTCACACTGACTGGCCTCATGCAAGCTCTCAGCCAGTCCGGTGACTTACTCTCTGCTCAGCTGGTTTTACTGTTATTATTATCACTATATATATTGCATTAGTTTTGCATGTATACATTTTTACTGTTTTTGTATTTTTCACATTTCACTGTTTTGGACAAAATTCCTATTCAAACAATGTCAAAATACTTTTTCACTGTGTTTTTATTTTCAGTTCTGTGCCATCAGCGAAATAGGCAAAAATATGACTATAGTGAAATTAAAGCAATTTACAGTATATATGTAATATACATTTATACATAAATTTTTCATTTTTTCATCAACAGAATATATTTTTGGTGAGAATTGTGTCTAAGACCTATTATGACAGCATGCCCCAGGTCAACAGCTTTCCTTGCTATGGGTTAAAAGCAGCCCACACCAAGTAAAGCTTTTGATTATGTGTTAGTCCATTTCAAGTAGGTAAATAAACAGGGTTAAGTCTCCCTGGTGGACCTTTATGCATGGAGAATAATATACTTCTCTAGTATGTGTTCAATCATTAACTCTTTCACCTTTACGCTGGCTAAAATTGGCCGGTGGTCAAATATTGTCCACTTCAATGTTTCAGACAAATATCAACAATAACGAAAAACAGTTTGAATAGGAATCGGAGAGGAGGCCTATTAACTCTTTAAGTGCCAGTCATGTCTAAGTCGATCTACTAAAGTGAAACTGGTCTGAATTATCATTAGGATCTCAGATTTGTATTCCACGTAAAAAGGCCTTTCATTCAAGAACCAGCATGCCTCTAGCTCCAAAGATAATATCCCAGGTCAACAGTTTTTCTCAGTGTGCATTTTGTACAGGGCACCCAATGCGTGCCCAAGAAAAGCTGTTGACTCAGTCCAAACTTTGGAACTTAAAGAGTTAAAGATGATGTGCCCCAATAGCATTCCTTGAAATGCCCAAGAAAGCTGTTGACTGTATTAGTGATGGGAAAGGGTTAATAACTGTTTTTGTGACACTGTTTTGAATACATGTAGATCATCGTTAATCTGAATTCAACTACAACTTCTCAATATGGAATGATTTGGGCTTTTTAACCTCGCATTACTGTGTCTCTATAGTTCAACATAAACTATTACTTTGGGCAGATAAGGATATAATAACAATATGCATGGTCTAATTGGACCCCATAAGATTTCATATTCCAAGAGTGTGTCTAATCTGGGCGTGTACGTGTAATAGCAATGCATCGTATTTCGGGTTGAAATCCAGAAAGAACAACAAGTACGTTAGTGCAGACTTACTGCACATTTATTTGATTGCAAGGTGAGGGAGGGATTTATCTATCAACCTTTTCCAGCTAGAGCAGATGTTGATCCTTGGGTGATGTTTTTGTGGGTTTCATCCTTTAACCTTTCCTGACCAAAACTCACAAAGTAAAACTGTCTGTTTCACAGATTATTTATTGAAATCGATGCAAATCAAAGACTTTTGAATGATAATTGTACACAATCCCTTTCACAGCAGCATGCCCCAGAGCAACAATTCTCCTGTGGGCAGGTCAGCCCCTCACCACCCACACGTAATGACCCAGATCAACAAAAGCTGTTGACACAATCTTAATTCACGAGGGAAAGGAGTACACAACATTAACATATTCATGCATAGCTTCCTATACGTAATGAAATAGCATTCAGAGAACGGATTTCCCTCGGTGCCCACAATTTTTTTTCCTCAATTCTGCAATTTTTTTTTTTGAGACGTCGCAGTAGAATACTTTACATACAGTTTCCATATTGTTGTCTATGAAATGAAAGACCTATTCTGGATGTGTTCTTGGGGCAAGTTCTGGTGACAGAGACCACTATACTGTGCGTCACTTAGGTGGCCATCAAATAAATACCTAAAAAATTTCATAACAAGTTTAAAAATGAGAAGAAGAAGCTGGTTTTCGATAGGAATATGGGGCACTATAATGCACATCTCTGAAAAAAAAATTGCGAAGCTGTGTTGGATCATTGTTGAAATATTGTGGTATAACGTCGTCCCCTTGTGCACTATACTCAGATGGCCTTGAAGATAAATACCTTAAAGAAATTTCATAAAAAGTTTATCATTACAAAAAGGGCGCTAGTTTTAAAAAGGAACCTGGTCCAGTATAAGGTGCATCTGTAAGAAAATTAAGTAAAGCTGCGGTCAATATTTTTTGAGATATCATGGTAACATCGTCAGGGTTGATGCTACTCAGACGGCATTCAAATAAATACACTAAAAGTTTCATAAAAACTGTAAAAATAATCAGAGGAAGCTGGCTTTCGATAGGAACCTGGTCTGTCATAAGATCTTCCTGTGATGAAAATTTGATACAGTTACGGTGAATATTTTTTGAAATATTAAGGTAATGTCGCCAAGACGGACGGAAGGACGACTCAGGGGATGACAATACCCTTCGGCACTTCATGTACAGAGGATAATAAGAAACATATGACCCAGGAAATAAATTTGCTTTATTTTCAGGCACAAAAGAAAACAAAAAAGAACAAGAAAAGAAAAAGAAAGAGAAAACAAAAATGAAACCTGAATCATAAAACGAGATAATTATTCTCCACAAATTGCCATCATGAAGGGTCTTTGATACATGTATATTTATATATACTGATACACCACAGGTCAGTATGATCACCCCAGGCACAGTATTAATCTAACTTTACCTTTTTAAGACCTTTCTCGAGGATGGTTTATAAAGCTTGGAAATTAAATAAACATGGCTGTATGTCTACGAAGACATTATACAGCAAGACACTTCCTGTATTAATTTTCATCCATCTCTACATTAAGCCTAGATATTTTGTTGAAAGCTGTAAACTATACTGCCTCTATTGGCCTCACCAGGACGTAAGGCCATAAATCCCCTTATTCTTGGTACTGTGCACCATTTGACAACATCATAAAATTAATATCAATCAGTTTTGAGATGTTTGTATCTGGCGCCTGAGAGAGGTAGTCATCTTTCTGAGAAGACTTGATTAATATAATGAGATATAAGTCCACAATTTGACAGCTGATTGCTATATTTACAGGTAACATCTCAACCTCCAACATTGCAATAAATTAGGCTGGTTATTTGCTTGGCATGGGCACAGGGAACTCCAGGTGATGTATATTTGTTAAGTTTCATCAAACTTGTCCTGGAAAATGGCCATCACAAGTCAATTTCTACCTTGAGCATAAAGGAAACAAATTGCATTTACAGGCTACAACAATTTCATATTTTGCTCGCTTTTACATAGCATTGAAGGTCTCTACTAATATTTTGATGGTTCATCTTTTATTGAATTTACAAAAAAAAAAATATGGTTCACAGAATGTATTACCTTTGGCTGACCATGACCTTTTTTTCCTTAAAAGACTCAGACTAAAAAAGTTTCTTGGTTTTAGGTGACCCTGTGACCTTGGTGTATGGTACATCAAGGTCATGCAAGGTTAAAATTAATAACACAAGAAACTCAACAGGTACTTTCCTATTAATGTTCAACAGTAATCATAGGCCCAGGATCCATCTATACCAAATTATATGCCAACATGTCATTTTGACTTCTCAAGGTCAAAATTAGCAAATAGCAAAAGAAACATTATAAATCCCTATTAATATTCTAAAGTAACCATGGGTCTAGGTGTCATGCAACAGCACATGAAACTCCATAAGTAGGCCTCTCCTATTACTGTTTAGTAGTAATGATGGGCTTAGGATTCACCATTAATTACCAAGATATAAGCCAATATGTCAGATTTCCTTAACACTGTATACAACCCCTGTCAGAAGATGCTTAAATAATCAATATTGAAATATCTATGAAAAATTTGAAATGAAAAAAATATTAGAAGCAGCTGGTTTCACATAGGGATCTTGTAAACCCCAGGAACATGCCTGACAAAAGCCTGATGAAAATTTGATGAAGCTGCAGCCAATACTTCTCGAGATATTATGGCAACATGGTTGCTAAGACAGTGCTACATGCCTTCTAGTAAAAATGTTAAAACATTCAGAAAAGTACAAAAATAAATAAAGCAAGCTGGCTTTCAATAGGCATTTTGGGCCATCTCAAGTAGGCTACAAGCCCAGAGAAAATATTTTGGTGAAGCTGCAGTCAATCCTGCCTGAAATATTATGGTCAGTCGCACAGTCTTCGAATGAATTCTTCAAAACATTTGTAAATGGTACAAAATTACGAGTGGCATCTGGTTTCCAATAGCCATCTGCAATCTCCCAAGGACTCTCCCTGATAAAACTTTGGTGAAGCTGTGGTCAATCTTTCTCAAGATATTACAGTAACAACATCCCCTTAGGCAAAGCTCACAGGGCCTTACCATGCATACTTAGAAACATTAACTCATTCCACCCTAATGGCACTTTTCCCCCTAATACAGTGGTCCCTGTCTTGAAAGGCCACTCCGATGAGAGGCCACCTGGCTTGAAAGACCACATTTGACAGGTCACTGCTGCTATCTTTTCCATGTTATTGTACCTCTAATGAGAGGCCACCTGTCTTGAGAGGTCACTTTTGGGCCTGCCTTTGAGGTGGCCTCTCAAGACAGGGACCACTGTATCTAAATGTCATATGCTACATGTAATTGTATTTTACTAATTGAGGGATTATTTTTCAAAATTTTGGACGAAACTTGCATGGAAGATCATTCCAAATTATATGTCCATCTTCAACAGACTCAGACTCAGACATACATGTGTACTTTTATTTCACCATCAATAATGCATGTTACATTACAGAAATAAAGTAAAGTAATGCTATTAATTGCTGGTTGGGGAGACTCCCATAAAGGCATAGAATGCCGCTGTCATGAGAGCCACCTTAAAAGGGTAATTACTTTGTAAAATTGAAGTAATAAAAGTAGATAGGTGTAATTCTATAAATATTCCTATTGACCAGAAAGGAACTATGAGGAATGGTATTTTGAATCCATAAGAAACGGTAATTAATCTAAGTTGCAAGTATAACAGTTTGGCTCTGTACACATACGAGGACATTTATAATTATCAATAAAATACATTTTGGTGTAAAAAGAAAATCCAGCCTTGTTATGGGTGTGGACTTTATCCTTGACAACATCTGGAGTGCTGTTTAATGTGTTTACTATGTCATATCTTATGCCATTTCTCATGCTAGATAATCTGGTCCTTATTGTAAAAAAATTATTATTATGTCTTGTCTGATATCAATGAATTAGAGATGCTGGTGTTATAGGCAGATTACTGAAGTATACTGGTAATTGTTTGTTAACAAATTTGTAATGAAACTTAAGTTGTTGATGAAGAAAAATATCATTTAATTTTAACAATTTTAGCCTTTTGAAAATTGGATCAGTATTTATGGGGTAATTACTGCATGTTACTATTTTTATTGCTTTCTTTTGCAGAGAGACAACCCTTGAGCTTTTGTGACCCCAGGCTAATATATACCATAATTCAAATGTGGCAGTAGCAGAGAGTTATAAATTATTTTCATGATATTTTGAGGAAGATTTTTTTTAGCTTGTACATGATACCAATGATTTTGGATAGCTTTGTTACTACTTTTTTTCAAGTGGGCATTCCAGCTGAGATGTTTATCTAAAATGATACCAAGGATATTAAAGTTATCTACACATTCAATTTTTGTGTTGTCTATGAATATTTCAGGAGTTGTTACAACTTTTGGAGGATTTGAGATGATCATGCACTTTGTTTTCTTGGCATTTAAGGATAATTTGTTTAATTTCATCCATTTTATTATTTTTAATAACTCTTCATTAATTTTTGTGGATGCATTCAATGCTAGATCACGAGTTTGAAAGACACATAAAGTGCTAAGAAGAGTTGTGTCATCAGCATAAACTATTGGGTGGAAGATATTCGAAGCATGGCATAAATCATTTATGTAGATTATGAACAATAGTGGGCAAAGGATAGGCCCTTGTGGCATGCCTGTTGTAATGTCTTCTAAAGAAGAATTGGTACCATCAAATTCGACATATTGTTTACACTTTGTCAAATAATTTTGAAATAGATTTAGAGAAGTGCCTGTTACACCATAATATTTTTGCTTTTCAATTAGTATACTGTGATCGAGCGTATCAAATGCTTTAGATAAATCTATGAATATGCACATTGGGATATCATTTTCATCTATATCTATTAGTAATCTGTCCACTAATTCAAGGCAGGCAAGTTCAGTAGAATGTAGCTCCCTAAAACCATATTGATGATTGTAGTATAATTTATAGGTTTTCAGATATTCATGAAGTTGACAAAAAAATAATTTTCGCAAAAAACTTTAGAAAAACAAGGCAGTAGAGAAATTGGTCTGTAGTTTCAAATAAACTTTCATCTACTTTTTATAAATTGGGATTACCTCCCTATTTTAAGATTTTCCGGAAATATGCCTGTGACTAGTGACTGATTTACTATGACTGTTAGTGGCCAGATTATTGCTGATTTCATTAATTTCATTAATTTGATTGACATTCCATCATGACCACAACTAGTTTTACTTTTCAGGGAGTCGATAACTTTTCCAACATCATCTTCTGATACTGTTTTGAAAGTAAAATTATGTCTACTTGGATTTTTTAAAAATTCTCTAAAGCTACATGTGTCGTTATGTGCAGGACCAATCTGTTGAGCATGTTTAGGTCCAATTTTAGTGAAAAATGTGTTGAAATTATCTGCTATTTTTTATTTATGGGTAATTATTTCTTCATTGATTTTGAAGAAATCTGGAAACTGAGCTTTCTTTTTTGTTTAATACCTCTTTTATAGTTTTCCAAGTATTTCTTAAATCGCCTTTGTATTTATTGAAGCATGTACTATAGTAATTCTTCTTTGCTGGATTTATGCTGTTTCTGAGGATATTATTGTATGTACCTAAGTTTGTTTTACGTTGATTGTATTCTATAGAGTCAACCTGGTTCATGTTTAGCCACTTGTATAATTTGTCTCTATAAGCAATAGAGATAATAATACCTCTTGTTATCCAATTGGATTTTTTGTGTTTATGCCTATTAAATCTCACCATTTTTGTGGAGAAATTTTTATTTATAGCCTCCTTACAGATTGCTTCCAAAATTTTGTAGTTTTCTGTTGGATCAGCATTAGAATCTATATTTAATTTGTTATAGATGTTTGATGTATTTATATAATTCAGATAGTTATTTTGAGCATTTGAGCTGCATTTTACTTCAACAAATTTTTGATTAGGTTCAAAGACTTTATTATAATCCAGAGAAATGAAGTAAGGAAAATGGTCTGAAATTCCACTTGTTAACCCTGTGAGTGCCAGTCACGACTTAAGCTGTGCTGATGAAGCTGGATTACTGTAATGATTCCGGATTCATATTCCTCATTAAAAGACCTTTCATTCAAGTACCAGCATGTCTATGTTCCCAGTGAAAAATTTGGTCCAGGTCAACAGCTTTCCTTGGGACACTTTCCAGACAATGCGTGGAAAGTGCCCCAAGGAAAGCTGTTGACTCAGTCTCTAAATTGGCTCTGTAAGAGTTAAAACTAGAACAGACTGATTTTCCAACAGAAAATCAAATGTCTCCCGGTGGAACACTTACGTCTCTGAATAAGCTACAGTGATAACAAATTACAAATGACCAAGTTTGCTTGAAAATTACAATCTTAGTTTAGCTCTCACCTAGATACATTACTCTAGCAATTTTCATCAAGTTCTTCAAGACTTATTGCAGAGAAACCAATTTCACATAAATGACCCTGTGACCTTGAAAATTAGGTCAAGGTCATCCAAATACAATCCCAACCTAGGTCTTGCCAAGATACATAATCCTACCAAGTTTCATCAAATTCCATTAAGTTCTTCAAGACTTATCGCACAGAAACCAATTTCACATAAGTGACCCAGTGACCTTGAGTATTCGATCAAGGTCATCCAAATACGATCTCAACCTAGGTCTTGCCAAGATACATAATCCTACCATGTTTCATCAAATTCTATATTGTTCTTCATGACTTAGCGAACGGAAACCAATTTCACATAAGTGACCCTGTGACCTTGAAAATTCGCTCAAGGTCGCCCAAATACAATCCCAACCTAGGTCTTGCCTAGATACATAATCCTACCAAGTTTCATCAAATTCCATTAAGTTCTTCAAGACTTATCGCATGGAAACCAATTTCACGCAAGTGACCCTGTGACCTTGAAAATTGGGTCAAGGTAACCCAAATATGATCCAGTTCTAGGTCTTGCCAAGATACATTATCCTGCCAAGTTTCATCAAATTCCATCAAGATCTTCATGACTTATCGCACGGAAACCAATTTCACATAAGTGACCCTGTGACCTTGAAAATTTGGTCAAGGTCACCCAAATACAATCCCAACCTAGGTCTTGCCTAGATACATAATCCTACCAAGTTTCATCAAATTCCATCCTGTTCTTCGTGACTTAGCGAACGGAAACCAATTTCACATAAGTGACCCTGTGACCTTGAAAATTCGCTCAAGGTCACCCAAATACAATCCCAACCTAGGTCTTGCCTAGATACATAATCCTACCAAGTTTCATCAAATTCCATTAATTTCTTCAAGACTTATCGCACGGAAACCAATTTCACGTAAGTGACCCTGTGACCTTGAAAATTAGGTCAAGGTCACCCAAATACAATCCAATCCTAGGTATTGCCAAGATACATTATCCTGCCAAGTTTCATCAAATTCCATAGTGTTTTTCAAGACTTATCGAACGGAAACCAATTTCACATAAGTGACCCTGTGACCTTGAAAATTTGGTCAAGGTCATCCAAATACGATCTCAACCTAGGTCTTGCCTAGATACATAATCCTACCAAGTTTCATCAAATTCCATTAAGTTCTTCAAGACTTATCGCACGGAAACCAATTTCACATATGTGACCCTGTGACCTTGAAAATTTGGTCAAGGTCACCCAAATACAATCCCAACCTAGGTCTTGCCTAGATACATAATCCTACCAAGTTTCATCAAATTCCATTAAGTTCTTCAAGACTTATCGCACGGAAACCAATTTCACATAAGTGACCCTGTGACCTTGAAAATTTGGTCAAGGTCACCCAAATACAATCCCAACCCAGGTCTTGCCTAGATACATAATCCTACCAAGTTTCATCAAATTCCATTAAGTTCTTCAAGACTTATCGCACGGAAACCAATTTCACATAAGTGACCCTGTGACCTTGAAAATTTGGTCAAGGTCACCCAAATACAATCCCAACCTAGGTCTTGCCTAGATACATAATCCTACCAAGTTTCATCAAATTCCATTAATTTCTTCAAGACTTATCGCACGGAAACCAATTTCACGTAAGTGACCCTGTGACCTTGAAAGTTAGGTCAAGGTCACCCAAATACAATCCCAACCTAGGTCTTGCCTAGATACATAATCCTACCAAGTTTCATCAAATTCTGTCAAGTCCTTCAAGACTTATCGCACGGAAACCAAGAACCTGAACAACAACAACAACAACAACAACAACAACAAGAAGAAGAAGAAGAAGAAGAAGCGGAAGAAACGGGCACTAAAACAATATGTCCCCCGGCTTCCACCGGGAGACATAATACCTGATGTGGGAGATTTGTCAAAATTTGAGAATTTGAGAAGAAAGTTGTCATTATTAAAGTACCTTTTCGCTGTGAGAGCCTTGTGGGTAAGGTAATTTGGGGAAAGAAGCTAAGTGAGGTGACAGTTTTGTGCCCAGGGCGTGCCAAGGAAAGCTGTTGACTTGGTCTTCTATCAGGGTGGAATGAGTTAATAAAGAGGACAAAATAATCACAAGAAGCTTGTTTTCACTGCATATCTGGTCATCCTTAGAGACAGCCCTCTGACAAGACTCTGGCAGAGAATATTTTTTTACTTGTTGCGGTGACGTCAATGAAAGTAACGACGGGTGATGTACCGGAGGACAATACCGTCTGGCCTTCTAACTCATTCCATACCAGTCCCTGATTTTTCCATATATTTACCCAGATTTAAGACCACAATTTCACATTTTAATTCTTCATGAAAAGAGCTTTCATTCAAGTACCAATATGCCTATAGTCTTAAGTCAGTGCTTGTGGCAATGCCTGGCAAGTCACTATAGTATGGAATGAGTTAATAGCTGATGTCACCACAAAAATGTACAATTTATTTTCCAAGTAACAAATGTTAAGAAAAATGGGTATAAAGCGTCAAGTCAACCACCAATTTACCAATATCATATACCTCCAACCACACACAGGTGCGGGCATAATACCCTGGGCATAAGACCACAGCTTTGCTATTAGGAATGACGGCAATTACAGTGCCACCAGAAAGTCTTGCAACGTCTCCTCTGGTGGCCCCTACGGGTCCTGCTTGGGTACATATTGTACAAGGGACTCCTGCAGGGAGCACTTTGGAAGTTTGGTGTACATGTACTCAGTGTGCTTCTTGTACCTACCTGTGATCCCCATTGGCCCTAAACTGGTTATGGTGTCAGAATTTTAATTTTTATTACACTTTGAAAAGTGTTACTGGCAAGTGGCTCCACTGGTGATTCCGAAGGGTTTTGGAGCAAGACTTTCTGGCAGCAGTGTCTGATTTGTATGCAGCTTAAAACTAGCTTCTGCTTTTAAATTCAGATTAAGCACTACAGGAACAGTCAGAATTGCTTCTGATGAAATTCTCAAAGCAACCAGCTAGCATCTGAAAACATCATCTCATCAACTGATTTGGTCTGATGGAAAATTCTCCATACGGTCGATCTTCATCTTCATATCAGACTTATCACCTGACTGTTTCTGATTAGACTTTTGGGAATTATTGTTAGTGGATGAAAAGTCAGAAACCACAGCCAGGAGATGGTTTTAAGTCCTCCAATCACGACTAAAGTCAATCTACTTAAGTCAAACTAGTCTGGATTATCATTAGGATCCCAGATTTGTATTCCTCGTAAAAAGGCGCTTTTATTCAAGTACCAGTATGCCTATAGTTCCAGAGAGAATATCCACGGTCAACACCTTTTCTCGGCAATCAATGTGTGCTGAGAAAAGCTGCTGACTTGGTCCAAAATTTGGCACTGAAAGAGTTAATATTAACCCTTTTCTGCTCCAATCGCAAGACAGTAGCTAGGAGGGACATGCCAGCCTAGATCAACAAATTTCTTTGGCATGGGTGCAGCAAAATGTGTCCAATCCACAGCAAAGAAATCTGTTGACTCAGTCCTGATGTAACTTAAGAGAAATTCAATGGTTAATAACCATGTTTATCATGTAATTTGAAGCACACGTCAGTGTTTTTGATTATGCAAAATCGAATTTAGAGCACACGTCTGTAGTTTTCCACTGGTAATAATGTGTCAATTGTAAAGGACACGTCGCCTTTTTTGAGCACCTGATCAAATTTAGTGGATGTGTGTAAATCTTGTCACCTTTATGGCACAAATTAAGCCACTCACAAAGTAGCACATGTCAAAACCACTATGTCTGTGAATGTGTTTATTAAAAAATGAACCTGCCTACTTGAAAACGCAAAGGTCTGATTTTGTGCAGCTTGTGTACTACAATTTAGTGCTGGTGTGCTCTTATTTTGTAGTCATGTCCACTACTTCAAGGCTCGTGTGTTTATGTTTAGACACATTAAAATCACACTATGTATGGCACTTATCGATCCCCCACCATAGATGCAACACTGAGTATTAGTGACCCACCCCCCTCCTCCTGCCCCAAACAACCCTGCCTAATTTCAAACATGATCACCATGCTCCATGTTGTATACAATTAGCCTGCTGAGCGACAATACATCCCTTAACTCAGTTGCTCTCAAGTAATACAGCCTTTTCCTACTTGAAAATTTAATGCAGACACATCTCAATGTTATAATTACATCTCAATTGGACTGTGTCCTTTACTTTATGCCTTAATTCAGCATTGTCTACACCAAAAACTCACAATGTTCAACAGGAATAATACGCCATGTTTATTGTTGTTTTTAACCATTGTTGCTTACTGCCATCAATCCTCTGTAAATAGCATGCATAATCACAGCCACATATATCTTCTCTTGTAAACTATTGATCCAGCTTGCTCACAACAGCAAAGTAAAGTGCAAACCAGTCTCACCTTGAATTTTTTGGACAGGAGTTTTGTGATGCTGCTTTGTGTCAAGGTATCCCCATAACTGGAGTCACTGTCACCATCTCCCGTGTAATCGGGCACTTGTAATGAGACAGACCCTTCGGGATGTATGGGTCCATTTTGGTATGAAAATTCCTCTCCGGATGTCTGTGCCATCTGGCTCTGGTTTTGGTTCTGCTTTTCATCCGGATCTGGTTCTGTGATGGTAACCATGGGACCTTGCGCCATGGAGCGCGTCGAGGAAGATCTGGATGAGGAGGAGTCTGCATTGTCCGAGACTGGCGTCACAGTGAACTGTAATCATACAGACAGAGCCATGTATCAGCACACGTTCATTTACTAGTGCACCTCCCATTCTGTGCCTCGCATAATATGAAAATACCTATTTTTTTCTCCCAGCTGGTATTTTGTGTCTGTCAGTATATATTTCAAATTGTGCCATACTATCAGACAATACTTATGTTGTTCTCTCAGCTTGTATTTTGTCTCTGTCAATATACTTCAAACCCATATCTGTTTTCAGTGGTACCAAAATATCAACTGATGAGTCATCATTCTCAATAAAAAAGCACACATGAGTATTTTTGTTGAGACTTTTTTACTATGTGGCTATTAATTTCAGCTGGATATAATAAAAAGCCTTTGAATAAGTCTCCCAAAGTTTTGCACACACCACACATACATACATGATGCACCATTCAGTGTTACCATATTTTCTGTCTTAGTTGTCCATGTGAGCATGGTAGACCCACACTTTGAGACCAATCCCTCATCACTCTTCCTGTTAGGCACGGTCACAATACATCTCTCCTGACAGATTGGTCAACAACTTTACATGGCCAAGAGAATTACACATTTCTTCTTGGAATTAGAATTGAGCCAATCACCTTTAATGTACTTGGGCATCAAATGCCAAAGAAATCTGTTGACCAAGGGCACACTATTCTGATAGGGTTTATTAAATTCTCAATATTTGTTCCAGGACACAAAAATTAAAAAAAAAAAAAAAAAAAATCTCTGAAGCAGACGAAATTTTACCCGCAGCCAGGCTTGGCTGGTTTAAACCGGAGAGATCCCAAGCTAATGGAAGGTCCAGTATGATGTTACTCCATATGACCAGGCTAACTTAAGTACATGTAATAATGCTCAACATGATAATGAAACCAGACTCAAAGCAACTGACACTAGAGCAAAAAATCATCAAAACCTTGTATTACATCTCTAAAAGTTCACTTAGAACAAAACCAGTCAGACTGCACATCCAAAGTCTTATGAGGCATAAAGCTGCAGAAACAGGCATTTTGCTGCACAGACAGGCGTTTCATGCCATCTTGGCATTTTGCCCAGTTTTCACCTGTATAACATGAACCTTGATTCTGTTACATAAAATAAAGGTAAACTCCAAATATTTAAAAGAAAACTGCTGGTCTGGAATATGTTGTGTTGTACAAACATAAAGATCGAAGGACAATATAAATATCACAGCCTGTCTTATTTACGCCAGGAACTGCTAGTAACTGCCAGTATTTGTCATATTCCAGTGTAAGTAAATAAAGAAAACTGTTTGCAATTAAGAAGGTAGCACCTTGAAGTAACACACAGGAACATCAAAGGTATTGTCTGAGCAACTGAAAGTTTGCATTTCCTGACTTCATAATAACTCAAGCTATATCTTCTTAATCCTATTAACTACACAATATGGCTTCTAAGTGTTTCATGCAACATGGCTGCATGGCTCACCACCCAGAATTGACAACTGGCATGAACTCATACCCCAGAAATACTTGTAAGTCAATTGCTATTTAAACTTTGGACCAAAATCTTCAATGAGGAATGTTCTGACATTGTTTTGGGAAGAATTAAGCTTGTATTGTATATAAACAAGACACACACACAAAAGGAAGGACATAAAAGGTTTTCTTTTGAAATAGGACACATACCTGACAAATGTTACAAGACGAAACTTGCTTTAACCCCTTAAAAGGGCCGAAACTGGTCAGCGATCAAATATTGTCTGCTTCATTGTTTTTTACTAACATCAAAAGTGAAAAAAAAAAAAAATGAATGAGAATTATACATTATAAAGACCTATCAAGATAACATGTCCTAGTTCAACAGCTTTCCTTGGCATAGATCTGGTCCCTAACCCACACCAAAGAAAGCTCTTGACTCAAGCCTTAACTCAAGGGGGAACACTCAACATATGGGCAGTGTCTACTTAACTCACTCCATACCAGTCCCTGATTTTTCCGTATATCTACCTAGATTTCAGATGACAATTGCATATTTAAATTCTTCATGAAAAGAGCTTTCATTTAAGTACAAACATGGCTATAGTCTTAAGTCAGTGGTTCTGGCACTACCTGGCAAGTCATGCTGCAGCTGCCGCAAGGGCAGCTGCAGCATGACTTGCCAGGCAGTGCCAGAACCACTGACCAATGCCTGTCACCATAGTATGGAATGAGTTAAACACTATCATGAACAGATGAAATTACAATAACCATATATCACTCAATCAATCCAGCCAGCACTTAATATGCAATACACAGCAACTTAATTCCCTATCAGGAACCCCCAGCAGTATTGTAATAGGAGTTTCATGTAACACTATAACTCCATACATACTATTAATAGTCACAATCTGAACATGAACAAAATCATATGACTATTTCCACAGGGCATCAAGGACATGAAATGACGGACTGAGGGTGTCACAAGGAGGAGACATTTTTCAGTATGACATAAAAACATCATCCAAGCATTCGTATCACCAGTTACATGTACATTGCCAGCTGCTTCTCTCGTAAAAATCCTCAAAACTGGCAAGATGTACACGTTACCTCTTGTTTGACAATCTTATCATACATGTAAATTTTGTGACAATGACATCTAGGAAATAGAGCGGGTCATAATTGTCTGTTTGCCATATCCTGTTCAAACCAATAAATTCCACGTCTACTGCACTTGAATTGTTATTTATTCAATTTTACAGCTGAGTAAATTAAAGAAAATGTGACTCAAGTGTTTTTTGAATGTATACTGACCCTACAAGATGTAGATTAATGGTGCTCTGGCATCAATAAACCACAATTCTTTCAGGTCAATTCAAATACCTGTATGTAAACCTTCCCATGTTGCAGAGGGTGGGTAAGGGGTTTCCCGTACTGGCGTAGTGGGGCTTTTTATTTACCGTACTGGCGTACTGGAAGCCCTCTTATTTTACGTATTTCATACTATCCAAAATTTTGAAAGATTTTCATTTTCCATACTGTGTACTCTAGAAAAATAATTACCTGTACCAGCGTACTGAACCCCCCCCCACCCCCTTCATTGCAAGCAGTCCAGAGGCACAGCAGCTACATGTAGAGTAAATTGTGCCTTGCCCATTTTATTAACATTATTATTATTATTATTATTATTATTATTATTATTATTATTATTATTATTATTACTATTATTATTATTATTATTATTGTATACAGTCAAACCTGTCTGAGTGGGAACCTCCGCTAAGTGGGCACCTGTGTTTGGTGGACACTTTTGCCAGGTCCCGTTTTTTCCCCCATTAGGCCCCATGTGGGCAGGGGGCACCCTAAAAGGGCATTTTGTATACCTAATACTTGCTTAATTGGGTGCCATAATTAATCTTTTTCTTTTTTTTATCCTTCACATATCTCCCAATAATATGCCAAACTGCAGCTTTTCTTACCAACAGGAGGATGCAAAGACACAGAGCATGTGCTACTGTGCTTTCTTAGCATTATGTTGCTCTACTAATCCCTTTGAAACCTATTTACCTGGCTTAGGGGGCTCTGGATGACTCTAAAATGTATTAGGAATCACTTAAATTTGAGACATCAATGAACAAAATCCTGGTTGAAACAAGGAAAACCACACAAAGACAGAGTAAAACTAGAACACATGATTTGCTGCATAGCAAATCAGTGTGTGTGTCTTCAAAACATATTGGTATGGCAATGTACAACTATTCCATAACACAGGAGCAGAAGTTGGAATGGCATCTCTATCTATAATAGCTTTGAAGTTATTCAAGATTTAAAATTTGTAATGATGCTACATGTACTAATAATTTAAATTGCTACAACTTTTGTTTTTAATTCATTGGGTACACAATGGTCAACAACCCTCAAGGAGAAGTTGGAATGACATCTTTATATATTATAGTTTTGAAGATATTCAAAATTGAAATTTTCAAATACTGCTAATTAGCATAATTTAAATTGCTACAACTTTTGTTTTAAATTCATTACATGCACAATGGTCAATAACCCTTTAGTAGAACTTGGAATGACATCTCTATCTACTATACTTTTGAAGATATTCAAGATTTAAAATTCCAAATGCCCCTAATTTGCATAAATTTAAGCATCTTTATTCCTCTGCATGAAAAGGCCCAACTCATTGTATGGAGGTACAATCATGCCAAGTTTGGAGTTTGTATGTATAATAGTTCAGAGAAAAGGGTCAGACAAATTCACTGGGAAAGAAAGAAAGAAAGAAAGAAAGAAAGAAAGAAAGAAAGAAAGAAAGAAAGAAAGAAAGAAAGAAAGAAAGAAAGAAAGAAAGAAAGAAAGAAAAGTGTGTGTTGACACACACACTTTAATAACTGATTATATAAAGTGGTGAGCTGACACAGCAGGGCTGATATGCTTCTGCAAGTGCCTACAAATACAGTGTGAAGACTGTTTATTAGGGGAAGGTTGCTGGGATTGGACCACTGCCTCGATTGGACCACTTCTCTCCTGAAGCCCCTTTGTGTCGAGAAGTCTGATTGGCTATTGTAACTACTGCCTTAGAAACTTTTCAGAACGCCATGAAAAGTGTGGGTACCAGTCTCCTCATTTTGCTGTAAATTTATGCAGATTAATGAAACTGTCAAGTTTGATCTAACTTAAAGGTGGCACATTATTGGGTGTAAAATCAAGTTAACAACTCGTTTTGAAACAGAATGTTAGTTGTATTGTAGGAATAAAGGTTCACTTCAGAATGCCTAAACATAGTTTCAGAAAAACATTCGGGGTCAAGGTTAATATTAATTTATTCAAAGTAGTGTCCAGTTGCCTCGATTGGAACCAAAAAACTTCCTTGATTGAACCATCTTTGCCTTGGTGGTCCAATCGAGGAGATGGTGGTCCAATTCAGGGTACATGTTATTTTTGGTGTAAAAGTGGACATATGGGCCAAATTTAAATAATCATAATTGAAGTTTAAATATTATCTCACAATATTAAGATCAGAATATAAAAATTCAATCCATTTTTACATTGATGGGTCGGCGGTCCATTTGTGGAAACCATGTGGTCCAATCGAAAACGAGGTATCCTCGATTGGGACACTTTCATCAAATCTTATTTTTTGTCGTAATTAAATTATTCTTTACATAAACTGGTCTTTGGTAGTACCATAGTAATCTGCTTATGGATGCCGATTCATTTCATACTTCAACACGCGAAAAAGTTTCTTTGTTTTCCTGTAGCAGGCTGATGAAGTTAGGGGGTCCAATCCCGGCAACCTTCCCCTACATGCAGTCACACAGACTTTTTCGACAGATATTTTACACTGATATTAATGTTTCCAATGCATAATTTTTTCAATCAGTAGTTGTCATTTAGCTAGGAAATTACTGGTTAATATAAGGAATTATGTCAAGGATGTTGTTTTTAATCTGTTCTAAATGAATGCCCTGTACAGCCCCCTACAGAGTATTGTGTACATATACAGGTATTTGTACTTTACTATCTGGCCCAGTGGGCTGACCCTCTGCTAAGTGGGCACCTGTCTTAAGTGGGCACTTTTTGACTTCTGAGTAAGTCTGACCACTATAAAAGAACACTAACATGTGCAACATCAAGGTGCAAGTAGTTCTCAAGTTATAATGATGAGTAAAATTCATGTATGTTGCACTGTGACCCCAGAAATGAGGTCAAAGTCATTCATGTACTGTCTGAGCATGACCTTCATACAAAAACATTAACATGTGCAGCATCACAGTACTAACTCAAAACAGATCTGAAGTTATCAAGTAAACAGTCAATTTTGTGTCAGTTGTCCTGTGAATTAGCATTAGAATGCCCATTGACTTACATAGTAATCAATAGGAAAGCTGCATTGATCGATAAGTACCCGAATGGAAAATACTTAAAAATCAGGAATCTAAAGCAGTGCCACCGAGTAAACACTTTGTTTGACCCTTCCACAAGAACATATATCCATCACATTTCACTTTAATCTGAGTGACGGTTCTGAGAACAAGTGAAAAATAACAAAACCATATAAAAAATTCATAAAAAAAAAATAGAAAAATTTGCAGTGCCACCTGGTGAACAAATTGGGAACTATGCGTCCCTGGGAGTGTCTATGAACGATATCAAAACAACTGGGTGAACAGTTTCAGAGGTGAAGAGTTTTTAAGGTTTGCCCCAAAAAAGAACAAAAAAATTCATAAAAATTCCAAAAATCAATAGAGCGTGACCATTTGAACAAATTTGGTAGAGATCCACCCAAGGCACATCCCCACCAAGTTTGAAGTAAATCTGGCCAAAAGTATTTAAGTTATAACCATTACAAGAAATTCCCATGTTAAAACTTTCCTATTAAAACTTTTGTAAAGATTTTTGAAAAAAAAAATCATAAAAAAACCAAAATTCATTGGAACATGACCATGGAAACAAACCTGGTAGACACCCACCCAAGGTATATCCCCACCAAGTTTGAAGTTAATCTGGATGACGGTTTTGGAGATGAAGTCGAAAATGTGAATTAGCATTAGAATGCTCATTGACTTCCATAGTAATCAATAGGAAAGCTGCATTGACCGATAAGTACCCGAATTGAAAAAGTCGTTAAAAATCAGGAATCTGCAGCATTCCCACACAGTGAACAACTTTGTTTGACCCTTCTACAAGGAACATATCCACCACGTTTCAGCTTAATCTGAGTAACGGTTCTGGGAAAGAAGTCGAAAATAGCTAGAACACACAAAAATTCATAAAAAATTAGTAAAAAATTGCAGTGCCACCTGGTCAACAATTTATGAACACAGAGTCCCTAGGTGTCTTTCCGTGTGATATCAGAGCAATTGAATAAGCGCTTTCGGAGAAAAAGATTTTTTAAGATTTGTCCAAAAAAAGAACAAAAAAATTCATTAAAAATCCAAAAATCACTGGAGCATGACCATTTGAACAAACCTGGTAGACACCCACCCAAGGTACATCCCCACCAAGTTTGAAGTTAATCTGGATGACGGTTTTGGCGAAGAAGTCGAAAATGTGAATCAGCATTAGAATGCTCATTGACTTCCATAGTAATCAATAGGAAAGCTGCATTGACCGATAAGTACCCAAATTGAAAAAATCGTTAAAAATCAGGAATCTGCAGCATTCCCACATAGTGAACAACTTTGTTTGACCCTTCTACAAGGAACATATCCACCATGTTTCAGCTTAATCTGAGGGACGGTTCTGGAGAAGAAGTCGAAAATAGCTAAAACACACAAAAATTCATAAAAAAATAGAAAAAAATTACAGCGCCACCTGGTGAAGAAATTAAGAACTAGGTGTCCCAGGGAGTGTTTCTGTGTGATATCAAAGTAATTGGGTGAGCGGTTTCAGAGAAGAAGATTTTTTAAGATTTGCCCAAAAAAGAACAAAAAAATTCATTAAAAATCCAAAAATCAATGGACCGTGACCATTTGAACAAACTTGGTAGACACCTACCCAAGGCACATCCCCACCGAGTTTGAAGTGGATCTGGCTGACGGTTTCGGAGAAGAAGTCGAAAATATAAATTGTTGACGGACGACGGACGGACGGACGGACGGACGGACGGACGGACGACGGACGGACGGACGACGGACGACGGAGGGAGGACCATAAGATAAGCTCAGCTGACTGACAAGTCAGCTGAGCTAAAAATGTACATAGGTTAGACAGTCACAGGTTACCTTATTGCACACATTCCTCTCCAGAATTTTGACATAGGCTGTATTAGCCCAAATAAATTAAAGGGTCTTCAGCGGGTAACAACTCAGAATATGTTTATATATATATATATATATATATATATATATATATATATATATATATATATATATATATATATATATATAGGTAACAACTCAGAATATGTTTATACTCAGAATATGTTTTTATATATATATATATATATATATATATATACACATATGAGTAAAGCTTGATAATTACTCATGAGAAGACTAGGCAAGTGTTGATAAGAACAGATACACGGTGTGCCAAATAAGCCTGACGCGTTTCGTTTTGATAATTACTCAGTTTTATAACTCATAACCAGTATACTGCAGTACAGGTTGTACTCATCTATGTCATTATATCTCCTGGGGGAGCAGACTTATAGAAGTGTCCACACTTGCACAGCTCTTCCCGATTCCAGGGCTCAATTTTGCTACCTGTGGGTAGCCAGTGGCCACCAAAAATTACCTGGCTATTGATGTCAAGCAATGGCTACTAAATTTTAGTATGGAGTCTAATTACACATGATGGATGCTGGCCCCTAAACAAATTGCCTAACTTTGAGCCCTGAATTCCAATCAGCAGTATTTTAAGATCTCTATTTTACATATTCTCATGCACACTCTGTAAATATTAAACCTTGAAAGATTTATCTGCTGTTTGAAAGTACAGTGGTCCCCCTCTTGTAAGGCCCCCTCTCATCAAAGGCCACCCCTTTTGAATGACCAGCATTCTTGTACAGAAAATACAGTATTTTCATTATATTCTCTCCCTCAAGAGAGGCCACCCCTGTTATAAGGCCACTTATTAACCCTTTTCACCAAGCCTACATTGTATATATACATGAAAGACAACTCCACAGTAACTTTACACCATTATAGATGGTCTGATCCAGATGAATGTATAGCTTGAACACATGCCATATTGTAACTGAGCTAATCCTTTAGTGCTTTTCACCCTTTCACGTAGCAAAAATTGTAGTAAGCGGCTATAAAGTGTCAATGTGTACTTTTGAATAAATTGTATGCTACCACCAACCGTTTTAACTCATTCCACCCTGACAGAAGACCGAGTCAACAGCTTTCCTTGTGCACATTGTGCCCAGAGCGTGCCAAGGAAAGCTGTTAACCATGGGCATATAATTTGCAAATGATCTTCCATGCAAGTTTCATCCAAAATTTTGAAAAAAAAATCCCTAAATTGGTAAAATACAATTAGCACATAACATTTAGATACTGGCCGGAAAAAGCGTCACTAGGGTGGGATAAGTTAAATGGAAACTTGTTCGTGAACATCAACCAGAGCCTTTTCCAAATTGAATCCTCAAAGCCAGTAGTGAAGAAGCACTGCTGACTTCAATTTATCCTGAATGTCATTCATCACATAATTCTGTATCAATACATTTACAGTCATTATTTCTACACACTGAGTTCTCATCTATACAGTGGGCACATTTTTTTATTATGACATTATGAAGTTTTCAGCAATGGCTTGAAATATTTCAGATGTCTGCTTTTCATATCTCTATTAACATGATTAAAGTGTGCCACACTTACTGAAATGACACTCTTAATTGGATTTGTAGATTGTTTACCAACACAACTGTATCAGATTCTTTCCTCTTAAGCAATGCAGCATGGCAATGGACTACGAAGCGAATACAGAACATATGCACAGGCCGATCAGATACCTGGCACTGAGGCAGCATCAAACATTTGTGATCACCACTGCCTTGAAGCCAAAGCTTAACTCATTCCATACTATGGTCACAGGCCTTGGTCAGTCCTTCTGGCACTGCCTGGCAAGTCATGCGGCAGCTGCAGCATGACTTGCCAGGCAGTGCCAGAACCACTGACTGAAGACTGTAGGCATGTTGGTACTTGAATGAAAGCTCTTTTCATGAACTTAAATAAGCAATTGTCGTCTGAAAATCTAGGTAAATATACGGAAAAATCAGGAATTCGTATGGAATGAGTTAATCCATGTTGCTGTATCATTGTGTTTCAAAGACATCTTTTCCTTTTCATTCCTTACTGTACTTTAATAAGTTCCTGTAAAAAAAAAAATCAAGGTAAAATTTTATTTGTGATTTGCATGTTACAGATTGCTCCCACGCATGCGACTTTGGGTGGCTATAGGCCACGAGACATCGTCTTACAAAGAGTTATAATGAGACTGAAAATAATACAATTTGATACTGTTGCTGAGCTCATAGTTGTGAATGGATTGTCCTGAGTGTTCGCAACTCAATCAATCAATGGAGGCTTTCCTGCTCAAGCCACTAATTTCAAAGGTCATCTGCTTGACAATTTAATTCAAATTTGCCCTTTTTTAAAAAATACTTTTAACCAAAACTAATGGATAGAGTTACCAGGATAACATACGTATAGTCCACAGCTTTCTTTGGCACACCCTGGACAGTTGGCACCCAGGATCAGCAAAACTGTTGACTCGTCTAATTACATGACCCTATTGAAGGTTAAAGCCACTGTTGATACTGTCTATGATATAGGATACCATTTAAGTCTATACATTAATCTCCTTCTTGTGCCCAAGACCAATCAGGCGCCATCAATCACATCTGATCTTTCCATTGAGACTATGGCTCAAATTTTCCTCACATCTGTATGTCCTTTGTAAAGCAGTTCACTTTTTTTTTAACTTCCGTGATGGAGTATGTATATTTCATGAAGAGAAAGAGAAAGTATTCCTTTATGGCTGATTGCTCACAGCGAGTACCACATCCGCATCACTGGACAACTGCAACTTCAATTAGATATCTCCAGTTGCACAGTTATCAGCCGAAAAAAACACCCACTCATCCACAATCCCATGCCAGATGTTACCACTGGCAAAATGTCAAAATCCAGACCTGTCTCTTGAGGCAAAAATGAATGACGATGAAGGTAAATTAAAAGTTATGGAGTTAAGTAATGCCCTTTTCTAACGGCCATAATATCACATTTTTCTCATTGTGATTGATTTGTGCCATGGTATCCATATAACTCAAATCAAAGCAAATCAGTTAATAATTTTTCAAGTTGTGTGCCAAAACCATGCTTTAATATTGCTCAGTGAGTTATGGATGGGAAAAAGTAGGTGGTCATAGATTCAACATGTCTTGCATTAATTTAGTCTAGGGTCACTAATCTGATGTTATGGTATCCTGCAACATTGTGACATCTCTGATAATCATGCAGCATTTAAACTGGCCTGGCAGGAAGATCTACACTCGTAAAAAATCATACTTGTTTTTTGAGGGTCATACATGTATGACCTTGACCTTCACACACTGACTCAAACGGTTGGTACAGGTATGTCAGGAAGTCATTAAAAATTACAATTAGCCATACGTCTGCTTGCTCTTTCCTTTGTTTCCTTTGTGACAATTTGTTGTTTAATCAAAAACATAAAAAGACTGTTCTCTAATTAATTTTCTCAGACAATAAACAGAAATACACTGGCTACTCTAGTCTGACATAATCAATACCATAACAACATACAATTGACAGTGTGCAGAAATATTTACTGATAAGAGCTCAAAATAAACTCGATTTAGCTTCTTTCATCTATGCTTCCTTCAAAATACAGCTCTGTACAGAAAGTCCCAGAGCAGCACAGTAGTTCCACTAAAACACATCTTTCTCAACCCTTTCCTCCTTAAGGTGGAAGGTCTGAAGCCGCACCTTTGGATAACCTCAAATCACTTTTTCATATTTTTGGATAGTCTGATACTTAAACTACATGCTTCCAAAAACTCAGATGTGTGAATATATAATTTATATGAGGTAACTGATCTTAAAACTTTTGTTGACAATGAAAAGTTTAAACAGTGCCGGACACATGGCTTTGTTTGCATGGGCATGATAATGAACCATGTCATTGTTTGCACAGTCATTAGTCCATGACCCTGGAAACCAATTGAGCTATTGACAAGGGTCGCTCATAGGAAACCATTGGCTGTGAAGAGAAAAAATGGGCCAGTTCAGACTAATCACTACCATTGTTCTGATTACTTTGAAATTCTCTATTGATGTTAAAACAAATTAGCACAATCCACTTACTGGTCCCCAAATATGGAAAACCGCATGTGAACCCACACCCAAACAAGCCAAGTGTGGGGTTCCCAAGTTAAAAAAAGTCGAGATTTAAGCCACAAAATATACTTTTGTTTAATGACAACATCACAGAGGTAAAGCTACAAGTTTATTTTGCACAATAATTAAAACACAGGACCGAAGAAATGAGTATGTGTCATATTACAGCCATAAATGTGTAAGAATTGGCAACTTTTTCTTTTAATGCAATTTTCTCGGAACTGTTTTTTGCTCAACCTCTGCAATTTGTATCTCGCCTCACAAACGTACAAATTGCCCTATCACATTCAAATCAACAGTTATTAAAAGAAAAATATCATATCCAGGAACGGTTCTCAGGATTTTTTTTTCTGACAACCCCTTTTGTGACTTTTGGAGCAATTTATAGAAGGAAAATGAACAACCTGTCAGGACTAAATTAAAAATTTTATAACTTTTTATTTATGCTATTTCAGGACTAACGATTGAATTCGATCCTGGATATTGATATATATTTTAAATCTCTTCTGATTTCAACTGGAAAAAAACAATTTTGTGTGACTTCTGCATGAAAAATGTGAAAATCCTACCAAGTCAGAAAGAATGCTATAAAATCTCCAAAAATTCCAATCCTGCAAAAAAACTCTATGGATACAAATCTATGGATATGTAGTAATCAGAAAATATATCGGTTTAATGTACTTGTGAAAAAAATAAATGGGTAATTGCGATCCAAAGTTGCCAGTCTCACTGCGCACTAGCTTCACAGCTTCCACCTTAAACTGGCTGAAACCAGTTTCGTGGTCAAATGCTGTCTGCTTCAATGCATTTGACTAATCTTACTGTAATTAAAATTGCAGATACGTGCAGGATCTATCAAGATACCATGTCCCAGGTTAACAGCCAGCCTCATTTTGGAAGGGGCTCAGTAACTAACTCAAGCCTCCCCCCCCCCCAAAAAAAAAAAAAAAAAAAAAAAAAAAAAAAGCTGCTGGCCCAGTCTTACTACAAAGGGGAAAGTGTTGCAATCCAAATGTATGTATTTGCTCGATAGGACTAGCTTTAATCATTGATATAAATACTATTCCAATACTATAACAATCAGCCCCGCTGAGACTGAATGTCTTCCCCATATGCTGACTGACAATTTTGCTATGCTAGCAATTTGTAACTGTATTTCCACATGCATTGTTGAAGAAGAAATTCTTCATATATCTGTTCAGGTTAGTCATTATTTCACACACCAACACAGCCTTAACCCCTTATTTCACAAACAGCTTGAAAACTTTTGTACATGCAATATACCTGCGTATCTTTTGTACCTATATGCTTTCAAACAGAAAGAAAAGGCATCCATTCAACAATCAGACCCAACAGAATTACCCGGCCCTTTTATACATGTTAAATGGACCAACTTCTCCAGCTTGCTTGCCACAAAATGCAAAAGTGAATATACACAAAAATTTATTCCAAGTGTGTGTCCACCCAAGAAGAGGTTATGAGATGTGATCCATAGTAATTACAATGCAGTACATATGGTTCTGACAAAATCATTTTGATACACTGAATATACCCACCCACACTTTGTTTGATGGAAACATACATGTACGTGTTTAACCCATTCCTGGTCAGAGTACAACTGAGTTATTCCTGGTCAGCGTACAACCGAGTCAATTGCTTTCCTTGGCCCATGTTGTGCACTATGTGCCCAGCCCATGCCTAGGAAGCCTAAACAACCTACTTGTACATGTAGGTAGTGCCATCATGAATGTAGGGCCAACGAATTCCGTTTTTTCCATAACCGAAGTGGAATTGGGCATTTTTTTCATCCGTGAAACGGAATATAGTATTTTTGCTCCTATAAATTATAAATACAGTATGTAGCAGTGAAATGGAATTTGAAAATTTTCTGCTGATGAAACAGAATTCCCTTTTTTGAAATGGAAAATCACTGGGTCTATGAATGGTCTTACATGTACATACAAATCTCAGCAAAAATGTTAAGGCAGATGGTAATTTACATCCGGATGGTTTTTGAGTAATTTGTACCAGAAAGAGTTAAGTCTGTATTGTAAGACTTGTGCAATAATTAACTTTAGCAAAATTAAGTTGATGTTTCCTGAACTAACGAACTGATACTAGATTTATATTCTCTGTAATCTGACCTTTCATGTAAATACCAGCATGCCTACAGTTGCAGGGACTATAACAACTGTCCAGGTCAACAGCTTTACTTGTCCTGCTTTGGC
Source organism: Hermodice carunculata (assembly GCA_964020975.1). Lineage (NCBI taxonomy): Eukaryota > Metazoa > Annelida > Polychaeta > Eunicida > Amphinomidae > Hermodice > Hermodice carunculata. The sequence goes on from OZ026624.1 coordinate 89,249,486, forward strand.
TGTAATGTGCCTAAAACATGTTGGAAAAACTGTTGACTTAGTAAAAAACTTGGTACTAAAGATCTTTTTTAACCACTTTGGGGTCAACCTTTGTTACTGCAGTATACTTTCTTCCTGTCTGAAAGCATTTCTGTAACAAAGAAGATACTAAATAGCCAGCAATTTGGTATCTGGATGAAATTTGTACTGTATTATGAACATTTGTTTCTTCTAGATAGCCAAACAGTTACAGAATAGGACAACCTTTGACCTTCTCTGCCAGGGACAACCCTGGGTGACCTTGGAAATAGGTCAAGGTCATAAATGTCAAACTTAGTCAGGATTACAATGAGATGTTTCTACAATACAAGTTTCATGACAGCAGGTTTATTTGTTCAAAAATCATTGCATCTGGAAGGAAGGAAGGAAGGAAGGAAGGAAGCATGCACAAACATTGTAAGAATACAATTTAGCTGAAAGGTCAAAGGGTAAAAACAAATCCAGAGGCTTTTGTTTTGTAACTTTGTCATTTATTCACTTTCCGTCCAAGGTCAAAAAATAAATATCCCAGGTAAAAACATCTCTTGGTATCTGGCACAAAGCTATCAAAGCATTAAAAAAGTGGTTGACTTAAATAGTGTTAGGCAGCTAGATCTGGGTTAATACCAAGTATTCCTGTCCATTACTAACTATTAACTCAACATACATGTATACACTGAGGCCTCAGTCAATGTTCTTTAATTTCTTTATGAATTGACATCATCAAATACCCTAAACAAAAGGTCTCGGATTCAACAAGTGCATGTACCTTGTAACTGGTCCACAAAATTCATAAAAATGTGGTTTAACCCTTTCCCCCTTAAACTGGCCAAAACTGTATGGTGGTCAAATGTCGTCTGCTTCAGTGTTTTCAACTAATTTCAACAGTAATGAAAGACAATTTTGACTGAGAATTGTAGATGAGCCCTATCAAGATCGTATGTCCCAGGTCAACAACTTTCCATGGCATGAGCTGGGCACTTAGTGCCCAACTCATGCCAAGGAAAGTTGTTGACTCAAGTGTCAATTCAAGGGGGAAAGGGTTAAGTTATCAAAGTTACTTTCAATGTGTGTTTTGTATGTCCACAAATTTAACTTCCTAGTCAGTGCAAAAGGGTATGAGATTATACAAAAATGTATTACTAAACTTTGACTACTATACATGTATGTATATGAGCACATGTACATGTATAAAGACACCATTCTAGATTCGTAGCATAAGAGGTGACAGTTACAAGGCACAAGATTTATAAGAAAAACAAAAATATGTCCGATTGGTCCCCCTTTTATAAGGTGACCATAGAAGCCATGAACTTATCCATGCAGCTAGTACACGTGGAACGTTGTCACTATACATTTTCTCGTCATCAGATTCTAACCTCTACTTAACCTTGTATTTCTGGTGCATGTGGTTGCCCTGATAAGCCAGGGGCCACTGTATGTGAAAGTGTACTTCTTAAAAGCAGTTCCTAAGTCAACTGACCTTACAATTTCTTTAATTTTGGTTCTCAGAGATAACATTTCCCATGTGGCAATGCACAAATCATCAAATGTGAGATGACTTGGCATGAAAAGGTTCTATTTCTGTACTCAACGCTTAAAATGCTAATCACTGCTAAAGTCACTTTCACATTACCGTTAAACATATAATGGTTACAAGATTCAAATTCCTCATGAAGATACCTTTCATTTGAATACCAGCAAGCCTAGTCTAAAGCAAAAAGTAGTCTTAGTCAACAGCTTTCCGTGGGACACTTTGCGCGCAATGGGCTGAAAGTGTCCTGAGAAAAGCTGTTAACTCAGTCCTAAATCAGCACTTTAAGGGTTAATATCTTAATTAAGCTGGCCTTAGGTACTTGTACATGATTAATTAACACTAAAGTCAGATGATTACCGGTCTGAATACCAATACGCCCACTTTGCATAACATACAGATTCCATCCAAGTGGCCAGTGGAGCGTGAATGTCAATGTAATGAATCAATGTTAACTCTATCTGTACTGCACATAATGATTGAAAGTTTTCATAAAAATAGATAGATAGGTACATTTAGGTAGGTAGTCATGCAGGCAGTTAGTGAATATAAATGAAAATTGCACACTTAAATTCCTCATGAAAACAAAATAAAACAAACCTTTATTCAAATATCAATACCTGGTGTGCTAATGGCTAAGAGATGCATGGCAAAGTCACACTTCAACAACTGACTGGATAGCTAATTATACCAGTGACTTGCCCAGTGTTGCAGACACCATCAATGACAACCTTCGCTAAGGCAGTGCCAAATCTTGTGTGTTTAGTGTACTCTTTGCTTTGTGTATGCACGGTATTGGGCTTGGCAATTACAAATCTCAGGAGAGGTTCTTCAAGCTAAATTAGTTTGGCATCTGTATATCAATAAACCAAGTCTCTATCTCAGCCTTATATCCCATGCAGCTACAGGCTGATTGAGGTCAGAGGTCATTCAACCCAGAAAGTGTCTCTTCCCTATTTAACTTGTTAACTTATGCTGGTAACTAGAATCAAAGTTTTTGGGATATCAGTAAATGAGACCAGTTAGAGATAGCACCAAATGATCTGGCGGTATTGCTAACTGATTCAGTGACATTGCCAAATAGGACTAAATGTCAAAACAGCTTGCCACAGATAGCCAGGTAACCTGCAGATGAAATATGTTTTAGAAAATAAAACCTGATCAAGAGTGGTCAAGGTTCTATGCATGATATGTATCTATATGTTTTAGAGAGTAAAACAATGTGGCGCATGTATTGGCATTGTATTAGTGTCTTTTCATCCAGAACCACTTCCTGGTAGTCATTACCATATTCCACAGTCCCAACTCTTCACAGTCCCTATGCTAACCTGTCACTGCCTAACCTATATAAATATGGAAGTACTGTCCACATTGCACAGATTCTTCTGTAGAATTTCAACATAGGCTGTATTAGCCAAAATAAATTAAAGGCTCTTCAGCGGGTAACTACTCAGAATATGTTTTGGAGCCTGTACCTGTGCATGTCTCTCTTAGTATAGTGGCTCCTTAACTGTCTAAGCTAAATATTCAGCAAAGACAACCCACATAATGATGAAAAAATATATGAACATGTCAAATGATGCACATCTTAACAAGGTCACCCATGTACTGAGTAAGTCTGACCTTTATGGAAGAACACTAACATGTGCAACATCAAGGTCCCAGTTCAAGTAGTTCTCAAGTTATAGTAAAGAGTAAAATTCATGTATGCTGCACTGTGACCTCAGAAATTAGGTCAAGGTCACTCACGTACTGTCTAAACATGATCTTCGTACAGAAACATTAACATGTGCAACATCAAGGTCCTAACTCAAAATAGATAGATCTCAAGTCATCAAGTGAATAGTAAATTTCATATCAGTTGTCCTGTGACCTTGGGAATGAGGTCAAGGTCACTCATGTACTGTCTGAGTGTGGCCCTCAAAGAAAATCATAACCATGTATAACATCAAAGACCAGGCTGAAATAGTTCTCAAGTTATCATCTGAAGAGTTTAATATGCCAAAGTGCGCCAGTGACCTTACGAATGGGATCAAGGTTACCCATGTACTGTGTAATTATGCAATTTTGAATCAATTGGCCAAGTGGTTTTGAGAGGATTCTTTAAGATTTGGCCAAAAAATGAAAAAAAATGAAAAAAAAAAAATTATAAAAAATGAAAAGTCACTGGAGCATGACTATGAACAAACTGAGTAGAGACCTACCCAAGGTACGTCAACACCAAGTTTGAAGTGAATCTGGTTAGTGGTTTGGAGAAGTCAAAATTGTGAATTACCATTCCAATCCCCATTCACCTACATAGTAATAAATAGGACTGTATGCATTAACAGATAGGTACCTGCATGAATTGAAAAAGTCATTCAAAATTGCATTCACAGTGATGTCATCCTGTGAACACTGTAGTTGGCCCTTCTGCAAGCAAAATTTCCAACATGGATGGACGGATGATGGGTGCCTATCCACCACAAAACATTGACTTGTCAGTCAGCTGAGCTAAAAAATCAATCCCATTTCTGGCAGAATAAGGCTGTGGTGCAATACATTTGGTACATCTGGCTGCTTTGGATTTAATTATATTTATATTTATCATGTGGCATAAAACTAGCAGAGTCAGTAAACAGTACCTGACTCAAAAAAACATCCACATGCTGTCTTAATCGGCCCGCATGATCACAACCAGAAGTTGAATCCCCACACTATTTTCACGCATAAATTTAAAAAATACTGTCCATCCATTCACCAACAAAATGACTTTGCTGTGCCTATGTAGGCCTACATGAATCAATACAGAGAAATAAAGTTGGATGCTGCACATGCAAATACCAGTTAAAATCCACTGATTGGCAGCTTTGAACGTAGCACAGCTCAAACTTCACACCAGTCTGGCCAGTAACACTTGGCATTTTCCAAGCTGGCCACGTGCTCAACAATCAATTTCTTCCCTACCATTGAGCATAAAATTTCAAGTATATCGCATTTCCATGCAAGCCAAGTACCCATTTTTTTCAGTGTACTCAACTGGCGAGCATCAACAAATGCTTAATTTCTCGTATGCATGCCACAATTTTTTTCATGCCACGATTTCTGCATTATGCTCGCATGCCCAGTCACCAAAAGTACACAAATGTGAGATCGGTACTTTGCATGTGTACAGACGATTGCAACCATCAAAAACAGTAAACAAAACAACTTCCATTAAAAGTACAGTCCAGGCCACTGTAGTTCATAAGACATACAAAGTAGTTATATCCATCACCATCTGCATTGGCTCCTGTACGATAATTCTGCAAAATTGTAACTGGTATATATGGTATGAAGCCACAGAACCCAGCAATTAAAACAGCATAAATGTATAGCAATAAAAATTAATATTGCCACAGGTACATGTAAGTTGTGGAACAAACAAGACATAAACAATAAATAAAGTGTCATCGGCTTTGAAAGTTTCACGAGCACACACAACATGTGGATCTGTATCTTTGACATTACCACCTGATGAAAATCAAAGTTAATATGCACTGCAATAAATTCATTCACTTGGTAAATTTATGTTCATTTTGGGGCAAGGTTTATTTGGTTTCAAGGATTTATAATGTAATGTTACGTCAGTTACGAGTTGTGTTACGTGTGTTGGCAATCAGCTTGAATCATGTTATAAATACTTTGTCTATTATGCTGTAATAATAATAATTAATAGAACAGCAAGTGATGATCATACAAGGGAATTAAGCTCAAATATTTCTACTCTGACTAAATTGTCACCATGCTTCAATGTCAGTTAGTGAGTTGTTACAAATGTGAGTGTTCATGAAAACTTGTGAGTAAATATACGATAACATGAAAAATTGTTACCATGTGTTTGGGTATATTAATGAATATTTATAACTTTCATCCAAATATTTTAACATATTCCATAGCAGTAAAAAATGCTTTCCCCATGTTTGGCTACAGTTAACAAGATTAATACACAAATGATTTGCTTCCACTCCATATCAAGAGCTTTCTTTTAAATACCAAGATCCCTCATCTACATTTAGTAGTTTCACACTGTGTATGCTAGACAAACATCTAGAGGTAATGTTTTTTTAAATTTTTTTTTGTTCAGTGCATGCGCCATGTAACAAACATTTCTAATCTAAAGTAAATGGGCTTTTCTGAGGGATTGATGTTGGTGTTAGTGTCACTTTGTCGACTTGTATGGATGATGATCATTGTTGAGACGGTGGTTGCAACTAGCAATTTTTAAATGCCAAATTTTATTGATATTTTCAACAAATTTGGAGCCTAGCTGTGCTTACTAATTCCCTACTGTGCTGCAGAATTTTGGTCCCCTTTCATGAATTGGATGGTCCTACATGTAAAAGCACATGAATGATGCACCTATTCAAGCCAATTTACTGTAATAGGCCTATATTGTTTAACAAACATTTTTGAATTCTTTTTTTTTTTTTAGGCCAAACTTCCCTTACACTTATGGAGAGAGTACGAGAACATCTCTACTACATAAACAGACAGGATGTACTACAACGCTGGGCAGACACTTTGCCAGAAGTGACCACACAAGCCCGGATTTGAAAATACAAATCTTAAAACACATTCACATCCCACCTAAGCTGAAAAGAACCTTAGCACTTAGGTTACAGAGAGAATACCATTGGATTCACCAGCTTTGCACCATGGAACCACGTGATCTCAATGTAATGGGAAAATGAGCATATTCGCTTTGTATTATGCTAAATCTTGATTGTTCTATGCTCATTTTCCCCATACACGAGGATTACTTCCCATAAGCAAGGACACTAGTCCTTACGACATAACAGGTAAAACATAACAAAACAGGAAGGAGGACACAAATACACCCCTTACTGTCCCTCTGCATTTTTAACAAAGGGGGCTCCATCCAGGATCCCCCTACAGTTTTCTGAATTCCTCTCTATCATATAGCATAAGTGACCAAATTTTGCATGAAGAGGGGATCCCTGGATATCACTGGGACTTCCCACTGACTATCAACAATGCTCCACTGGTAGGGAGCATAACCCTGTGTCGCGTGTAACGTACACGCGACTGACCATCACGTCATTAGACGGGTGGGTGGACTCCCCAGGCACACAAATCCAACTGGCCTGCGTGTGATGTCACTGTAGTACGTTAACAACGCCTTTTGTTGACACTACAGTATATAAGCAGAAGGTTTAACCGTTATGTCCAGTCCCTGATGAGCCGCTCATACGGCGAAACCGGTCGGATGAATTTCCTCTAAACCCACATTTTGGCTGCTGGGTCTTTGCCTTGTTTAATCATTTTTGTATTCTTGTCATGTTAAAACTAGACATGGCTTTTTTTTGACCCTATGGACCTTTGGATGTACGTTTTGGATACAGACCAACTACAAAGTTATGTGATTGAGCTAAACATACCAAGGAACATTGCCTTTGGTTGGAATGACTTGGATTTGTTTCATTAGGACTACGGTTTGGATATGGTAAACTAATTTGCACTGCCTGGTTGCTATACCAACATCACAACCTAACTTAACTAGTTTTTTGTTGCCATCTAACACCACTAACCAAAAGAACACAGTTTGGCATTGCCCGTATACTGAACCAAACACTAATCTAAAGTTGCTGGTTTTGCCTTACCTGTATGCTTTATCAACATCATGACCTAGATTTACTGGGTTTTTCATTGTCTATACCACATAACATCACTGTTGCTCAGCTGTAATCTTTTTGTTTAAACATACATGTATATATCTTAATAAGTAACATTGTTAATTGACTTTTAGTAGTTTGTCACCAAAGCTAGGAGAGGTAGATATCAGATTAACATGAAACCAACACTAAAAGACAATGGCAGGCACAAGACAATAAAATACCTGAGCCACTGCGCCCCACTTTCCCCTAAAGTCACTGGTTTTTCATTGCCTGTATACTGCACCAACTTTATTAATGTGAGGTCAGTAGTTTTTCATTGCCTGTGTAACTGCACCAACTCTATTAATCTAAAGTCAATGGGTTAATATATAGCCTGTCTGCTGTACTATAACATCACTAATCTAAAGTAACGGGTTTTGCATTGTCTGTCTGTTGTACCAACATTACTTATATCTACAGTCACTCGTTTTGCATCACCTGTATGCTACAGACATTGCATTGGTTCAGTGCAAAACCATTGTGATGATGGCATTGCTCTGCTTTGTATTCTATCGCAGGAAAAAATCAACGACAAAAAAAAAAAAAAAAAAAAACCCCACAAATGTCCGAGGACTTAAACTACAATTAGTACAAAACATGCCATATCAGAACACTATACTCTTTCCTCCTGGACTTCTGTAAACATCCTGAAAATCATTTGCTGGCTAGAAATTCTGGCTACCACAAGACACATGACTATGATAAGCAATCAAAGAGTGCTCAGGCCCAGTTATCACAAGACACATCAAAACCTTCAAAGCTGCAACGGTGAAAAGCAATGAAAGAGTATTCTCAGCCCCTGATGAAGCATAGCTCCCATTTAGCAATCCTTTTATCAACAGCTGGTAACAAATTAATCACTAACAAGAGAGAAAAACATAATGTCTGCTAATACTCAGTGAGCAACAACACAGGATCATACAAAAACAAAACTGCTTACTTCAGTGGCACTTACAAAACACCGTCTGGGAGCCTGGCATCGTGAAGATACAATTCAAATAGATTTATCTTGGCTAAGACTATTTGCTGACAGAATACTATGTCACTTGTGTGATAGCTTGAAGAACCACTAATCTTGAAAAGCTGTACTAACAGTCACAAAACAGATCGGGAATGAATTGCATGCGTGCCAAACAGTTTATAGCTATGGAAAATGAAAATAATCACAGGAGAAGCAAAAACTACCATCTGTACTGGCAACTGGATAAATTTCCCAAAAACACATTCTATTGGATTTTCTTTTCTTTCTGAATTGCTCATTTTTAAATGGAAGGTATTTAAATGTGATTTGATCAATGTTAGTACCTCAGGTGGACAAGCTTTTCCTTTTTAACTGGCCTAAACTGGTTGACGGTCAAATGTCGTCTGCTTCAATGCCTTTTATTCATTCATACTATGATAAAAAACAGTTTGAATAAGAATTCTAGGTTAAACTCCTCAAGGTAACATGCCCCAGGTAAACAGCTTTCCTTGGCATGTTTACTGCTCATTCAATACCAAAGAAACCTGTTAACTCAATATTAATGGTGGTGGTGGTGATGGTCATGGCTGACACAATAAGCCTACCATGCAAAATTTCACAGCCGTGAAGCAACAATTTTTTATATTCCAAAGTTCTAGTTGTTTATTTTCTTTTTTTTATCATTTTAGAACTGAACTTCTGCAACAGGTCAGTAGCTTTTCATATGCTTTACTTTAAGGTAAAGTGAATTTTTTGTAGCTAATTTTTATGTTGCTACACACCTATAACTATATGCCCAGAGTTAGAAGCTGTCAAGCTTGTTTTTTTTTTTTTATTGCACATATCAACACATTAACATCATAGTTTATCATAATAGTGAGTACATGCACAGTTGAGAAATATGACTGAAACATTACAATAAATTCTTAAACTGTTAATTTCTACATTGACTCAACAGGTTTCCTCACACAATCTGAAAGCTGTTAACCTAGACCATTCAGTTTCTCTGGGACCTCTGAATTTAACCCAGACATGCTAGTTCTTGAGTGAGAGGCGTCTGCACGAGAAATTTGACGGTAAAACCATCACAATAATTCTGCTAAGTGTGACTACTGTGGTTCCCAGCACCATTAAATGAATTACGCCTACTCTCCAATTTGTTACCAGGTAATGCTACACTCAACTCTAAACCTCCATGACAATCTCACAATTGAAACTATTAACTGATATCAAATTGACCTATCACGTTTATGCTTTTATTGTATCATGAAAATTGTCTCCTGAGGAGGACAACCTTTAACAAGTCTCGTGTGGTGCATAATATGTATATTTTGACAACAAATATTAATCCACATTAGCAAATTTAACAGTATTATATTTTTAAGCCGACCTGTGCAAAATGTCTACCATTTGCATTCATTTTCTATTAATGATTGATTCAAGTTGGCAACACTTCTTTTCTGTGTCAGGGATGTCACAATGTTCATATATATACAGCAAAGTATTTCTCTTTGAAGCATAATGAAAGCTCAGTTTATTGTCTGACCAATGTTTGAGATATTTATGGAAATCCACAGAGATCTATAGATATGTGTGGGGAGAAATCTCCGCACACTGTTAATGGCTGTATTTTTGATACTTTTAAGATAAGATAAGATAAGATAAACAGTTTTCTTTCAGACTAAAAGTCCATATATACACATCACATACATAAAATATATACATGTTGGTAAAATAGTATTAATGGTAATAGGATCAACCTCCGGTGAGGATGGCTAGCCACTTACATTGTACGTGCAAAGATGAGGTTTGCACGTCGCTGTTCTTAAGTTTACAAAGTAACTCATTTGTGCTTTTATGCACCCTGCAAAGAAAAATGTACACTATTTTGTGGATCAGCTCTTTGAATGATTATATTTTTCCTCGCAAAATCTACTAACAGATAGATTTATATATGGATGTGAAACTGAAGGTCCTTGAAGTTTCATGGTAATCCAAGGAGCAATATCCACAGGTCTCCATGGAATTCTAGTTCCAATATTGTGTGTCCCATACAAGACAAATTCCTTGGACTTGTGTGGATTTTAATGGACACTTCTATGTGCAAGCATGGTACTTGTACATGTATAAACTTTGTCAACAACACCTCTGTTTTTTGGTACATTCATGTCAGTAAGTTCCTCAAGGTGTTCTAATTGTGATGGATCATATACAGGTATACATATGGTCTGAAGGACCTGCTTGTTCTTGTATTTGTGTAGCTTATAAATAACCCTTTCCCCCTTGTACTGGCCAAAACCGCCTGGTGGTCAAATGTCGTCTGCTTCAGCGTTTTCAACTGATTTCAACAGCAATGAAAAACAATTTGACTGAGAATTGAAGATGAGACTTGTCAAGACAACATGACCCAGGTCAACAGCTTTCCTGGGTTAGTGCCTAACCCATGCCAAGGAAAGTTGTTGACTCAGTCTTAATTCAAATGGGAAAGGGTTAATAGATCAATTCCCACCTTATTGTAATATATACTTAAAACTGTGGGAGTCATGTGCACCTCCTCTGATTTTATGGCCTAAAGTAAAGAATCTTGATAAGCATTTCACTGCCAACCCATCACCTTATGTTACAATATTTTTTCTATTTGAAAATCAGTAATTACATTGTAAACCACTAATCAACAAGATGATTGAAGATAAAAACAAACTCTTAAATTCTTATAGATTATTACATATGAACATTTGTAGAATGCAATCTAATATGGACAACTGTGAGAATTACTTAAACAATATATACTAAGTTTGATACATATGATCATGATGATACATGCATACCAACCGTCACTTATGAGGTGTCCACTGCAAGACATAAACCAAGGGTTACCAATGTTCTACACATTTATATCAAAAGGAAAAATAAATTTTATAAGATGAAAAACAAAATAGCGTTTTCATAGAAAGGATTACCATCAGCGCCCACAATTTTTTTTTCTTTTGAGCTTTAACAGTGGAATACTTTACATACAATTTCCATATTGTTGTCTATGAAATGAAGTATCACTTTTGGATGTGTTCTTGGGGCAAGTTATGGTGACAGAGACCACTGCACTGTGCATCAATCAGACGGCCATCAAATAAACACTTCAAAAGTTTTATAACAATTTTAAGAAGCTGTTTAAATAGGAAAGTGGTCCACTATGATGTACATCTCTGAAAAAAAAAAATTGGTGAAGCTGCTTTGGATCCTTCTTGATATTATGCATGGTAACATCGTCCCCTTGTGCACCACTCAGAAGGCCTAAAAGTTAAATACTTTAAATTTTCATAAAAAGTTTATAAATACAAAGAGATAGCTAGTTTTGAAGAGGAACCTGGCACATTATAAGATGCATCTCTGACAAAAATTTGGGAAAGCTGTGGTCAGTATTTTTTTGAAATATCGCAGTAACATCATCAGGGTTGACGACACTCAGACGGCCTTCAAATAAATACATTAAAAGTTATATAAAAACTTAAAAAATAATCAGAGGAAGCTAGTTTTATATAGGAATCTAGTCCATCATAAGATACGTCTCTGACAAAAATTTGGTAAAGCTTGGTAAAACAAAATAATAAACCCCAAAATACCCTGAAAGCTATCTTAAACTGTAATACTCTAGCTAGTCTCACAGAACATAATCATGTCTTTCAGTTGACCTGCAGGTGGATGACAAGTGTGTATCTGCTTATTTCTACCCAAGGCATAAGGAATGATCAGAACATTCATGGAGGATGTGTTCTTGTCACCTTCAGTGATAATTTTTAACCCTAAAGACGATCTCACAACAGCATGTGAAATTGCCTCGGCTCACGTCCACTTTGCAAAGAGTAAATCAATCTATTTTGCACCTTTCTATCAACCATCTGGCAACAATCAAGCATCTCTTGATTCCCTCCATGAGTCAATTTCTCTCCTTTACAGCAGACAAAATAAATCCATGCCAAAACCTATAGTCATTGGGAGTGACCTAGCCAAACCACCCCGACACTAATTGGGAAGACGGTACTTCTACAAGTTCCCCTATACCCAGCTTGCACAACTGATTTCTATCTATACTCAGCAAATTTGGTCTTGGTCAATGAGATCAATAAATTTGAATCTGACAACGTCCTTGACCTTGATCTTAATTCAAACTTAGCCTTGTCTCAAATATTGCCACTAATCCGGGAATGAGTGATGATGAAGCTGTCACTTTTGATATAAACCCACATGTGCAACCCAAACAACATATCAAACCTCCTCATGAAATACATCTATTTAAATCAGCTGATTGGGATGGATGATGAAATATGGTGTGCTAGCTGTTGGATTCATACTTCTCCAGAGGTCTGGCCTCTCTAAGGACATATTATTCTGTAGGTGACAATTGGTTAATTTTCAAACCAAACCTCTTGAGCCCCATTAATCAATCCATACCTCACATTAGTCTTCACACACTGAAGCCCCATCTTCTTCATATCACAAAACCCATAAACCCCTCATACAAAAGCAAGATAAAGCTCATGAAAAGGTTAAAGGCTCTGGGAATGATTTTGATCTGTATATACTGGGCGTACATAGCCCAGTAAATAAAGCCATCAATGTCAAATCTTACAAATATTAAATCAGTAAAGTTATTTGTGTTGGTCTCCAGATATTTTGATAAGATAAATGGTATCAAACTTCAACTTCTAAAGATTAATGTGAACAAAGCCCCTGATCCTGATGCAGTATCAGCGTAAGTTCAAAAAGAGACAGCCATGCAGTCATATACAAGCTCTTATCTTCTCTTCTCTCTACCAATGATGTGTTAATACTGGTACCTTAACAAAAGAATAGGCACATGCTCCAGTTACTGCAGTATATAAACAAAGTATTATGCATAGCACTTCATACCCTTTGGCCAACATTGTTCCATATGTTCAGTGACCTAAGTTTGACATTTGAAGGACTCGAACACTCAAGGTAAAATTAATAAGAACAAAAGAAAGCACATAAGTACTTTGCTATTTGTGTTCCATAGTAACCAGGGGTCTATGATCAACCATACCACAAGCATCCAAGGAAAATAGGATCTTGACCCCAGTGTGACCTTTCAACATCATCCAAAGTCAAATTTAAAAACACCAAAGGAAGCCCATGCCTTTTCTATTCATATTCTGACAATAGTAACCATGGTCCTACGATCAACCATACCCAAAATATACAAGGAAAACAAGATTTACTGAGTCAAAAACAGGTAGAAAAAATCTAAGTCTTCCACTTTCAAAATACATAACAATGTGGGTTCAGGCTTCATTCAAATAAGCAGAGCAACTGAGCGCAGTCCTTAAAAGTGCTATAGAAGCATGTGCTGATTATGGAGATGCCCTTTCTTGAAACTTTTTTTTTTAATCACCAGATGCAATCAAATTCTGCCTGAGAATGCCCTATCTCCTTGAAAAATAGGTCACTGTCAAACATGTTTGAAAGTTAGGTTTTATAATGCAGCGTATCCATGCCAAATTTGGAAGTTTGGTCTCAAAAACCTTCTTGGTTACAGCAATACTACCATTGTGCACTCTTGACTCTTGACCTTAAAAAGTAGGTCAAATATAGAGGTCTGACCTTGACTTTAATCAGGCTGATATATGCAGGTTTTCAATAGTTAGAGCCATGACGTAGCTTTGCATGTGTAACCAGAGTGTGACCTTGAAAAGTAGGTCAAAGTCAGCCATGCTTACACGCAAGCAGTGTACAAACACATGTAATTTGGAAGTCCCACCTGAAAAACTTCATAAGTTGGAGAGGTAACACAAGATGGATGGACAGACGGATTCACCCTTTGGGCCCATAAGGCTGAAGGTAAAAAGGTAACAATCTGATCATCTAAACTATTGACCAGTATCTCTAACCTGTATCCTGGTTATAATGTTACAACACATAGTTCTAAGTCACATCTGCAAACCTCTTCATAGAATGATATCATAAATGCATCCCAGCATAGTTTCAAATCTGGTCTTTCTTGTGAAACCCAACTTGTTGAAGCAGTGGATAACTGAGCAAAATCTACAGATGGTAGATGCCAAGTTGACTTTGCTCCATTGAACTTTGCAAGAGCCTTTGACAAGGTTCCGCATCAAAGGCTTCGATCTGGTCAAGCTTGAATACTATGGGATTCCTGGTACCACTCTCTCTTAGATCCAAGCCTTTCTAGCTAACAGGATCCAGTAAGCTTCTGTGAATGGCTCCAAATCCAGTTATAAGAATGTCATACTTGCCCTTCCTCAAGGTTCTGTACTGGCTCCTGTACTATTCCAACTCCATATAAATGACCTTCCTGATGTGATTACCTCTTCTAAACTGAGACTCTTTGCAGACAACTCTATCATCGACATAGATTAATTACAATAATGATTCTGCCAGGCTGGATCTTGGGCAACTCCCAATAGATCTATTAGCTTCTAGTTCCTGGGCAAAACCTGGCAAATCCATTTGAATGTGTCAAAGCACAGTAGCCTATATCTCACTTCTCATCTTTCTCCTGTATCCTGAAACCCTATCAAGAGTTTCCTCCTACAAATAGTTTAGAATCACTGTTAACTCCAACCTAACACGGAAAAACCATATATAACATTGCCTCTCCAGCAGTCAAAATGCTAGGCCTTATAAAACAAACCTTCTATCCATGTCAAGAAAAAGTCAAAGTAACTGCCTGTACATCCATTGCATGCCCCAAGTTAGAATATGAATCAGTAGAGACGAATCCTTCCACTGATAATAATGCAATGAAAGTGGAAGATCTGAAGTCAGCACCTTTGGATAACCTCTAATCACTTTTTCATATTTTTGGATAGTCTGATACTTAAACTACATGCTCCCAAAATCTCAGATGTGTGAACATAAAATTTATATGAGAAAATTGAACATGGGGTTTGTTTGCATGGGCATGATAATGAACCATGTGCATTGTTTCCACAGTCATTAGTCCATGACCACTGGAAACTAAATTGACAAGGGTCATTCATAGGGAACAGGAAACCATTAGCCATGGAAAGAAGAATGGGCCAGTTCAGAATCATCACTACCATTGTTCTAATTACTTTGAAATTCTCTATTGATGTAAAAACAAATTAGTACAATCCACTTACCGGGCCCCAAATATGGAAAGCCGCATGTAAACCCACACCTAAACAAGCCAAGTGTGATGTTCCCCAGTTAAAAAAGTATAGATTTAAGCCACAAAGTTTATTTTTTAATGACAACATCACAGAGGTAAAGCTACAAGTTAATTTCACACAATAATTAAAACACGGGACAGAAGAAATGAGTATGTGTCATATTACAGTCATAAATGTAAAAGAATTGGCAACTTTTTCTTTCAATGCGATTTTCTCGGAACTGATTTTTGCTCAACCTCTGCAATTTGTATCTCGCCTTACAAATGTATGAACTGCCCTATCACATTAAAATCAATGGACATCAAAAGAAAAATACCATATCCAGGAGCAGTTCCCAGGATTTTTTTTTCTGACAACCCCTTCAGTGACTTTTGGAGCCATTTATAGAAAGAAAATGAACAACTTGTCAGGACTAAATCAAAAATTTATAACTTTTTATTTATGTTATTTCAGGACTCACCATTGAATTTGATCCTGGACATGGATATACATTTTAAATTTCTTCTGATTTCAACTTGAAAAAATAAAACAAAACAATTCTGTGTGACTTCTGCGTGAAAAATGTGGAAATTCTGCCAAGTCAGAAAGAATGTTATGAATTCTCAAAAAATTCCAATACTGCACAAAAAACATATGGACACAAATCTTTGAATATGTAGCAATAAGAAAATATCGAGGTTTAGTATACTTGTGAAAAAATTAAATGGGTAAAAGACTGAAAAAGTCCAAAGAGCTGCAGCACACTCCGCCACCAGATCTCCCACTTCCACAAGAGGCAATATTGAACAAAGTTCAGGTCCAATGTTGCATCAACACTTACGCCTCCAGTTTCTATCCACGAGTTTTAAGGGTGTGGAATCTGCTCCCCCCACCCACCCCCCACCCCCCATTTCATTCTTAGCTCTTAGTCCCATAAAACAGTGTTGTCCTCCTGCTCACCACACTGTCAATTCAATACCAAGTCTGCTTTTGGTTGTAGACCAGAGGTGTGATTGGTTGGTTGTGCATCCCAATGAAGGTAGTTTGCAATTATAAAAAAACTGCATTTATAGCATGCTGTACTTTCTTTTTTGAATTAAGTTAGCTCAGTCAGGTTTCCTGCAGTACACAGATACTGCATTTATTTAGTGGTCATGTCAGTGCACTGTCTGATAGGGAACCATACGCTGAGGAAGTAGAATAGTATGACCCTGGACAGACCACACTACATGCAGCTACATGTACATGTATATAAAGCTAGCATCCAGCTGTTGTTTCGTCTTTTGATCATAGAAAAAAAGGTGTTGAACTGGGATTTATATAGCATAAATTCACTTGTGTTTTTGTGACATTTGTATGTGTAAAATGCTGTTCACCAAGTTTTGAAATTTGAATTTGCAGAATTTTTAGACTCACAAAATGCTAATACGTAAAACAGGATTTGTAACTGTAGTCTACTACCTTTTACTTGCACATAAACAGCTTTTATTCTCTCCAGAATTCTTCCTGCCACTCAAAATATCATCTTTACTTATTCTTCCTTATTAATACCCTTCCTACACCTTGACCTTGCATAGCGCCTGATGCTAGCAATTGCTCTTAGGATTAACCAATCAGAATCAGAATCAGAAACAGCCTATTGACAATGAGTTGGCAAGGCCACTGAATATGAACTCACAAAGCAAATGTTGATATGTTTGTTTATTTTTCTGAATGATACTGACTACTGCTGTTGAAAGGAGTACCTCCATTGACAAAATATAGTCCCATAAACTGTCTTCAGTAAAACTGAGTAAACTTGATTCAGTCTGCATTACATGCCACATGATGACTATAGTGTGTGTCATTGTGAGTAAATTTATTGAGACATTTAGTGATTTTCAGTTGTTAAATGTAACTTAATTGGTTTTCCAGCTTTCTCTGCACAAAGTTGTGAAGTCTATTAGGCATGGTCCATTGACAATTGCACAAGTTGGGACGCCTGCTACTTGTGGGGCCATTTCAAAAGGAATAAAGTAAACTTGCAGAAGCCACACTGTACATGCTACACTTTGAAAGTTCAGGCTAATGTGAATGAAAAATCATGATTGCACTGGTCATGATACGGCCCTCAAACAGTGAAAATTAGGAGAATGTGTGAAATTGTTCACTCTGTAAGACTGTCTGTACAAACTCAGTGGTTGCTATGACAACCAGTGACCCTATGTACATTATCCTTAGGAAACACTAGAATCTTTAGCTTGTGGCTGTGGGATTTTGTAATTTATAGATCAAAATGTGCTAGGTGATTCATCACAGTCAAGCATGGTCACAGCAAATTATCTGCATCTGCAGTTTAGCAGTTGATATCATTTCTTTAAACCATTGGCAGTAAGTGATTTTATACATGTACTATGAAATCAAAGCTCTCTCATCCCTCTGTCCATCAACAATTATCTATGGTCTGCTGGAAAAGTTTGAAACAATGTAACAGTATTGGATTCCACCACAAGATATTAACCTACCGGTTACTCATACATGTACCATTTTTTGTTGTTGTGTTTCAAAATATTCTGCTGTGAAGTACAAGAGACTGATGACAAATCAATTTAAATTTTAGTAAATGTTTTAATGGGGACCTATTTGTATTTCAAGCAAATGTCACAAGTTTTCTGTTGTCATTTACTTTTTTGCATGAGGGTGATCAAAAATGTAAAAAATCCTGGTCATTGACTAGGGCCTTTCTGGTCACCTGAGAGTTAATTCTTGGTCTCATGATCAAGTTACTACATGTACATCATAAATCATTCAAACTGCAGACAGAAGGGTGCTGTCATTGTTCAACAGCTACGCATAAGATATCACAACTACACTTGAAACCTTTAATTTTCCTTCCATGTACAGATCATCAGTCCATTTCTTACCACTCATCACGTACATTTTCCATGCAGAAGGATGTACAATTTCCGATTAAGGAGAAAAAAAATTATGCCGGCAATTTGGGAGTCGGATTGAATCTACACCCCATGGATATACAGGCTGTTTCCTCACCAAGTTATCTGTGCAATGCACGATGTCTTATTTTTTGGCTTCATTCTTGACAGGTTATTCATCAATTAACAATGACAAAGCTAATAGGGAAAGCCTACATTTCTCATCTTTAATACTGCCAACTTGTCCATCTATACAGTTCATTCCTTTTTCCCACTTTTTGGTCTCTTTTTATTTGTGAACCTGATTTAGTTTCTCAATGAGCTGAGCATAAAAAATGTACATGTGTGTGATGTACTCAATCAATAGTGCTGCTTTATCACTCTTGATCATGACAAGAGTGGAAATTAAAGGTATTAAAGAATCTGACTGCCTGGTAGTGGTAGACAGCATTGGCGGCACAAATTTTTTCCTTTTTTCACAAGGCTTGCTCAGTAGAAGCAACACAAGGGCCCATGGGCCTAATGCTCTGCTCACATACATAATCTGATGACCATCACCAAAAAATTCTCTTTGCCATTTATGTCCAAGCTATACCATGCTACTACAAAATCACCTCTTACAACTTTACAGGCCAGGTGACCTGTGAAAAATAGGTCAAGGTCATTGATATCATATGACTTATTGGCATTGGATATGATCTATCCATCCTATAAATTTGGCATATCTGATTCACCTGTTTTTCAAGATATGGAATATTATATCTCAGGCCCAGACAAATTGCATGAACAAGCGTTTCGTTCACCCGCAGATTAAGCAGTTTTGTTGTAGCATCACCCATTTACTGTTCTTGCAAAAACAAACAAAAAAAATCTTGACTTTTGATACAGAAATCTTTCATTTTTAGCTGCCAGTTTATCTGAGTGTCAAAGGTATTGTTGACTGTTGATCTTCAGACTTCTGAACTTTAAATATAAATTGAGATTTTCAAAAAATGTGTAATAAAAGCAGATTTTGTCTAAATAAAAAACACTCTCAGTATACACAACATTATTTTGATTTGGGTTTTTTGTTACTTTGTCACTCTGCATTACACAAAAAGAGATAAAATGACAATAAACTTTCAGGCCATTTAATTTTAACTTAATGCATGTGATTAGTTTGAGACTTTACAAATGAATCAATAGACCTGAGGTCTATTCCGCTGGGCATTTTGTTCTTGCAAATGTCTAATCTATGTCTTCAGAGGGATGTGGGATATGTGTGTATTGCCTGTTAATATTTTATGGGTCCAGTGGGATCCCAAAGATCCCACTGGGAAGTCTGTTGGAATCCATTAGAGTCCCATTAATTGTTTTTCACAGGGGTAGTTTCATAGATTATATAAAACCAGATGTTCCACTAAGAATTTCAAAGGGATGCCTGCTGGATCTCACTGATATTCTGAAAATCCCAAGGATTCTTTATTGGGATTTCATTGGCATCCTAATGAGACAGAGAGAAGTTCCAAAAGATTCTTCCACTGGGATCTCACTGGGATCCCACTGACTTTTTTTTCACAGAATATTTCATCTGGTCTCATATGGTTAGAAAAGCCTCAAAGATAAATGTATGTTTCACAATTCACATTTACTTATATTGAAAAATTCTAATTCCTCAAGCAAGTACAGTGCCTAGTTACACACTACCACGGTGCCAAGCAGACAATGAGGGTTCAGATTATGTTTTAACTCGTAAACAACACAGATCATCTACATATATGCTTCTACTCAAACAAAATATTTTGGTTGGAAGACAAAGCATCTGAACCACCATACATGTATATATAGAGGACATATGGAATACACTGGTGCCCCTCTTATAAGGCCACCCCAAATGTACCAGAAATGTGGCCTTATAAGAGGGGTGACCTCTCTTGAGGGGGAGTATATTATGGAAATCCCATACTTGCTGCATGGAGAAGTGGCCTTTCTAGAGGAAGTGGCCTCTCTTCAATGGGGCCCTATAAGAGAGGACCACTGTACAAGTCAAACTGTAAGTTCAATGGATACCCATGACTGCATGCACTCTTCATAGCCACAAGATGTGGCTGTGAGGCAGAGTGGCCTATATAATCACTCTTGTTCCCTCACCCTCATATCTCTGATCATGTCAATTGCTCTCACAGGCAACAACTTTCACTGTGTTTTACAATTGACTGCCAAGAGTGTTTACTTTGTGTACATCACAGAAAAAAAAAAAAAAAAAATCTCTCATTCGCAAGTTAAGTTGTCAGTACACTTTCAAATTTTGTGGTACATGGCTCTAGTTGATCGATCATCAACCCCACAACAAACTGCTTGCACTCAAAAGTGTAGCTAAGCAGGCAACCTTCCCACAAATCAAGGCTACATTTGGTTGCTGAGTGTCCCATTTCACTCCATGAGAATGAAGTGTCTGCATGCCAGCCTAGTCATGTGTCTGCATGCCAGCCTAGTCATGTGTCTACATGCCAGTCTAGTCATGTGTCTACATGCCAGCCTAGTCATGTGTCTACATGCCAGCCTAGTCATGTGTCTGCATGCCAGCCTAGTCATGTGTCTGCATGCCAGCCTAGTCATGTGTGTGCATCCCATATAATGCTATAGGGTTTTGCTGCCAATGCCTGAAATTGATAACGCAACAGAGGCCATTTATTTTGCACTTGTTGGCATATATCATACATATTACAAATCTGATCCAGTCTGACACTGAAACAAACTTGCAGAACCCTTTCTGTTTGATACCGAAATAAATTCATAGAAACCTTTCCGTTTGATACTGAAACAAACCTGCAGAACCTTATTTGCACATATGAGGAGTATTTCAGTGATTGGTGTTGGTTACTTGACACTGCAGTCAAACGGGGACAACTTCAGATATTAAGACTCTCTGTCTCTCTCACATTGAAAGTAGAAAGGTATTTTCACTGGAATATTAGGAACATCAACATGATCTCACACTGAACCCTGAGCAATTCCACAGGAAAAGCACCTGTCTGCGGCTAGGAAATTCAGTGCCAACCTTTAACTCATTCCATACATTGGTCACAGGCATTGGTCAGTGGTTCTGGCCCTGCCTGGTAAGTAATGCTGCAGCTGCCCTTGCGGTAGCTGCAGCATGACTTGCCAGGCAGTGCCAGAACCACTGACTTAAGACTATAGGCATGTTGGTACTTGAACGAAAGCTCTTTTCATGAAGAATTTAAATATGCAATTGTTGTCTTAAATCTAGGTAAATATACAGAAAAATCAGGGACTGGTATGGAATGAGTTAATGCACGACACCAAATCTGCCGGGGAAGCAGCTGCTAAAGGAAATGAATACAGAGCCAAAATAACCTGCACTTCAAAAGTCCCCACTTTCAAAGTGTGTTTCATGCAAGACTGAAGTATGGCGCTGTATGTCCAGGTAAGGCTTTATTCTACAAAGGGAGAAAAATCTGTCGTATTCAAGTCTGAATGAAATGTGTAAATGAAGCATATATGTACATTTGAGCAGATTATGATTGTACAGAGACTGTGAAATGTCATTCCTTGCAAACTCAATACTGCATTCATCCTAATAGTTGCACATGCCCTAACAGAAGCACACCCCCACTTTCAATCCAAGTGGTCTAGATTCAATATCAAGATTTTTCCTGTAATTTACCAAAGGTGATACTTCCAAATGAAAAGTTAAATGCCACTGCATTATATTAATGTTTATCTAACACCTAAATGAACTGTACAGCCTTCAAAACCTTCAATCAAGTAAAGTACTTATTCCATAATCCCAGGAAAACACTGCAAGATCTGGCAAATCTTTGCATTGGCATGGCGTGCTACTATTAGGACTTCCATCTCTCTCTCTGGAAACGATTTGGTCAATTACCAATTTCTGGTATGTGTTACCCTCTGAATGAAAACCTGGGGATTTTACTTAAGTTTGAAGAGAAAAAATTATTTGTGTGTTACTTGGCACAGGTAAATGGAATGTTCTATTTATTCAATGAATGAAAGAATCATTGCACATCGAAATGTAATCTTACGGCCTGGCAGAACCCTTATTCCTAGATTTAACAACCTTTTTTGTTTGTCAGCTTCTTCTTTGGCTTTTGTTTCAAAAATGGTTGTGGGTTTTTTTTGGGGGGGGATGTCACAGAAAGATACGATTTGACACATCAAATTTTTCACCTGATACATCCAGCTTTAAAGTTGAAAAACAAACGTCTCCATCCAAAATCTGGAAACAGCTGCCAGTAAACATGCATGTATATTGAACTTCATATCCCATATGTTTAGGAGTGACTAAATAAATTTTTTGCAATGTTGTCTAACACTTACTCATATCTCATTTATTTTTGTGCAGAGCACCATTCAAATGAAACCAGGGCTTCGTATTTATCCAATTTAAATGAGCATTTTTATATGTGAAATCCCAAAGACTCTGCTAAACCCCTACATGTGGTTTTATTGGGTTGTGTATAAAAATAAAGCTACCACAGTGTATGATCTTTTGATGTGAGCATACAATACTACTGTGCACTTATTTTCACATGAATATACAGTAAAGCCTCATTATAATGAAACCATTTTTCCCTGCAAAATGTGTCAAATATCTGAATATGTCAGATAAATGAATCACATAACAAGGGAACCTAACTTTAAGTCCTTCAACACCTGTGTCGTTCAGTGAATATGTCTGATATCTATGTATAATGAGGTCTCACTGTATTTTCAAAGTTTTTTTTTTTTTTTGCATTTCCTGCATTGTTTTAAGTTCACTATGTTGAACATAGCTACTATTAACCCTATGTTCAGACACTATTCCATTTTGTACGTTCATTTTCATGGTTTTGTGCCAACTGTAAAATGTAAAAAAATAAAAACACAGTGCAACTAAGTGAATTTATGGAAGTTTTCCACACTGATAATACTGTACAAAGTCTAGCTTCATGTGGGTCTCATAAACTATAACCTGAGCTAACCATGAAGAGTTTTTGCTTTCAGTTTTAAAAATTACCATTTTCTCTTGTCAATTTTTGGTAGAAATTCTGTTTGCAGGAGAGCAGATTCCATTTCAGAGATATAAAATACGAATATACAATTTAAAAACCCAAGACAATAACGTCCACCAAGCGAGAATTGCACATGAAAGTGACATCTGTTTGCAGGAGGAAATAATTCTCAAGCTGTTTTTAAATAGATTTTCATTGAAAAGAAAAAGCAGAGTTAATACATGCAAAAAGCCTGGCCTTATTAGGAAGTTGGTCTCATTTAGAAGGTTGTCGTTCTGAGGGGTTCCACAACACTTATATGTGGCACTAATGATGCCCTAAATCTCTACAGCATTATTAACGTGTCACTGTCAGGTACTCTTTCTCTTACATGTACATATCCACACTGCTGCCACCTGGTGAGAAACAAACTGGACAAATGTCATTTAATGAATGAATACCAGAATTATACCCTCCTGTACATGGAACTTGCAAAGTCAATATTTGACCCCTCATTGACATATCCATTTGGTCTCATTATGATGACTTCTTCAAGCTATGGTGCAATGTGTCATGTACGTCTGTATGTGAGACTCAAACATCCAGACACTTGCAGGTTAAAGGAAGTCTGCAGTGCAGGCAAGTATGAACTCTTTCAGTGCCAAGCACGACTAAAGCCGATCTACTTAAGTCAAACTAGTCTGAATTATCATAATTTTGGATCCCAGATTTGTATTCCTCATAAAAAGATCTTTCATTTAGTACCAACATGCCTATATAGTTTCAGAGAGAATATCCCAGGTCACCAGCTTTTCGCAACGCTCACTGGGTGCAATGTGCCCAATGTGTGCTGAGAAAAGCTGTTGACTTAGTCCAAAATTTGGCACTTTAAGGTTCAAGTTGATGCAGGCATGGATGAGCGGGAAAGAAAGAATGATGGAAAGAGATAAATAAGTTTGAATTAAGCAGCTTTTTTTAACTAAACTACAATTATGGTTAGCAACTAACATTAGGTAATATATGGCCACCATGGTTTGAGTTGAAGTGGTGCCACACAGGTATATGTTAGATAACACTTCTGGTGTGAATAGAGACTGAGTCAATACCTTTCCTTGGCAAGCTTTGGCCACAAAGCTTGCAATCTATGCCAGGCTGTTGACAAGAGTATTGCTACTTTAATATACCCCACCCAAACTACAAAAGCAAAATCTTTTTCATAATATTTTTTTAGATGAGCTATGACACATTGCTAGAACTGTTGTACTCACACTGGCATGAACATGACATGTACCAAACGCTGGTACCATGTGGTCCACATGGGACTATGTTTAAACTGTGGTATATAAGCCAGCACAAGTGGCAGTTACACTCATTCTCTGAAGACCTACAGCGAAACACGTCAGAATGTACTGGCCAACAAGTTTGCAGCCTTAACTCTTGTCAAGCTCAAACGCTCTTTTTCATTCATGGGACAATGCATAAAAAAAACATCTGACCACAAGCCATTTTGGCAAGGTTAAATTGAAAACAGTTCTTCAATATGCTCTTCTCTTAAGCTCTTTTTTTGTCAATGGCTGGGGGAAAAAACAAAACAAAACAAAGCAAAACAAAAAAACCCTTCAATAATAATTTGACAAATGTATTTTGCTCTTAGTTAAGAGTATGTAGTAATTTCTAAACTTTTTTTGGTGGCCACGAGAATGAATCAAATCATCTTGATGATCCCAATGAAGATAAAATTTCCCTATCCTGAAACCTTTTCTGCTAACCAATTTCATCAGTTGTGGATAAAAAATGTTTTGATCAATAAAGAAGTCAACAAAAAACCTAGAAATACCCGAAGGTTTGTCATACCAATATGTTAATTTGTTCTATTATCTGCAGACCGTTGTCAAAAATAGGAACAAACTTCTCGATTCTTAATTCTCTTCAGCAGCATTTAGGGTTAGAGTCTACAACCAGCGGAAGGGCTCCCCAGGCCAAAACTAATGCACTTTTTTTTTTACTAACTTTCAATCACCTTCTCAAGTAATTATTTGTCATTACATTATGACAGATAGAGATTATCCATGATACTATTCACTGGTCAATAACAGCAAAATGACAATTTTTAATG
Organism: Hermodice carunculata; assembly: GCA_964020975.1. Taxonomy (NCBI): domain Eukaryota; kingdom Metazoa; phylum Annelida; class Polychaeta; order Eunicida; family Amphinomidae; genus Hermodice; species Hermodice carunculata. The sequence goes on from OZ026624.1 coordinate 89,274,868, forward strand.
CAAAAGACAGCGGTACATCAACAATTGACTTACTATATTTTGAATTGTTTGTAAATAGCATAAATTACAAACAAATAAATTCATAAATCATTTACAGTGCATGGGTACATCAATAATCCATTGTGGTTTTTGTCCTGGATACACAGCACTAAAACGGTGTGGTCAACAGTAAGTGTTGTCACCACTGATTTCTAGCCCGTCATTATACAAACTCAGGTATCATGTTTAATCAACAATAAGTTTTTCATGATTCAGTGCTGTTACTGTTAAAAGAAAAAAATGTACCAAATATTGGAATAATTGATCTAGAGATCTGGCAATCGAACAGAGAGCTCAGTGCGTGATCACGACAGCTTTGAAGCATAAACGCACATGCAGAACTATGGGCTGTACAACATGCCTGCAGCTTTGATACTACAAGGAAGAATGGGGCAGATGGTGAAAAAGCACAAGTATGATCGATTATGCGATCTCACACGCAATTGCTGAAAGATTACGCTTCAGATTATCACTCACACACACAAAGTAGCGTGCTTTACTCATAGTTAAGCCAATCAAAGTAGCTTCTACTCACCATGAGGAAAAAGAAAAGTTATCTCGTGTTTCTCAGAAAAATGTGCTGCACAGGCAATAGATAGTGGGTCCCATAACAGTTAAGCACGATTCCAATAACCCAGATCCACGTGTGTAAAGATTTGCGGACTGCTTTTATCAGACAACGGTGCGATGTACAGTATAACCTCGAGACTGGCGTATCTGTTCTCTGTGTGGACTTTCTACTCACTTCTCACCCCAATGGGTAGTTGATTGCTCCAGTGTAGATTAATACTCTCAGTTATCAATTATTCACAAAGATAAGCATCAAAATCAATCCCAGAGAAAGGGCTCGTGTAAGGAGCTCAACAACCAAGAACACAATAGAAAGCATGCAATGTGTTTTCATCCCAGTCGGGGTAAATCAACAGTCCACTTTCTAGGGACTACCTCCCTCGGCAAATTTATCTGCTGGAAAAAAAATTGTCTGGGAGACTAAACAATTTGTGCACACAATATTGGACCAGCCATACACATGTGGTCCCTCAGTCCGTATCATTTTCCCGATTGTGTATACAGTCGTTAGTCCTTTGTGGCCATGGGATGACATGTAGGAGGACACCAGATGAACACAAATGACTGCATGGACACAATGCTGCAACTGACAACTGGCAGAGGCTGATATATAGCACTACATCACAATGGTACATAATACTTATATTGCCCACCTGGTATGCATAACACATGTACTGCCCACCTGATGTACATGATACACGCACTGCCCACCTGATGTACATGATACACATACTGGCCACCTGATGTACATGATACACATACTGCCTACCTAATGTACATGATACATGCACTGCCCACCTGATGTACATGATACACGCACTGCCCACCTGATGTACATGATACACATACTGCCCACCTGATATACATGATACACATACTGCCTGCCTCATGTACATGATACACGCACTGCCTACCTAATGTACATGATACATGCACTGCCCACCTGATGTACATGATACACATACTGCCCGTGTGATGTACATGATACACATACTGCCCACGTGATGTACATGATACACGCACTGACCACCTGATATGCATGTAGCACATATGGCCAAAAGGTTCAATGATTCAATAACTGCCAACTTCATCCGAATATAGCCCCACCTGAAAATGCTAAATAATAAAATTACTGCCACCTCCACCCAATGTAGCACTACATGTAAGTGCTAAATCATACAATTACTGCTGCCTCCACTTGGTGTAGCACTACCTGAAAATGCTAAATGGTATAATACTGCCAGCTCCATCAAATGTAGCTCACTACATAAAAATGTTGAATCATACAAATTTATACTGCTGTTTATATCTGATGTACATATATAGCACCACATGAAAATGCTAAATGATACAACTACTGCTGACTCCAGCCAATTTAACACTACAACTAGACGATCCAAAATTTGAATGTCCCCTGCTACATTATGTGTTGTAAAAATACAGTTTTGGAGAAGTCAAAAATGTGAATTACCATAGCAATCACTCACATAGTAATCAATAGAAATGTATCCATTGACTAATAAGCACCAAACTTGAAAAAATTGTTAAAAATCAGGGATCCACAGCAATGCCACCTGGTAAACAAATTTTGTGACCTTTCTGCAAGGAATATTTGCACCAAGTTTCAGCATAATCTGAGAGACGGCTTTGAAGAGGTCAAAAATAGCGGAAACACAAAAGTTCATAAAAAAATAGAAAAGAATTGTACTGCCACTTGTTGAACAAATTAAGGTCTACGGGTATCCAGAAGTGTCCCTATTCAATTTTGAAGCAATTTGCCAAGTGAATTCGGAAAAGATTTTTTATAGATTTTGCCAAAATTTTCAACCAAAAAATTCATAAAAAATAAAAAAAATCACTGGACCATGACCTTTCTTCTGCAAACTTAGTAGAGACCCACACAAGGTACATCTGAACCAAGTTTGAAGTGAATCTGGCTGATGGTTTTGGAGAAGTCCTACATGTATGTCCCCCTATACCACCTTCAGTGGCAGGGGACAACAACTGTAAATGGTACTATTACTACCCAATCAATTTGACATACATGTAGCAATATGTGAAAATAGTAAATCATACATTTAATGTGGATTTGATGCATCCCTATGCTGAAAATGCTAAATCACACAATTAATGCTGCCTCCATCTGATGCAGCAAGGCAAATATGCTAAAAGATACAATTGCTGCCAACTTGCAGCCTTATGGTGAAAATACTAAATGACAGAATTACATGTTCTGCCGAATTTACACAATGTTTTTCTTTCCTTGCCTGCTTGGCAAGACCATCCTAAGTGTTTTAAACCTTTTCCTCTCAAGCTTTTCAAAGCAGGCTGGATGTGAAATGCAATCTGCTTCAATGTATTTTCAAAATTACACAGTTTTGTCATGAATGAAAAAGCTTTGAATTAGACTTGTACATGAGGCCTAGCAATTTAACATGCCCCATGTCCATGGCTATTTTTTGGTATGGGTAAGGTATAACATAGTTTTAACCTATCCCAAATTAAACTATTGATTCAGTATCAACCTGGGGGGAATGGATTAAATATTGATGTATCCCCCCACCGTAGTCCTTCGGTATGGTTTTTAAAAAGAGCACAAGTAACTATATTGATCTTAACCCTTTCCCCCTCAAACCGGCCAAAACCGGCTGGTGGTCAAATGTCGTCTGCTTCAGTGTTTTCAACTAATTTCAACAGTTATGAAAAACAATTTGACTGAGAAATGTATATGAGACTTATCAAGATTACATGCCCCAGGTTAACAGCTTTCCTTGGCATGGGTTGGGCACTAAGTGCCCAACCCATGCCAAGGAAAGCTGTTGACTCAGTCTTAATTCAAGGGGGAAAGGGTTAAAGTCACAATTTGTCAAACTGGTTTTTAACCTTACAATACAGAGTGAATGTATTTTTATAACTTGTGTTGTTTAAAAAGTGGCACCACAAAGTACACTGTAGATGTACTTATCCTCTGCGGCCACTTTAAAGGTACTCTCCCTTGTAGACACTAAAAGATCTGTACCAATCCCTCGATGGCCACAATCACGGAGTAAGTAAACTTTATTTCTGAGTAAAGGGGGAATGTTAGTATTAACTTCTGCTAATATACTTTGAGGATACATATACTCATCACTCTAATGTGAGATACACATGTATGTACGATAATTGTATGAAATGTATAGAACAGGAAGATCAATGCCATCATAATATTGTACAGTTGTATATACAATTCATGATTGACTATGATAGTTACGACTCTATTACAACTGTAATATCATGATTACAGCAAAAACCAGTACATTTTCTCTTCAGGGATTCTGAAGTAATACATAACTTAATTCTTTCATCTCCAGTTGTATGTTTATATATATATCATACTGCTTCTAAAATACAAACATTTATTCCTACTACAGTGGCACCCTCCCACAAGGTCCCCTGCTGAGAGGCAACCTCCCCAGGCAGCAAATATGGCATTTTCATTTTCTTTCTCTCCCCCCCCCCCGCCCCCCAATGAAGAGGCCAATCCTCTTAAAAGGTACTTTTCTGGTGCTCTTGGGGAAACCTCATAAAGAAGGGGCTCATTGTATACATGCACCTACATTATCTGCATTCTGATTGAAACAGCAAAACAGTGAGATTCTGCATGTGACAGCCGAGAAATGACTTGTGTTATAAAGCCAATGCAAAAAGCGCTGAATGGAGACTATAGTCCTGCTCCTTACAATGTAACATAAATGACACGCACCTCTTATAATGGGGACTCTGAGTAGGCAACTCCCAGAATTAACATACAAGTAGCATGGGTGTGTGACAGGAACTCATAAATACATTGATGACATATACATGTGATAAAAGCCATTGGTCCATGGTTTTGGCAAAGGCAAAAACCAGGGACGTTATATCATACTATATGTATATTAGTACTGGAATGTAGTTTTAATGAAGAGTTTTGAATACATATGTACATACATACATGTACATAAGCATGTCATCATGCATGCCTACTGTGGACAAAGAAATGCTTACTGTGGACACAGAAATGGCAGATCTCACAGCGACTGGTAAGGAGTGAGTAAAAAGAATTTTTTTGCCCAACCATCAATAATTTTATCTCCAAAGATACTGAAGAGTGATCTCTCAAAGGATGTTTCGCAGTGAAGTAATCTCCGCAGATTGTCTTCATAGTCTGTGTATTGTTCATTGATATAGCAAAACCTGTCTTGAAAGACCACCCCTAGAGATAACCAAATTGTGAGGTATCCATACAGGCGGTCTCTCATATAGGAGGTATGTATCGATAAAATGACAAGTATCACAAAAAGTATCTCACAAATGTGGTCCATTATATAGCACGTGGTCCCTCTTTAGAGTGCCTTTCAACACAGGTTAAACTGTATGAAAAAAAATTATACAATAAAAACATCAATGTTTTGCGAACACAATGGTGCATTCAAATCTTTCTGATGAAACTGGGTTTCAGTTTCCATTTGCAGGAATGAGATGTTTACACACAAGGAGCACGCCTTGCTTGGATTTCAAAATGACATAATGAAAATTCATACCCTGACTCTCGGGACTTCCAATGGGCACAAAAGTATGATTGACAGAACTGATGATGACTATAAAAACACATCTGTTTAATGCAGAACAAGAAGAAAATATCTTTATGAAGAAGTGAAAATCACTTTCCAATCCTGCCCTACTGCCTGAAATGGTTGAAATATCAACTGTTTTATGCTCAGTGTTTTCTCTGCCTCTACATATAAGGCCAGACGCATGCCAGAGCTAAGGAGATGGCTTCAGAATACAATATGACCTCTTTTGATTCAAACTGCTCGACATTTAAATTTTGGAACCATAAGCTTACTCCATGTAGAGAAAAGGCTGGCTGGATAAAAATGTTGGTTCATTTAAGTACACGTACATGTCTGTGCAAAACACTGCCTCCTACAGAAGCACTGATTAAATAGTACAACAGTATGTGGCAACATCAACAGCTATAGCTTGATGATCAGAGTGACCAGGTTAGCCCTGGCTATTTTCTCTGATGTATTCTGGTCATCACAGCAGAGCAAATTTGCAGGTCCACTGTTCCAGGGCCATTGTTTGACTATACATCTGGGCAAATGGAAATCTTAATATTTTTCCTGAGAGCACTGGTACAAACATCCTCTATGCTTGATCAGCATGTCCATAGTACCCTCCATTTGGCAAAGCTTTTGTGTACTTGGTCCTTAAGTCATGCAAACAGTCCATCAGAGGATTACTTCAGCTAAGATAAACAAGGTGGCACTACACTGAGGCTCATGTGTACATATACCCTACTGACATAACATTTTCTGTCATGTTGATCTAGCCATAATATCACAAATAGAAAGCACAATTTTTCCATCCTTTTATTTTTTTGTGTGTGTGGTATATTTGGCCGACACTTACAAAGAGTATAACACATACAGCTATGTTCAAGGAAGATCAAAATGTTAATGTTTCTGGCATTTGGGAGACAGCAAAAGTTGTCCCAATGAAAATGTTAACTTGCATGAACTTTTCTATGCCAAGTTGAGAACAGTATGCACCATTTTTTTGGTTAATTTATACTTGTAAGTAAAAAGTAAATTATGAACAAGAACAATATGCATAAAAATTTCATCTGATCTTTGCAAGAATATTTCTCAAGCTATGCAGTGTGTTTGTACATGTGGTATCCTGAGAAATTAAAGTTGACCCAGGTCCTTTCGAGCATTAACATGAAATTTACATGTGGTGCAATGCCCTCCGGAAGACTTGGCCTAATGCTGCCCCCTGGTGGACATCAGAAACCTACAAGGTCAACCCAAGTCATTTTGCCATGCCATCTGAAAGCAACACGTGTCACTTCAAATAAATGCTGACTGCGCTCTAAGAGATGATGTAAGTTGGTTTAAAGGTTGTCATTATTTTTCTGGACCAAAAGGGCACAAGAACAGATGGAGGTCAAGATTGTAATTGTAAAAATGCTTGCCCTCTCTGGTCTTTGCAGGGTGGAGAATTGCCAATTATACATAAAAAAAGGTTTTCTCTCCAGATACATGTCCATCCTGATTCCTCACTGACATGATATCAACCAAATTTCCTGAATAAAAGCCAGACACAAAACAAAAAAATCCTCTCTTTTGTAGCCACACTAGATAACCGATAAAAATTAAATATCACCAAAAAGTTTACCATTGGCTTCTTGGTAAATACAACAGAAAATGATGATAAACAAGAGGCCAATGGGCCTAATGCTCTGCTGACATTTAATATGATGAATGTCACCAACAAATTCTCTTTGCCCTAGATGTCCAAGCTTAGTAACCTTGCTGCTGTTATAAACTCACCTCTTTCAATTTTACAGGCCTGGTGAACTAGGAAAATTGGTCTGGGTCACTATATATTGGCATATTAGCATTGGATGTGATCTATACAGTATATTCTATACATTTGGCATGTCTATGATTCAATTACCTTTTGAGATAGGCAATTTTATATCTTTCAACACATTTTAACACAAATTTCTGTTAAAATATAATGGGCAACTAGTTTCATATGCAAATGAGATTTTGACCTCCTCCACAATCGCACTAAATTTCATGAAGATCCATACAAAATTAAGGATGTGGGACTGGTTAAAAGATTTACACATTTTGATCCATATGTTAATTAATAATGTAGGTGGCACCACCAACATTAAAAACCATGTAGATTTTCATGCACTTTATAAGCCCTACAAGTTATATGGGCCTAACTAAAATACTGTGGGATTTAGTCCATTCACAAGATGACCCCTATATACCAACTGCCCATTTGGCCTAGGCCTTCAACTCGGATGAAAAATTGTTAGTTTTCAAAATCTGTGCCCCACTTTCAGCATTTTATCCATGGTCCATTTCTTCAAATTAGGTAATAACCCAACTCCATAATCTTTGGGTCAAGGTGATCCAAAAAGTAGGTCACCAAGTACAGTTTTATGTACAAAGTATTCAAATGCAATTTTGATCTGGCGGCTCAATTCTCTTTGGCATTGATGTTCAAGCTACAAACTACCATAACAGAATCACCTCTTTCCACTTTAAAGAACTGGCAACCAAACATAATATATTTGGATGTGATTTGACATGTCTGGTGAATTCAACTATTTTTCGAGATATGGAATTTTACATCTTTCATTACATTTTGGCTCATAATTCCCATCATGTTATAGGTGGCACCACTAGTATCATACACACCTGAGGTTTTAACCTTCTCCACAATCCCACTAAATTTTATGAATATCTATTAAACATGAAGGATGCTAGAGTGTTCACAAGATTTTCACATTTTGACCCACATATTATATAATACTGTAGGCAGTGCCACCAATATTGAATTTGACCAAGATTTTGATACATTTGATAAGTCCTGAAAGTTACATGGGGGCCATCTTAAAACTGTGGAGTGTATTGTGCTCACAAGCAAATGTTTATGGACAGATGGACAGAAGGACAGACAGATATATAGACAAACATGAGTGATCGCATAAGCTCTGCAACCTTTGGTCTGCGAAGCTAAAAAAGATTCTTTATGGACTATAAATACATCTATTTCGACAAGCTTAAATCACATTGTGCTTCATGGGAAATAAAAGAATTTATTAATTTATTGACAAGACAACTATAGGTGCTCCTAAGTGATCTAAAGTCAAATGTAAAGATATGGTTTCCATCTATAGGGCTTGGGGCAACAGAGGTCAAGCAATGTTTGAAGTCCTGTATATGTACTCTCATCTTGAATGACAAGGTTCATCATAGTCTACTTGTGCTTCATCCCCTCCAAGGTACACCTGCTGTCCTGCCTCAACTCTTAACCCTTTCAGTGCCCAGTTCTGGACTGAATCAACAACTTTCCTTGGCATGCTTTGGGTACAATGTGCCCAAAGTGTGCCAAGGAAAGCTGTTGACCTGGACCATTTTACTTCCTGAAATTATAGGCATGCTGTTAATTAAATGAACGTTAATTCTTTTTACATAGAATATGCATCTAGCATCTTTATTTTAGTTGTGAGCATTCATTTTAAGTAGTTTGACTTTAGTCGCGGTTGGCATTGAAAGCGTTAAAAGGATAGCATTACACCTACACTTCTGGACTCTTAAGGGCACAAGTAGACTCTCTATGTGTTACTCTTAACACCAGACCTACTATATGTGTGACTCTTAAAGGGACACACTTGCTACTATACATGTAGGGTGAACATTCCTTATTTTGTGGCATTCCCAATTTTATGGTAGTGGCAATTTGCCTCAAGCAAGCTGTGCTGCACCGTAACTGAAACAAGCATCCTGTTTTACTAAGAGAAGTAGGTCCACTGGATATACGAAACTGTCTTTCCTATTTCATTTGACTGAAGAAGAAATGATCAAAAGAACTGTGACCAAGTGGCGTAAAATACACAATTCCTTTGTATGCGTGATCAAACATATTCCCTACTCTTTCACTTTTTCGTTGATCTTGCAGTCAAGATGTCTAAAAATCTGTATGAAAAAGTTGGGTGAACCTTCAGATGGAACAATATCACTATTTTTGTTGCACAAAATAGGGAAGGACATCTGCCGATTCAAAACTTGAGAATTCAGAAGTAGAAAGTGGCATCAGCCAGCCTCTAGGCCCTGATGGATACCAAAGGAACACCCATGATGCACTGCTTCTTGTTTATTTCTTAACTCTTTCAGTGCTAATCACATCTATAGTCAATCTACTTAAGTTAAACTAGTTTGATTTATCATTAGGATCCCAGATTCTTATTTCTCATAAAAAGAACTTTCATTAAAGTACCAGTATGCTTATAGTTCCAAAGAAAATACACCAGGTCAACAGCTTTTCTTGGCGCACATTGGGCACAATGCACCAGTGCCCAATGTGCATGGAGAAAAGCTGTTGACTCAGTCCAAAATTTGGCACTGAAAGGGTTAGTACCCACCTACACTGAATTCATATTTGATGTCATAAATGACTGAAAATGTTTATTGTCATGAAGTATGGGAGAGCCAGCATACGTCCGACTCTAAAACAGGCACCAGACCTGTCATGTCTGACATTGACTCTTAGTAGGGAAACAGTATGACCAATATGTGTGACTCTTAAAGGGGCACCAGTCAATCTACTCTACCCCACTTTTAAGGTCCATCAGTAGACATACATGTGCTATGTCTAACTCTTATGGTACAACAGCAAACCAACATGAACTAAACATAAAGTGATAAAAGATCTACTGACTACAAAGGCCTACAAGTGATACATGTTACTCTTAAAGGGGCACCACTGGACCTACTCTACCTGACCGTTAAGGTATAACAGTAGGCCACTACATATAGGCAGGACTCTTAAAGGGGCACAAAACCTCCTATATCCAACTCTTTAAGGGACACCAGGCCTACCCTGTCTGACCCTTAAAGGGGCACAATACCTTCTCTGTCTGACTCTTAAAGGGACACAAGACCTACTGTCTGACTCTTAAAGGGACACAAGACCTACTGTCTGACTCTTAAAGGGATGCAAGACCTACTATGCCTGACTGTTAAAGGGATGCAAGACCTACTATGTCTGACTCTTAAAGGGACACCAGACCTACTATGTCTGACCCTTAAAGGCACAAAGCCTTCTATATTTGACTCTTAATGGACACTAGACCTATACTATATGTGCCTCTTAAAGGGGCACAACACCTTCCATGTCTGGCTCTCACAGGGGCACCAGCAGACCTGCTTTATGTTTTAACCCTTAAAGGGCCACCAATCATAGGGTTCTTTAAAGGGCTGCCCCCAAAACACTGATCCTGTATACATTTCATGAAAGAAAATAACATGCAATAAATGATAAAGCATTGGATTCAACTTTGATCAGCATTAACCTCTTCAAGCCACAAAGTGTTAACCAGCAACACAAGACAGAGGCTGCAGGTGTCTTTTGGTTATTAGGAGAAAATAGACAACTCAGAAAATCAGGCCCACATGATCTCAAAGCCAAATAAACACATGAAGCATGAGATGATCAAGTCAGCTTCGTTTTCTTAAAATCAGGGATTATTACCAATAATGACCCCTTCCACTTGATTCAGATCTTCTGACTGGGGTATCATTGGCCACTCTGGCATGGACCACAAAGTCGAGGTGGTTTGTTAAGTCGACAGATGACAATCTTGTGCTTCTATTGGTTTGTTGTCATGTGACAGTCAAGGCAAGAAAAATGGCTCAATTTTGGACTTGTATGTACTGGCTGTATCCCATGCTGGAGCACAATCTTTCTTAGCCAAGATCAATTTTTGATTAACTGTAAAGTTCTAAATGGCAAACACACTGATTTATTTGCATTTGAATAATGACTGATGTGTCCACATTGGGGTCAGTGAATCAGAGTCAGCTGCGCTCCCTGGGAGTACACAAACTATGGCATGCCAGGCCTGCAAGTGAGGGCAGTGTGTGTGTGTGTGTGTGTGTGTGTGTGTGTGTGTGTGTTGGGAAGAGGAGGGGGTACGTAGAAATGCTGGTTAAGCAAGAGGCAAAACCCTGAATTTCATATACATAGTTTTCTCAGGACTTTCGCTATCCAAAATTTATTTTGTGTTTTCTCCCGATATCACAATAATTGATACACTGACAGAAAACACAGAATTAATTGTGCATTTTTTTTATATGTATGTATATATATTAGCTTAGACAAGGAGCCGCTACTCAGAGAGACAAGTACGGGTATAGGCTCCAAAACATGTTCTGAGTAGTAACCCGCTTAAGACCCTTTAATTTATTTGGGCTAATACAGCCTATGTCAAAATTCTACAGAAGAACGTGTGCAATATGTACACTAGTACTTCCATATGTTTATAGGTTAGACAGTGACAGGTTAGCTCACGGAGAGTGAAGAGTTCAGACTGCGGAACAGGGTAATTACTAGGAAGTGGTTCTGGACAAAAAGACACAAATACAAATATATACATATATGTACATACATATGAATGTATATATAAAATTTCCGTATGAAGACCCGCCCATGGCATGACAAAAGAGGTATTAATCACGGTTTATTCTAAAATGGATTATGTGAAACACTAACAATTTTTAAAATGTCAATTAAACACAGAAAATTGTACTATGGTAAAGCATTAGTAATAAAGGAGTGGTCTCTTTATATAGGTCTCCATTATACAGAAATGTACCATATGATCCATGGATCTAAAGATGCCTATCTAACACAGAGGTGATGCCCAAGTGACACAGAGGTGCATGACAGCTGACATGTCTACAGGTTATAAGAAATGGACCCTGAACCACACCCAAACATAAATGCAAAAGTATGACATTTCCAATTAGTGACCTTAAAGGATGACAGCAGGGTGGTTTATGAATTAATGCAGTTAACGCACCTAAACACCTATAATTTTAGGTATCACCAGACAATGACACAAGAACGAGACAGTTCTGTGACAGTTAAACAGCCAAAGTCAGAGACATTATTGTATACAACATGCAACAGATCCCTGTAAAAGGGTGTCGCTGGAAGCATGCGGCAATAGATAGAGGAGAACAAGATACAGGTGTGTCATTTATGACATCAATGCTAACAAGAAAAATATTGGGGATGGTTCATCATTTTCATTGTTTTCACAAGCAAACAGACAGTATGATGGGAGTGGGGGGGGGGGTAATGGTGGTGACTGTATTCTTATAACATTGCAATAAAATAATGTTTAAGAAATCACAAAAATTGTATTTGCAAGTGGATATTGACAAGAAAATTGGAAATACATACATTGTAAACTCAATAAATCTCACTGATACATATATACTTCAAATGAAAACCAAAAGTGGAAGAGGTTTTCAGTAGACAACTGAAATTTTGTAATGTCTGCCGTCATTGAGTCTACAGTATTATGTTAGAAATCTTACTGCGTATGAATTTAAACATAGTAATTAAGCATAGTATATCTTTAGGGTGGCCTACATGTCAGCGACTCCTCGCAGTCTTAATGTATGGTCTCCTGGTTTAAAACTAATTAATGTATTCTTGGGGACACTGCAAATACTGTATTATAAGTCAGTCAGAAGTCAATATATGTATGTTTAAGATTCAAATTCTGCAATTGTAGTTTGGCATGTGTAATAGTGTATAGTGTGTTTTTGGCTGACAGTTAGCTTTTGTTTGCAGTCACCATGGTGCTGTCATAATTAAAGATATTTATTCTGATAATGATGTCTTTATTAATAATTTATAAAGTATATATACATATACATATATATATATATATACATATATATATATACATATATACACACCCATACACAGTGTGTGTGCATACAGTACATAGTCCTACATTGTGTGTGTGTGTGTATATATACATATTGACTTTTATTGTCACCCAGCCTGGGTCCATAAGTGCACACATTTGTTAAAAAGGTGCATATATTTGTTCTCTCAGCTTATAACTGAAAGAAACAGATGCTCCCTGGACTGATTTGAGTTTGTCTGCGGCAGAAGGCGGCGATGAGTGGCATTCTGTGGCCCAGGGCGGCGTGCGGCGGCAATAGGCAGTATCGCCACCCATTCCTGTTGAGACTCCACAGCAGGTGAGAATGTGTGCGGCGGTCTGCGGCCACTAGCGGCGCACAGCGGCAATCTCCGCTGACCGCCGCTTGTTGCCGCAGACCGCCGCTGGTCGCCGCCATCCACCGCAGGCAGACAGATGGCAAGGTTAACTGGGCAGGCAGACAGATGGCAAGGTTAAGGCAGACAGATGGCAAGGTTAACTGGGCAGGCAGACAGATGGTAAGGTTAACTGGGCAGGCAGGCAGATGGCAAGGTTAACTGGGCAGGCAGGCAGATGGTAAGGTTAACTGGGCAGGCAGGCAGATGGCAAGGTTAACTGGGCAGGCAGGCAAGCAGAGGGGAGACTGTCATGGCAGGCAGGCATTGGGAAAGGTTGACTGAGCAGGCAATAAATTGTTGCACAATTAACAGAGTTACATCACCCAAAGCTTGTGATAAAATATTGATGACAAGCCCACAATATACTCTCCCTTTGATTTGTTCCGTGAATAATTCACCAAGTTTATACGTAACATCTAACTTGGCTGCCATTTGTGATAGTTTTGGGCAAGGATTCAAGAAGTGCATGTTTAATTACATGTAAGTGAGTTAACATGGATGTGGTCTTTTTTGGAGAGAAAGCATCATTTTCTCAGGTTGTCCCATATACATATACATTTATGTACTTTAAGTATCATGTTGGTTGTTTTGGTTACCATAATGTCTGAAAATGCCTCAATAGATTTCATTCAAGTTGGGCACATAATAAGGGTTTCTCATCACAAGGTAAATACAATGGTGCTGGTCAGGCAACATTGCCACAACATTATACAGAGGGATGTCAAAATGCATACATATGTGTACAGTGAGAACTCGTTATAATGACACTATCAGTTCCCTTAGAAATGTGTTGGTTAACTGAATATGTCAGATGAATGAATCAAACAACAAAGAAGATGAACTTTTGCCATTGAAAAGTTGTGTCATCATAATGAATATGTCAGATATCTGAGTGTGGTTATGGTGAGGTTTCACTGTACTTATGTTGATTGTTGCTAAAATTCTCAAAAAGAATACTTCTTCTGCTGTTGGAAAACCTCGTCCCTTTTAGACAAAAAATACACAAAACAAAGAAGGACTCACATTAGAATAGTTGCTAAAATTCTCAAAAAGAATACTTCTTCTGCTGTTGGAAAACCTAGTCCCTTTTAGACAAAAAATACACAAAACAAAGAATGACTCACATTAGAATAGTCACAAAGAAATTAATATATGTAGTTCCAGCTTTTGAAAATTCTAGCTATACATGCATTATGGAATTTTAAGGTTTAGCAAACTTTAAAAGCATTCACATAAGAATTACCGTTGTTACTATAATCACAAAAATTGTGCAATCACATTGTCGTGATGAATTCCATATCTCCCATAAATGCATATCTATAAATATGGTTAATAGGCTCTTGTTCAGATTTTTTAAAGGTCATAGGCAGTGGCCAGAAAAAGTGGGCCACCTTTTACTTCCTGGGTGGGCTCTTAATTTAGCTGTGACACCATTCTATAATGGTCATGTGATACTAAGCTTTTCTTTGATCTCTGTGAGCCGGACCTGCTGGCCAGGGTACCAAAGCTTGAAGTGTTACCCACTTCTTAAGTTTACACAAGATTATGTACACTGGCATGCCCTATGCATATAGTTAGCATACAATTAGCAACTGGTGGTAGCAGCACTTTTCATTACCTTTAAAATATATTCTTGCTGCTTTCACAATGAACAAGTAACTGAGTTGAGAATTTTCCAGCTAGCACAGAAGCTTGATAAGTGGCCAGTCATGGGGCTTGTTACATAATTCTGCCAGCCAATCAATGGGCAGTGCATCAGCCTGTGTTGCAATTGGACTGCCCATGTGCATGGTGGGCACACAAACCTACAAGGCCCCCAAGCAACCACTTTACACAAAGTTTGATTCAATATATTGCTTTCCTTAAAATATGACCTTTTGTTTGGCTTAAAGTTGTGAATGGTATTCCAAGTTCTCAAAACCCAGTCTCACCAAGAAAAATTTGTTTCAAACTGTTTTAACTAACCTGGTGGCTGGTCAAAGCTGAATTGCAGCTTCCACTGCATGGCTTTTGCAAATGCCTGGTCACCTTAATTGGGGCATGTCATTACATACAGCAGTGTAGCTAGAGTTCTGACAGTCAATCTGACCTTGGCTCACACAGTCAGCTTAATTTTTGCACGTTACAGCATATTTTTTTCTTTTTCTTTCCCTTGATTGATTAATTAATTAATTAATTATTTGTCTGCAAGTTAAGAAAGTCATTTGTACATTTACTGACAGAAAATTCCTATGCCACAGCAAAATATGACAAAATGACTACAATTAAACCAGTCATGAATCACCATGCAACCGGAGTAATCAGCAATTTGTGGCCATTAAAAACAGCTGATCTTTCATTGGAAGCACCTTTTCTTCCAACGTTGATCATTCCAACCTCTGCAATGTGCTTCCAGCAGAACAATCAGTCATTAATTCCCAACAAAATCTGACAAATATATACAGCAGGTGTAAAATGCACGCATGTCTCTGTACAACTAGGTCACCAGGTCAAGAGTATATATATATATATATATATATATGTAGCTCATTTTAAAATGTGTAGTTGAAACTGATGCTCAGGTCAGGTTGGGGATTATTAGGGGGAGAATATTTGTATAGGTCGATCAGCTGATCGAGCGTGGACAATTCATCTTCCTGTTTCCAAGGGTGAGGTCCACTCAACTCTTCAGCCACCAATAGTCCCTGTGTGTTTAAACACGTTCATCTTAGCATGACGTGTGAAAGTGTTTTGTGTTTCCAACTGAATAGAACACAGATCAGAAAGAGATCCTATTCCTGCTCACAAAGTCCAAATGTTTGCGTCTGATACGTGGCTGCCACAAGTAAAATAGTTTTCCTCAGCCAATAATGAAGCCTCCCTGTCGCAGTGTTCTGGCTTTCATGGTGTTCCTTTCAGCCATTTTCTAGACATTGGTGCATGTACATTGTGTCAATATTAAGCGAAAGTTGGTCAAATCACCTGTGGGAATCTTCAAATACTTGAGATAATACATGCTCCCTTGTGGCAGGAAACAATGCATGGCGTCAGATACAGCTGTTTCAAAGGAACGATTGTTGAGATTAGTTTCTCTGATCTTTTACTTAACTTATAGATGGGAAACCAGGGTTACTGAGGACACCTTACTGGGCAATGCATGTCTGTGTATCAAAATCAAGTAATTTCTCATGTATAAATGAGGGCCAGACAATATACAGAGATGCAATAACTGCTGTGACAGGTTGTTCAATATTTGATATCTTTTTTTTTTTTTTGTTTTTTTTTGAGATTATAAAATTGTTTTTTTAATAACTGCTGTGGCAGTCTGTTCAATATTTGATGCCCTCATTTAGGTTATAATATGTACATGTATGTGGGGTTTTTTTCTTTTTGTTTTCAGTTAAAAATGTGGCAGTCTGTTCAATATTTGATGCCCTCATTTAGTTATAATATCATGTGTGTGTGTTTTTTTTTTCTTTTTGTTTTCAGTTAAAAGTACATGTAGAACTGCAAGTAGAATATTACATGTTATATTTTAATGAAATATCTAGACATTGTTCTCACAATGAACTTAAGATTTTGTTGTTTAGTTGCTTTAAAGAACAGCTGTCTTTAGAATGCAAATTAGTTTGTTGGATGCCAATTAGTACTCTTATGTACTGGGGGAGTTCAACACATTGGCTTCAAATTTGCCTAGAAAACTGCATCATTGGAGGTGCACCTGACTAGACAAAAGCCAACAACAGTTTACTATCAAAATGCAATCAGAGATGAGATCCGTGCCCCTGCACATCTCATTGATAACCTTACAGCCCAGACACAAACAGCAGACGGACAGATGCAAGGAAGCATAATACTTAACCTAGTGACCTATTTTGTTATATGAAAAACCTTTGGGTCAAAATATGCATATGTATGAAATTTCATGAAGCCAACTCAATGAGTAAAGGAACTACAGTCCAGGCATGATTTTACCAGGATATACCACTCTGACCCAGATATTTGACCTGGTGACCTGGTTTTGTTTTATGCCACACCCTTATGTCTAGATGATACTGTGTGTAAAGTTAGTTTGAGTTGAGGACAAGCCAATTATAGGCCAGAGTAGAACAACTGTATTGCTATTTTATATAAAGGTCTCACTATGACCCAGATAATTGACTTAGTGACCTATTTTTGTTCCATGACACACCTTTGGGTCAAGATATATGTGTGTACAAAGTTTCATGAAACTAAATGAGTAAAGGAAATACAGTCAGGATACCATTTTACCAGGATATAATAGTGACCCAGATATATACCTAGTGGCCTAGTTTTATTTCATGACACACCTTTGGGTCAAGATATGTGCATTTGTGAAGCTTCATGAAACTAAGTTAAAGATTAAAGAAATGACACACTAGACATGAATTTACAAGGATAAATCACTACATGTGACCCAGATACTTGACCTTGTGACCTACATGTACCTTTATTGTGTCAAGATACACAAGTGTATACAGTTTAATGATTCTAGGTCTATGGACAACAGAATTACAGCTCAGACATGAAGTGTAATGTAATTTTACATGATTGTATCACCATGACCCAGATACTTAACCTAGTGACCTACTTTTGTTCCATTACATACCTTTAAGTCAAGATATGTGTGTGTGTGTGAAGTTTCATGAAACTAAGTTATACAGTGAAGAGATTGGAGCCTGGACACTATTTTACAATATGTAACTGTGACCTAGATACTTGACTTAGTGACCTACTTTTGGTACATGACACACCCTTATGTCCAGATGCATCTGTATGTAAAGTTTTATTAATCTAAGTTAAGAGACAACAGAATTACAGGCTGGGCATGATGTAATTTTACATGATTGTATCACTGTGATTCAGATACTTGACCTAGTGATCTACTTTTGTTAAATGACTAACTTTTAGGTCAAGATATGTATGTGTGTGAAGTTTCCTGAAATTAAATTACGTAGTTAAGGAACAATAACCCAGACACAATTTTACAAGGATATGTCACTGTGACCCAGATACTTGACTTACTAACCTACTTTTGGTACATGACACACTTTTATGTCCAGATGCAGCTGTATGTAATTTCCATTAATCTAAGTTGAAGGACAAGCCAATTCTAGCCAGGACATGAATAGACTGATGTACAGATGGAAAAGTGATTACTATATGCCCCTCCTTCAGTGGGGGGGGGGGGGGGGGAGGGGGGGAGAGAGCATAAATATTAAACTTTAGCTGAATGACACAACATGATTGGCTTCTCAGGCAAATACATGCAAGAACCTTTGCATGGAATGACTGTCATATCAGCACTTGTGTTTACAGAGATGTTCTTTGACATGAGTTGGCACGTACAGTGTTGAAAAAGAAACAAAATCCATTATTATGCAATTATGGATCATGAGCTGACATTCACAAATTTAATCTAGATGTCATCCACCAGCCTGGCTAATTAAAACTGGCAGACTTTTCTGGTATCCCTATTTTGAATATTTTATTGGAAGTTGAACATTTCAAGTGCTACCTCACAAAGCATCTGAAAAATGAGCCAGGTTGTCTCTTATAGAGGTGGTCTTTCCCTAGAGGGACCACTGTACTAGTACTGCTAAGGGTTGTGTGAGCCAATGGCATCTGAATCAGGAGCAGGGTGGATGCAAAATATTTACCCTGAATATGGCATTTGACATCTTTAAATACAAGAAATTTGCCAGCATGACGACTTAGGACATGACCAGACAATTTATTTCCTGTTTCTCTGACACACACTGCAGGAATGCAATGCTGCTTACATGCAACAGATTGAAGGCATTTGCATGCTTGAATACTTTTTCCATTTCAAGGTACAGCGTATGATTTATTTTGCATCAGATTAACCCTTTCAGTGCCAAATTTTGGACTGAGTCAACAGCTTTTCTCAGTGCGCATTGGGTGCAATGCACCAAATGTGCGCTGAGAAAAGCTGTTGACCTGGGGTGTTCTCTCTAAAACTACAGGCATACTGGTACTTGAATGAAAGGTCTTTTTATGAGAAATACGAATCTGGAATCCTATTGATAATTCAGACGTGTCTGACTTATGTAGATTGACCTTAGACGTGATTGGCACTGAAAGAGTCAACACATATCACACACTTCAAGGGGTTGCAAGTTAACCCTTCAAATTAACCCTTGTCTTCAGTCAGACTGAGTCAACAGCTTTCTTTGGCATGTGCTGAGCACTAAGTGCCCAACCAATGCAAAGGAAAGCTGTTGACCTATGGCATGTTATCTTGATAGGTCTGATGTACAACAGTCACTCAAATATTTTCTCAATACTGTCCAAATTAGGTAATAACACTGAAACATACAGCATTTTACCACTGGCTGGTTTAAGGGGGACAGGGTTGAACAGTCTCCAATGATTTCACAGCAAATGCTGTTAACTGACTTAAAATTAACACAGTTTTAGTAACTTGAAAATAAGTTGTTGTTTTTTAATATAATCTGTGTTTGAAATGAAGACTTCTTTGTTTTAAAGGCATCTGGAGCAAGACTTGGCAAGCAAACAAAAAAATCAAGCTGTGTAATTCATTCGCTTTTTTTCTCACTCAGGATCACTGTTGGTACACCAACAATGAGAAATTTGAGAGAAAATAGAACCTCACTCTCAGCCATATGCAGAATTCTGTATGTAGCTCCCCCATGCTACCTACAGGGTGACATGGTCAAATCAAATTTTGTTCTTGTAATTCAACTGGCCAAAAACAGTTTTGGCCAGTTTGAGAGGGAAAAGGTTTAAGTGGAGTCCATGCTGCACCAGCTAGGTTTACATTATTTATGGGTTCATTTCTTCTGCACCAAGTTAGGCCACTGGCCAAAGAAAACCCAAACATTTAGCCCCATACCAAAACATCGGCTTTCATGCAGAAACAGTGACCAATGTTTAAAACAGGAAAACAACAAATCAAACCTGTTTCCTGAAGATTATTAATTAATCGCATGACTGCATTCACTTTCTTTTATCTTGGAGTGATTGATTCTACAATCCTGCCATGAAATGGGGTGCTCACAAGTCGTTCAATTTGGTCAAGTGCATTGCAATGTGTACACACTTTATGATCATATTCTGACTTAAATCTCAAGTTGAATATTTTCAGTGCAAATAAGAGATATTCAAATTTATTTAAATCAACCGCAGACTTGCTTCGGTCTCGTCAGTTGCTTAGCAACAGAATTATTTCAGTGTAAATAAGAGATACTCATATTAATTTTTTTTCTGCAGACTTGTTCTGGTCCCGTCAGTTGCTAGGCAACAGAATTATGCCTCCACCATGATAAGCACATTTTAACGAGTTATGTAGCCATCTAGAAATAAAACTTTTTCTGCCAAGAAAATGAAGTTTTAAAAGTTAGCAAAAGACTTTCTTAACTCATTCCACCCTGATAGAGGACCGACAGCTATCCTTGGTGTGCTCTGGGTGCATTGTGCCCTGAACATGCCAAGGAAAGCTGTCAACCATGGACATATAATTTGGAATGATCTTACATGCAAGTTTCATCCAAAATTATGAAAAATAATCCATAAATTAGTAAAATACAATTAGCAGACGACATCTAGATATTAGCGGGAAAAAGCATCATTAGGGTGGAACGAGTTTAGCTTTTTACTTGCTCGGTTTGTTACTTTTATCCTAGAAGTTCATTTGGCCCTGTTTATTGCAGGAATCTACCCTTCTTGCTGTCAAGTTCCTTGCTGCACCCTAGGTGGCAGCACAAGGCGCAGGTCAATATGAATACCTCCTATTGTTCCTTGGATGCATCAGAAAAGTACCCAGATAAAATCAGAAAAAAAGCAGTTGCACTGTTACTAAGGCCATGCACTATCAGGACAAAGTTTTTTGAAGTAGCCCACAATCCAAGACTACCATATTGCAGAGTGACGCTACCAACAAGTGTGTGCTGTCTTCACGTGCAGTTGCACCACAGCATATGGCTTCAAAGCAAAGGTGGTTACAAGCACTTTCAGGCCTAGGCTACCAGGCCCTAGACTGGACTTTATGAGTATTCAGTATGCAGACCTGTTGATCAACCAGCAACTGTAATTCTTTTCAAAATTTTTTCAAGCACTGCAACAAAACAGTACCAAAACAATAACTTCATATAAAAAGTGGGGCCGCTCAGTGGTTGTTTAATATCAGTATAACATAAATGAAGCCCTGGTGGTGGGATAAAGCCATGTCTAAAAGCAGATGCCTTAGTATTGTGAGGCGTAGTCTTGGACCAGGGAATCCTTAACCATTATATGGGAACCAGTATATCTGTAACACACACTCCCCAGGGTTTACTCTCTAGCTTCAACCTATGACAAAAAGTCTCTCTAAGTACAATGTATATAATTACAGTGTTCACCTTCCGTAAGTGACAACTAAGTGCATTGGGCCACAATAATGTACAACTGATCCAGCTTATATGAGCTAAAATAAGTAACATCACTATAGCTACGTGTCAGCTGTTTGCAAAAACCAAACCCACCCTGATAAAATCTGAGCCGTAATGCATCATTATGGAGCCTTTACTGGCATTAAGCCATGAAACCTGTCGAGAGAATGGACACTGGATCCAAAGTTTCTGAGGGAGCTAAGGGAGGCCGATCATATTTGTTTTGTGTAAAGAAATCTGCCAGATTTAAAGGTGTTTTTTTTCTTTGTTCATACAAATACTCCACAAAATATCTGATCTATTATACTACAAATAGACGAAGGGGTGACAATTCACACCTATCTTTTAGAAAATTCCAATGCCATCCTAGCAAAATATTATTTTGCCCGTAGTCTACATTTGCATGTTTTCAAGTCAACCTGGAAATCATTTCAGTAGAAGCTACCATATGCGTGCCATTTATGCAACCTTTTTCGAATGCATGAGATTTTAGTTTGCATCACTGATCCTTTTTAGTGACTAATTTTATTTCCATTTTAGTCTCAGGTTCATAAATATGGACAGCCAAGGCTGAGATTCAATAGTCTACGCAGTAGGGCAGGATAACTTCATAAACATGAATTGAACTTTTTTTGCACCCAACTCTGATTGATTCTTGTGAACTAATACATTTTAGAGAGGGAAAAAGGAGCATAAATCTACAGTTACAAGGTGGAGAGAGAATGCAGGACTCAGCCTTGTCAGAGTGCAGACTGCTCAAAGGTAATGGCCTTTCCATTTTCCACTTATCTTGGCTTCATTCAATCTCATACAATTCCTTGCACGAAACATTACGAGGAAGTCTGTAGCCCCATGGGGTGCTGTAACTTGTCACACCATAGCAACACATTTGCAATATATATATATATATAATAAAAAAAAAACAGCTAAAAACTATTGGGGTGGAGTCTTTTTAAAATTAATTACAAAAACTGTGTAATGTAATGTCTAATTCCATGTGTAACCCTTATGTTGCTGATGAACAATTTCATTATTAAGGCATACACATACAACAGCCAGAATCAAAAAAAAAAAAAAAAAAAATGCATTTTTATTAGTTGTGTTCTAGATAGATCAAAGCAACCAAGAGACCCTAACTGTAAAAATTACTCTTCTTATCAGATTAACTAACCTACACAAACACAAGGGAATAGAGGGAAGACGTTATATGCTTCTTAGCTGATATTTTAAGTAATCGGGATAAGACTTGTAGAATCTTTAACATGCTGAAACCATTATGTACATGTAGGTTTTGTCTTCTATCAAATAACTGCTTATACCATCCGAGGATAGAAAAATGTAATAAAGTAATAGCAACTGTTTGCGTCATCTGGAGATAAGTGGGTAAAATAACTTTTTCTGTATTTATAATCAGCTGTATAAGAGCCCTGGAATATAAACAACTTTTATCAACCAACAAAATGTCATATCCATACATATCATTCCAGTAAATGGAATATTAAGTCTAAGAGTCATAAAACACTGGAGGACTCCATTGGTCAAGAGGGGTCACATGACACCTCTTCTCCAATTGAATTAGTCGAGAAAGGTCAGGTGACCCTGTCTGACCAGTGGTGCCCCCTAATGGTATAAATATTCCAGGTGTGTCCTTATTGTGCTGTATCGTGATCACATATGTGTATCAGCAACAAGAAGAAAGACTTACTGTATGCAACAGTCACTCGGGTAACAAACAGATTACTTTAGTAAAACAAGACTGTATTCAGAGGGCATAGCGTTAAAGTCTTCAAATACACTATGTCAATATCCAGTCCTCTCCTTGTAATTCTTTGATCTTGCCATCCTACTACTTTTCTGTATCTTGAAGGAAAACCACAGTCTTTACTGAGGGTTTTCCACCTTTTTGGAACATCTTGACGCAGTCAGTATATTCTGTCATCAAGTTTTACAGCTATGAATCTTGGCTTACCCTCCATTTTCAACTCGTCTAGAATTGTATCCAAGTTGAAACCCAAATCCAGAGATTCCTGGTTGATTAATAAATAATCTTATCAGCAAAAAACAGTGTGAGAGCAAACACTCTGGGTGTCAAAGGATAAGAAATTTTAAGTGCCATTGGACTAAAATAAACAGGTTGATGTAGCTGTCAGACAAATTTGTTTGGGTTGCTGACATTTGTAAATGCCACATACCGGTATTACAATATGCCTCTTGGATCTCTACCAAATGCAATGTGATGATACAATACCATCACACGCAATGGTTTCTTGCCCACTTGAATTGCTTTCCACAGCATTTTCTTTGTCACTGAGCCAACATGAATGCTATATTTGGGATAAATTTCTGCATGAAGTAAAGACTGCCACATCGATCCCCTTCTTATCGACAATAATATGTCAGCTCCAGTAGCATTCTCTATATCCACTGTATTATCCTCCTACCATCTCAAAGTCGAAGTGTAAATCCCTTCTCCTGTCACATATATAAAGGCTTGTAACTGATGATGATATAATGAAAATAAACTGGTTATTTCAATACTGACTTGAGAAAGACACAATTCTATTCTAGCTCTTGGTCCTTTAATCCACCTTCAATCTGGATTGAGCCAATAGCTTTTCTTCACATGGCAAGTCAAGTGGTGATGTAACGAATTTAGACGGGTATACAGGCCTGTACAAAAGTACTTGAATTGCATGTTGAGATGATAAACCTTTCTAGTGGTAAAATCAAATATCGTTCCCAATGCCTCTTGTTGTAGGCTAAGATGACAGTGACTAAAACTATTGGCAATATGAAGGGACATGTTCTCCTCGTGTATCTGTCTGAGATTTTTTTCATCAAATTAAAAAAAAAATAAATAGATAAAATTAAATTAAAAAAAAATAAAAAAATAAAAAATAAAATAAAATAAAATAAAATGGTCTCATTAAATCAGGTCACATTTTGGAATGTCTGTAGTCCATAAAAATAGCCTATCACTGTGACCCAGATACTTCTTGATCTAGTGACCTACTTTTATGCATGACACACCCTTCTGTCCAGATGCAGAGGTATGTAAAGTTTCATGATTTTAAGTCATGAAGTGTAATGTAGTTTTACAAAAATGATCCAGATACTTGACCTAGTGACCTAGTTTTGTTTCATGACATACCTGTAGGTCAAGATGTGTGTGTGTGTGTGAAGTTTCATGAAATACAATACCATCACACGCAATGGTTTCTTGCCGACTTAAATTGCTTTCGACAGCATTTTCTTTGTCACTGAGCCAACATGAATGCTATATTTGGGATAAATTTCTGCATGAAGTAAAGACTGCCACATCGATCCCAGTCTTATCGACAATAACATGTCAGCTCCAGTAGCATTCTCTATATCCACAGTATTATCCTCCTACCTACTGACTGTAGCCTCAAAGTGGAAGCGTAAATCCCTTCTCCTGTCACATATATAAAGGCTTGTAACTGATGATGATATAATGAAAATAAACTGGTTATTTCAATGCTGACTTGAGAAAGAAGACACAATTAAGTGCATTGTGATTTTTCTGAACTTGCATACATGCACTCAACAAATGAAATACTCATCTTTTCAAATATTTATCCACACTCTCCCAGAGTAGACAATGCTGATTCTAATCTAGCTCTTGGTCCTTTAATCCACCTTCAATCCGGATTGAGCCAATAGCTTTTCTTCACATGGCAAGTCAAGTGGTGATGTAACTAATTTAGAGGGCTATGCCTGTACAAAAAGTACTTGAATTGCATGTTGAGATGATAAACCTTTCTAGTGGTAAAATCAAATATCGTTCCCAATGCCTCTTGTTGTAGACTAAGATGGCAGTGACTAAAACTATTGGCAATATGAAGGGACATGTTCTCCTCGTGTATCTGTCTGATATTTTTTTTCATCAAATTACAACAACAAAAAAAAGTAAATAAATAAAATAAAATAAAATGGTCTCATTAAATTAGGGCACATTTTGGAATGTTTGTAGTCCATAAAAATAGCCTATCACTGTGACCCAGATACTTCTTGATCTAGTGACCTACTTTTATGCATGACACACCCTTCTGTCCAGATGCAGAGGTATGTAAAGTTTCATGATTTTAAGTCATGAAGTGTAATGTAGTTTTACAAAAATGATCCAGATACTTGACCTAGTGACCTAGTTTTGTTTCATGACATACCTGTAGGTCAAGATGTGTGTGTGTGTGTGAAGTTTCATGAAATACAATACCATCACACGCAATGGTTTCTTGCCGACTTAAATTGCTTTCGACAGCATTTTCTTTGTCACTGAGCCAACATGAATGCTATATTTGGGATAAATTTCTGCATGAAGTAAAGACTGCCACATCGATCCCAGTCTTATCGACAATAACATGTCAGCTCCAGTAGCATTCTCTATATCCACAGTATTATCCTCCTACCTACTGACTGTAGCCTCAAAGTGGAAGCGTAAATCCCTTCTCCTGTCACATATATAAAGGCTTGTAACTGATGATGATATAATGAAAATAAACTGGTTATTTCAATGCTGACTTGAGAAAGAAGACACAATTAAGTGCATTGTGATTTTTCTGAACTTGCATACATGCACTCAACAAATGAAATACTCATCTTTTCAAATATTTATCCACACTCTCCCAGAGTAGACAATGCTGATTCTAATCTAGCTCTTGGTCCTTTAATCCACCTTCAATCCGGATTGAGCCAATAGCTTTTCTTCACATGGCAAGTCAAGTGGTGATGTAACTAATTTAGAGGGCTATGCCTGTACAAAAAGTACTTGAATTGCATGTTGAGATGATAAACCTTTCTAGTGGTAAAATCAAATATCGTTCCCAATGCCTCTTGTTGTAGACTAAGATGGCAGTGACTAAAACTATTGGCAATATGAAGGGACATGTTCTCCTCGTGTATCTGTCTGATATTTTTTTTCATCAAATTACAACAACAAAAAAAAGTAAATAAATAAAATAAAATAAAATGGTCTCATTAAATTAGGGCACATTTTGGAATGTTTGTAGTCCATAAAAATAGCCTATCACTGTGACCCAGATACTTCTTGATCTAGTGACCTACTTTTATGCATGACACACCCTTCTGTCCAGATGCAGAGGTATGTAAAGTTTCATGATTTTAAGTCATGAAGTGTAATGTAGTTTTACAAAAATGATCCAGATACTTGACCTAGTGACCTAGTTTTGTTTCATGACATACCTGTAGGTCAAGATGTGTGTGTGTGTGTGAAGTTTCATGAAATACAATACCATCACACGCAATGGTTTCTTGCCGACTTAAATTGCTTTCGACAGCATTTTCTTTGTCACTGAGCCAACATGAATGCTATATTTGGGATAAATTTCTGCATGAAGTAAAGACTGCCACATCGATCCCAGTCTTATCGACAATAACATGTCAGCTCCAGTAGCATTCTCTATATCCACAGTATTATCCTCCTACCTACTGACTGTAGCCTCAAAGTGGAAGCGTAAATCCCTTCTCCTGTCACATATATAAAGGCTTGTAACTGATGATGATATAATGAAAATAAACTGGTTATTTCAATGCTGACTTGAGAAAGAAGACACAATTAAGTGCATTGTGATTTTTCTGAACTTGCATACATGCACTCAACAAATGAAATACTCATCTTTTTAAATATTTATCCACACTCTCCCAGAGTAGACAATGCTGATTCTAATCTAGCTCTTGGTCCTTTAATCCACCTTCAATCCGGATTGAGCCAATAGCTTTTCTTCACATGGCAAGTCAAGTGGTGATGTAACTAATTTAGAGGGCTATGCCTGTACAAAAAGTACTTGAATTGCATGTTGAGATGATAAACCTTTCTAGTGGTAAAATCAAATATCGTTCCCAATGCCTCTTGTTGTAGACTAAGATGGCAGTGACTAAAACTATTGGCAATATGAAGGGACATGTTCTCCTCGTGTATCTGTCTGAGATTTTTTTTCATCAAATTACAACACAAAAAAAAAGTAAATGAATAAAATAAAATAAAATAAAATAAAATAAAATGGTCTCATTAAATTAGGGCACATTTTGGAATGTTTGTAGTCCATAAAAATAGCCTATCACTGTGACCCAGATACTTCTTGATCTAGTGACCTACTTTTATGCATGACACACCCTTCTGTCCAGATGCAGAGGTATGTAAAGTTTCATGATTTTAAGTCATGAAGTGTAATGTAGTTTTACAAAAATGATCCAGATACTTGACCTAGTGACCTAGTTTTGTTTCATGACACACCTTTAGGTCAAGATATATATGTTTGTGAAGTTTCATGAAACTGAGTTAATTAGTAAAGGAATTATAGTACGGGCACAAATTTACTAGGATTTGTCACTGTGTCCCCGATACTTGACCTGGTGACCTACTTTTGGTACATGACACACCCTTATGTCCACATGCACCTGTGTGCAAAGTTTCATTAAACTAAGTTCAAGGACAAGTGAATTATGGCCCAGACACAAATAGCAGATGGCCATCTCTAGTATGTTACACTTATAAATGTAGAAAACATGACCCATACTCATAAATTTCAAGCCCAACAATGACAGCCAAGAGATTCCAGAGTTACCAAAGCATCACCATTCATCTTCCAAAATACCAATGTGAAGGAACAAATTTCATTCCTGACTGGAGACAGGCAGTCACACCCATTCAAGGCAACTGGTGGTTTAAAACTGGTCCTCTCACCCTTTGAAATATTCTTCATTAGGCTAAATACAGACCATAGTGTATCCGTCCACGGACTTATTGATGGACGCACACACAGCTGGAACAAACGATTACCATATGCCGCTCCTCCGGGGGGGGGGGGGGGGGGGGGGGCCTAATAAATAATTTTAAAATTGGCTGTTATTACATGTAACTTGTAAACTAGGACTATTATAATCAATGGTCAGAGACAAACAAAAGGGCTGTGAGAACATTTAATGCTCAGCTGTCCTAGAAATATTCATATATGTTCCTGTAAAGTATCTATTTGACAACACCCTGTCGCTATCGTGTACTCTTATTGATCTTTGCATAATTAAAAAGAATAAATAAATCAGGAAATATACATGTATGTATAAGTATCACCTTCTGAAAAATTCCATTATTTTTTGAGATATGGAATTTCATATCTTTAAGGACATCTCAACTCATAATTTCCATCCACATACATGTAGGGGGCACCTCTAGTATCATAATGCAACCAAGATTTTGACCTGCTCCGCAATTTCAATAAATTTCATAAAGATCCATAAAAATTTCAGGATGCTGGACTGGTCACACGATTTTCACATTTTGAACCATGATATATTATATTAATAGTTTCAATGGCACCACCAACATTAAAGTCAACATAGATTTTCACACACTTTATAAGTCCTAAATGTGACATATGTGCCTAACCCCAGACCAGTGGGGTGCACAGCATTCACAATGGCACCCCAATATTTCATCTGGCCTTTTGACCTTGACTTCAACTCAGACTGAAAAATCATTCAAAATGTGTGCCCCACTTCTAGCTTTCCATAGATGGTCTGTTTGCTCCAATCAGGTCATACATGTAAATATGCCGAGTTATTAAAGAAAAACAAGAAACTTAGACAAGCATCTTGCAAGTGTATGCACCAATCTTTCAGCCAATTCATGCTAATTAATTCTGTTGGCATTATTATCAGCTAGGGGAGCTCAACTGTTTTCAAGTATTACAAGTAAATACTTTACAGGTAAATGGGAAAATTTACCCCAGACACCACTTGATCAATATCCCCACAAAATTTTATACACAATGTACATCCTAGCCTATGAGATTTAGTACCCTACTTTATTACATCCAGTTTAACTTGGGCAGGAAGGGGGGTGGGGGGCACTGCCAGAGAGGAATTAACCACAGAATATCTACAAAATACTATGAGTTGCTGATTGCAATGGCCCTTAAGAAGAGCAAATCAAGCTCCTGATGAAACGTTTAGTTCACCATTGAGATGTTGACATTTGATCAGGGATAATTTACAGTAAATGCATTCCCACTGGTCATGTAAATTGTTACAATAAGTAAAAGATAGTTGCCCAGATTGTTTTATGTCTGAAAGGTCAGAGACACTTATAGCTGTTGGAAATGTCATGCACCCAAGTGGCAATTCATTGAAAACAGACACAGCCATATAGGGTTTAACTTCTGTTCTATAAACAGATTTTTTCTGAATATTTTATTTGCTGATGATGAACTATAAGACAAAAATTGTTCTCAATGCATCTATTCTCAAGTGTACTTTCAGGAAAATCCTCCCTTCTTTTCTCTTGAAATGTTAGTAAATCATTATACATTACCAGGACAATTAAAATTAAACACAACCTGTACACTGTTGATGGGTTAATTATGCTAAAAAAATTACTTAATGGTTTTCCTTTTGTGTGACCCATTTGGATAATGCTGCATGTCCTGTCATCAAAAGGTGCATGAACAATGAATGGGTTACACCCCTGATGCAATGTGCAACCTGTGCATGAACAATGGGTTACACCACTCATGCACTGTGCAACCTGTGCATGAACAATGGGTTACACCCCTGATGCACTGTGCAACCTGTGCATGAACAATGGGTTACACCCCTGATGCACTGTGCAACCTGTGCATGAACAATGGGTTACACTACTGATGCAATGTGCAGCCTGTGCACAAACAAATGGGTTACACCACTGATGCACTGTGCAACCTCTGCACAAACAATAACTGGGTTACACCATTGACGCAATGTGCAGCCTGTGCATGAACAAAACTCTGGGATACCTTAATGAGGGTTCCATGCCTTTCAATATGTATATCATTGAAAGCAGAACAGACAAGTATCACTTACATTGGAAATATAAAGTGTGAAGTGTGGTCAACTGGTTATATTCAGAACAATAAAGGGTATTTGTAGGAAGCACTCAGGATTCAATCAGTACTAATGATTATTTAAAGTACATCTTAGATCTAAAAGTGTAAATCTATTTGAGCGTGGTAAGGTTCATGAGAATTGTGCAGGGAAAAACTTCCAGGATGATGAATCCCACACGGAATGTGGTAGCATGTATGGTGCACCATTAATTTGTGGGGATGTTGCTACTCGCTGATCTCTGTGACATGGAGATTATCCAAGTGTGTGACTCCATCAGCATCCTGTATGTTCTTGCAAACTAGTGGGGATTCTGCAGTCAAGTCAATAGTTCACTTCACTCAACACACCTGTTTAAATTGCCCGTGAAACAGCTGTTCTTGCTCTGCAAACCCCTACGAAGCAACTGAACTGTTTCCCATGATTGACACAAAAAATGTCCAACTTGCTAGCATATAGCAAATGTGCCAATCCAGTGACCGATTCTCCCCAGAATTATCATTCCATACGGTTAGCTTCAATTCAAATGGGGTTTGTTTAATAGGGAACTTTGTGGGTTACTGTCAGTCTCTGCAGTTTATGCCATTGGTCCTGAAAGTGCAAACAATAGGCAAGAGCAAGAACAGAAGGTTCAAGAACTGCCTAAAAGAGGGCACTGCAGTCAGTGGAGGGCTAGGGTTGTGTATTCCCATTACTTTACACTGTAATTTGCAACTTAATAACTTGAAAACTATTGCACATACATGTAGAAACACCAAATTTCAGATAGTAAATCTAGATGCAGAACTAATATCTCACAAAAATCTTATATCCACATGCAGCTACAAAAGTGACTAGTTTATTTAAGGTTGCTTTAACACACAAACGAATGGGAGGGGAATATCCAGCTCTAGCCCTCTAAATGTCTGTGTATTCAGTTGTGTATTGGGGCAAATACACACCTTAGAGCTAATTCTGACCTTTTCTATAACGAGAAAACGATTCCAAGTCGCCTTTCAGTTCTGGTGTTACCTGGACTGTTTAAAAAGGCTCAGTTTACTGGTCATGAGATTGACAATCTATTTTCCTCACAATTACAGTCAAGGCTATTGGTGCCACTTAAGTCTGCACCAGTAGTTGCTTTGTCATCTTGTGTAATGCTCCAACTTGTTCAGTCTGCTGTGAAACTCAATCCTCTGAATTAGATATGATGTTTGAGGCATAGGTTAAATTTAGTCATTTCTGGCAGTTGATGAAGTTTTTCTCTTGAAGAGTCTCAGGTTTATGCTGACAAAATGCCAGCTAGGATTGCTTGTGGAATGATTCTGCTCAAAGCAAATAAAAATTAAGGTCTAGGCCTAT
The DNA here is from genome assembly GCA_964020975.1 of Hermodice carunculata. Taxonomy (NCBI): domain Eukaryota; kingdom Metazoa; phylum Annelida; class Polychaeta; order Eunicida; family Amphinomidae; genus Hermodice; species Hermodice carunculata. Next base: position 89,306,817 of record OZ026624.1, read on the forward strand.
CATGTGGAATGACAAGACAAGTCAACATCACCTTACATGCATACCACATTGCCATCTACTTCGTGTGACCACATTCAGACCTGTAGGGCCAATGATTTTCCATTTAAAAAAAGAGAGGAATTCCGCCTTATCAGCAAAAATTTTTCAAATTCTGTTTCACTCCTATATATTCATACAAGAAAAATGTCAAATTCCGTTTAAAGGATGAAAAAAATACACAATTCCGCTTCGGTTTTGGAAAAAACAGAAAATCATTGGCCCTAGACCTGTTCAGGCCAAGAAGCGTGTCAAAATCTTGGTGATCACTTGGAGATGAAGAGCACTCTTGCTAGCCCCCATTTTTGCTGTCAAGGCAAAATGCACAAGTGCAAAAGTACTGAGGCTCTCTACAGCGGTAAAACAAGTAGTAAGTTACACGGTGGTGTACATGGAGATTAAAACAATTAAAGTGGTATTTTCACCCAAGTGCCCGCCGCCACTGCAATTAGGTACCACAGAGAACCTGCTGTGGGACCTGAAAAGTCCGAGAAAGTGACTTGAATAGCCCATTTTCATGCCTCATTTTAACAAACTTATCCCTGACACTTTACAATGAAATTTACATCACAATAAAGGCCTAAATCTCTTCTGTATTGCTGTGGTGTTGTTATTTTCATTGATATGGATGTTATTTATTGAGCGCGATGTGAAAAAGTGACATTTTCAGTGCTTTCACACCTTTTTCGCGTGTGTGGGCAATGGCCAAATTTGACCGTTTCCTTTGTTTCGGTCAGCGTCATTTTCCGAATGAGTGATTAAATTCAAAATTGCCATAGATAAAATTGCCATAGATAGAAAGAACAGATTCTAAGCTTTATTTTCGTATAAAAAACTTACGCGTACCCCCAGAAGAACATTACAAAAAAATTAATTGAAAACTTTGAAATAAAATTTCAAAATGTTAGAAAAATAGTACATGACAAATTTTTATATGGTTAAGAAGCTTATTTGAAGCAGAAGAATGTGAAAAAAATTTTGAGTTTGTATTATGCACCGCAAAAATACGCCGTTAATTTTTGTCATTGGCTCAGCCTGCCTAAAGCGAGCAAGGAGTTCCGCCATTTTTTCGTGTCGCCACCGACAATGCACAGAGCGTCAACACGGATCACACCTCCGAAATCCCCTGGGCAGTTTGGTCTGAGATTGGTAAGTTTTATCAAGTATACATTATACAATGTCCTGGTGAATTTTCAGAGGAATCTTTCCTTATTTTAACGAGAAAGTTTAGTCTGAAGTGTAACGCGCGTAATCGCATTGACTCGATTAAACTGATAAATCGGCACTTTGGAGACCAGACCTCGTCAACTTGTGCGTCGTTTTACGCACGATCTAGATTGAATCATGCTTCTAAACAAATAACTTTGATTTATCAGAGTGTTATAAATAATATAGACATCAACTTGTATCAGAATTCGATGATTTTATTGACAAAGCGGGTCTTCAAAAATTTTGGGTCGATGAAAAATGTAAAATCCAATATGGCGGATGTGCGATATCGCGATGTTAACAAACGGAGCGGTCACAGATCGCACTGCCCTTTTTGTTGGATTTTTGTGAATTCTTAGCAGTAAATTAAGCGTTAAATACCGGCAGTCTGCTGTTGTATCATGTCCAAATGAAATTCAATGTTTTAATGTGACATTTCGGATAAGGTGTGACGATGAAATTTGTAGAGAACTTTGTGCGTTTTATTTTTATAGTTAGGCCTAGTTAGTTTTGAAATTCAAACTTGTCGATTTTTTGTAAATATGCTGAATATTTGTCAAATATTTCTCTTGATTTGGAGACAAAAACCTTCATCTGACGTTTATATTATATATACTTGATCTTGGCAGTGGTACCATTTCCTCCCCACCCCCACCCCCTCCAACAAACCAACCAAAAGTAAAAACAGAACTGTGCAAAGTGAGATAATGATTGTTCTAACATGCCTGTGGCTTCATATCTGTTGGATAATTTTTACAAATACATGATACCCACACACATGTGGCAAAAACTTCTTCGCCCCCCCCTCCAAAAAAAAAAAAAAAATAATAATAATGAAAAAAAAAATAAATAAACAAATAAATAAATAAATAAAGAACTGGGAACTTCGCTGCATGAAATATTGCATTTTTAATATGCCTAGATATTAATTTTGGAGATTATCCCAAGTCTGGGTACAATTGTGTTTTAGAATTGGTTAAGCACGTTTTACTATACTAATGCAAAATAAATAGCTCTACATACATGTTGCACAACAAGACTTGCTCAGCATTGATTTAATTTTCATCACAAAATTGCTATGTGATACCAATTAAGCACCTGTTGTGGCAACTTGTGCCTTGCCAAGTAGTGCAGTATGGTAAAATATATAAATGTAAACTTTTTTTTTCAGATGATATGAAGAGGCCAGATTGTTTCAAGCTGTGTTTTTAGCCAAGGGGAGGGGAAGCTGTCCCAGCCTCTAAGTCTTAAGATGCAAGTCAAAAACAGACAACTGCTGTAGTTGTACCACATATGGAGTCATCAGGGTCTTCCTGGGACCAGGTTGACCAGTGGCTAGGTAGGTTTTTTTCCCGCCTATCCCAGGAAGAAAGCAAGGCATCTGGTGGAGACAGCTGAGCAGGGCATGCTAAAGTGTCCAGTCAAAGAAAGACAGTCTTTCTGGCACACCTCATTGCACCTGGATATTATTGGTGTGCAGTTTTTTTGTTTTGTTTAGTATTGAGAATATATATAGGCAGTGACATAACAAATCAATGTGTGTTGATTTAGTAAAAGAAAGAAAGAGAGAAAGAGAGAGAAAGAAAGAAAGAGAGAGAGAAAGAGAGAGAGAAAGAGAGAAGAGAGAGAGAGAGAGAGAGAGAGAGAGAAAGAGAGAAAGAAAGAGAGAAAGAAAGAGAGAAAGAGAGAAAGAGAGAAAGAAAGAGAGAAAGAGAGAAAGAAAGAAAGAAAGAAAGAAAGAAAGAAAGAAAGAAAGAAAGAAAGAAAGAAAGAAAGAAAGAAAGAAAGAAAGAAAGAAAGAAAGAAAGAAAGAAAGAAAGAAAAGAAAAGAACATGGATAGGTTCAGGCCAAAATTATTTTAACTTGAAAAAAAGTATTTATTTGGATGTGAATAAATTTATCTCAAACAAATTATAAAAAGTGTAGAAGACTTAAGTGTATGTGTGTTGCATTCTTATTAATAAACTATGAAAGTAATATCAACTGATAAATATGTGAAATTAATTTTCTGTGTTTCCTTTCTTTTCAGGACCACAGAGCAAACCAGCCGGCTTGACCCATAGTGTTGTCCGGGATGTGGATTTCCAGCTGGTGCAGTGTACCAGGGGTGATGTGACAAGGGGACTTCTTCGAGAGCTATCAACATAGTATACATCAGAACTCTTAAAATTAGTTGATTTAGTATGCCCACAAATGTTCAGTGCAAGCCAACTAAAAACAGAGATTTCAAAGATAAAGAAAAAACCAAAAAAACTTTTAAAGGACTTTAACAGAAAAAATAAAGCAGAACTGTATTTAGGAGAAACATTGTGCCAAAATCAAGAAGAGGTAAATACTCAAGTTGAAAAAGAGACTGTTACTGCACATAAATTTTGAAAAATTTGATGATACTAATAGATTGCCACAATAAACCGTTATCCCTGGCGAAGGGGAGTTGGGAGGCCATTTAATTAAATAAAATTAATTTGCATGTTGTTACACACATTAATCTGTCACATGATTAAGATATTTTACAGTATGAAATAGTGTAAATATGTTAGAGAATTTATCTTTAGTCAAATTTGAGAAAAAAAATTAAAATTGACTTTTTCTGTAATTTTACATGTACTTGCCAGTTATGTAAAGTTTTCAACTTAATTTGCATATTTTTCAATGGGTCATATGCTGTATGGATATTGCAAAACATAGCAGTCAAGGTAATGAATCTGTGTGACACATGTGAAACAATTATCTGCATTAAGTCAATTTTGGTGAATGTTTCAATATGTAGATTTTTCCTTTTTTCTGTTAACTGGTTATTTAACTTGTGGTGCCTAATTTGCATATTTCTGTCATTTGTGAATCAACTGTATAAGTATATTAAAAGGTGGTCTGAAGGAACATTGAATGGGGAAAGAAATTTTGAGAAAAAATCAATATTAGTCTCAATTTGGTGCCATTATGTTGTTCGGTCAATTTTTATATATCATTTATTTATGCAAATTTTAAACTTTGATTTGCATACTGGTAATAGTCATGGATCTATTGTATGATTAAATAAAATTATAGTATCCAACAGTATGAAGCAGTGCAAGAAATTTGGTGAAATTGTCTTTACTAGTTCAATTTTGGTGAATTTTTCAATATTTCACATTTTCTTCATATTTCGTGTGTTGGCTAATTATGTGGATTTTCACAGCTAATTTGCATATTATTGTCACTACATTATCTGCTTTATCATTATATCAGAACACAGCATTCATTCTGATGAAACAGTGTAAGAAAGGTGGAGAAGTTGTCTGTCTTTTTCTAAATTTGGTGGCTCTTTGAATATGTAGGATTTTCTGTCATTTTGGGCATTTTGCGGACATTGTGATTTTTGAAGAATTTTCAGTTTTTGAGGACATATATCTGAAAATGTGTAACAGGCATATACTTCAAAAAAAATAGGCATGATATATAGATCATTCTACAAGTACATTTCTAATTTTGGGCTTCTTGTTTGTGTATTTCTTCTTCTGTAGTACCCTGAAAATGGGAAAAATGCTTAAAAATGTGTATAAATCAGTCGCAACATTGAAATAAAAGTGATTTTTGTCAGCCCATAACAGTGAAATGTAATCTATTTCAGATTTTTTTATCATTTATAATAAAACTTGGTTGTATAATGAATGCAGATTATGTTGTTTTTATTTCTTGGGGAGGTTCTTTCTTTGTATATGGTACCCTAAAGTTGTGTTTTTGCCCAAGTTTTGAAAAATCCTGAAAAATGTCTTAGTCCAGCTGTTGGAAAAAAATCGTTAAAAATTCATAAAAAATCAACGGATGGTTCGATTTCAATGAAATAAAAACTGTTTTTTCTCTTTTGGAGAGTTCTTTCATTAGGAATAAGTTAAAAGTGGGTTACAACATCAGAAAATTTTTATCTGTGGTACCTACTGCAATTACTTTCCAACATGCAGTCAGTGACCATAACATTTGAAGTCATTCCAACACTGAGCAACAGTGTATATTGCACTAATAAATATTAAGCACAGAAGAATCTCCAATTATGTCCACTTCCATACAGACACCTGGCTTCTCTAAATAGAGAAATTTTAATATACCGTATAGTATGCAATTGATGCTTGCTTTCTTATTCTCTGTGCATGCCTTGTCAGCATCATCAGCCATACGGGTTTACATGATGCACACTGAATAATAGACTCAACCAATCAATTTAACGGCTTCAAAGATGACAAACCCATAAATCTATAATCAAAACAAGTTGCTTCTGAACTGAAGTACCCTTATATCAGATCTATAAACATGTTTCTGTTCTACCTAGAGGTTACTGTTGTTCTTTTTTTGGGGGGCGGGGGGAGGGTAACCTATACATATCAGGCCCAACAAAACAAATAAAAATCTTTGTTTACAGTTATCCACATTGTTTCGCAATTCATTTTACTTATTCTTGCCATGCTGTGGGAACTAGAACAGGCTGATTTTCCGACAGAAAATCAAATGTCTCCACGTGCCCTTACTATTGTCACCCTTATTTTTATAAATTGGCATTCCGATTCAAATGATCTACAGATATGGTGAAGGTACACTCTTTATTGATATTTCAAAACATTGATTTTTGACAAAATGCCCATGTGACCTTGAAAAATAGGTCAAGGTCATACATCTGCAGTTACAAGCAAGGTCTTACAAAAGTCTTACTTAGAAACATAATCACACAAAAGGTCAACCTCTTTAAGTCAAATCTTTCTCGAGTGCATCTGCAATAATTTTTAAAAGTGACCATGTGACCTTAAAAATAGGTCAAGGTCACCCATCTATAATCCCAACCTAGTTCATATTATGGTACATCATCATGCACAATTTCAACCTCCTAAGTCAAATCCTTGCGGAGTTATTGCATCCGCGTCAATTCTACATGACATGCCCATGTGACCTTGAATAATATGTCAAAGTCACCCATCTCCAATCCCAAGAAAGGTTTTGTATAGGAACATCTTCACACAAAATTTCAACTTCCCACGTCAAATCAACTTGAGTTATCACATCTGCAACGCACACAACAATGTGTTGAAGAAGAAGAAGAAGAAGAAGAAGAAGAAGAAGAAGAAGAAGAAGAAGAAGAAGAAGAAGAAGAAGAAGAAGAAGAAGAAACGGACACAACAACCTGTCCCCCCGTTGCACTGTGAGACATAATTACTAACTGAAAGGTGGAAAAAGGAAGGTTCTGCTTGCCTGCAATGACTATACATACTGATTATCAAGTATCAGAGGTCAGTCTCAGCTTACTTAGCTGCAGAATAGAATCAAACACAGTTGCGTGCAATTTTGAACAGACAGGCAGAAAGCTGGCTGAAAGCTTTCAAAAAGTGTATCTCAAATATTTATATGATGCAAATGGAGAGACAATTAAGGCAAAACCAGCAGCCTTAATTACCATGCACGCTACAAGTACCACTGAATGTTCCTGTCTTCCATGGCCATTCTTATGCTGCAGCAGGAGAAATCTTTTTTTAACTCATTCCATTGGTGAAAGGCCTTGGTCAGTGGTTTTGGCACTGCCTGGCAAGTCATGTTGCACCTGCCCTTGTGGCAGATGCAGCATGAATTGCCAGGCACTGCAAAAACCACCGACTGAAGACTACAGGCAAGTTGGTACTTGAATGAAAGCTCTTTTCATGAAGAATTTAAATATGCAATCATTATCTTAATTCGAGGTAAATATATGGAAAATAAAAGTCTGGTATGGAATGAGTTAATGTGAAGATGAAAGTGGCAACATACATGTAGGATCCTTTTTGCCACTTATCCTTATTATGGTTTCAGCAAGAGTGAAGGTTGCATAAATCTTCTTGTTACTCTATCATAGGCCAACCAGCTTAGAGATAACTTCTTTCCTTTAATTTCCTAATGTTCACTTATGCTAATCAAACTGACAAAGAGAGTCCTCTCTCCAGCTGGGGGCCTGTTGGTTGCTACATGTATGACCATATGATGCACTTATAAATACTCAGAATCCAGATTTCATTCAGATTTTGGTCATTATATGCCTCATTAGTTACTCTGTTTATCAGTGACATGAGAATTCCTGAGGGAATTAAATAGAAAATACACAGTTCTGATTCCAAGCTTTAAGGGGTGTCAGCAGCATGCATTACACACAGACATGATGATGACATATCCAGGGCTGCCACCACTCAGAGGAAAAATGAGACTTTTCGAAGGAGCAAAGTGACATAGTTGAGCCTAAAGGGTGGGTGAGGTGAGGGGTGGGTGATATCTCCCTCCTATCGAAAATTTTTGAAAAAATGGACCTCAAATGGTGCCCTCTAGTGTAATCTGAGATGAAAATGTACTCTGATGCTGTATTCTTCAGACTTTTTGAAAAAAAAATGTAGATTTTGTACTTTTTAGAAAACTATTATAGCATGTAATGTTGATGAATGAAAAGTAAGATGAATCTCATACAAAAGTCATCCATGACATCAAATGCCAACACTGCTTATATTTTGGAATATTGAAGACAGACAGGGCAGCAAGCAGAACACATGCTGTAAGACTACTGCCAACATAGATATATGTACTATAGCACGCATGGTGCTATGTTATATGACCAACGCCTGCCTGCTTGCCAGGTGGCATCTGTTTTGAGACCTTTGGTTAAAACTGGTTGTCAAGAGGTATTTGTTCTCAACCTGTGTTTTGATAACTTGCATCTAATTTTCAAGCAAAGTTGACACTGCCTTCAGTTCAGTTCAGACATCATCTGGATGGTTTAACTGTCAATGCCAACTGCAACTAAAGTCAAACTACTTAAGAGGCACTGCCTAGCCTCCGAGTCTCCTGCCAAGGCAGCAATTCTTCCACTTTTTCATACTTTTTTTACCAAGTCTCTACTCTCCTGCTTTTTATAAAGTGTCTCCTGCTTTTTGTAAAATAAAAAAAAGTGTAGCATTATTCCATTTTTGGCTGTAAAGTTGTGCTGTTTTGTCGTATTGTTGTACTATAGACGAACAGAATATGTCTATGATGGTGCCTAAAATGATTCAAAATGTAGGAAACGAAGGTGCAAATTTCAAATTTTTTCATGGGGGAGCATGCCCCCACACCGCCCTAGCTATGATTCACCTATGCCCCTGCTCTCCCACTTTTCAGTAGCTACAGGAGGGAGATCTCCCACTTTTAACATAGGCTAGTTTGGAGGCTCTGGCACTACTCTGAGTTAATAAGGATGCTTGGTTCATATTCCCTGTGAAAGAGACCTTTCATTTTACCCTTTCCCCCTTAAACCGGCCAAAACCGGCTGGTGGTCAAATGTCGTCTGTTTCAGCGTTTTCAAATAATTTCAACAGTAATGAACACCAATTTTGACTGAGAATTGTAGATGAGCCCTATCAAGATCACATGCCAAAGAAAGTTGTTGACTCGAGAGTCAATTCAAGGGGGAAAGGGTTAATAAGTACCAGCATACCTGTAGTTCCAGGGAATATAACAGACTGGGTCAACAGCTTCCCTCAGTGCAATTTTGGGCCCATTGTGCCAAAAGCACGCCAAGGAAAGCTGTTGACCTCATTCAAGACTTGTTACTGAAACAGTCCAGCCAAATGTTGAGAACATGTACCTCACAGTCCACCCAAAACAAAAGTCTTCTGGATGTGCCATTTGAAGAAAATATACTGGCTCCCTAGCTGACCTGAGCAAGTCTAGCTCTCACAGGGAAAGACAGCAATGCACAACTTTAATTCATTTGTCCCTGATGTCCAGTGAGTTCTAAACATGGTACTCACAAACAAGGGTCTCCTTCATCCACAGCATCTAAATTTAGCCCAGACCTACATAACTATCTCATTGAGGAGCCATTGCTGCGATCCTTAACTGTTAAATCAATCCAAGAGGCTTGGCCTTCATGCACGGCAACTCTCTCTCTCTCTCTCTCTCTCAATCTCAGTTAAGAATGTAGTCTTGAGCGGCAGTAATCGTTTGTTGACAAAGCATGATCACACTGCCCACCATGAGTCTTAATGATGAAGAATGGCTGGATCAACGCAGATCCACTGAAAGGACAATGGCATTAATTCTTTCACTGCCAACTGTGACTAACGTCAAAGTAACAGCAAGATCTTCTCCAGATTATAAAATGGAGACATGGATACGAAAAAAACTCTTTGTGAAAGGACCATTCATTCAAGTACTTGAGAATGCTTATTAAGTCCCATCCATAGAATATAATGGACCAGGTCAACAGCTTTCCTCGGCACACTTTCGGGCAATGAGTAATGTACGAGTACCAGCTTACAAAAGTTTCTGAACTTTTTCTTCTGCGGGGTGGTGGTGGGAGGATGGGCGGGGGTGGGGGGTGGGTGTGCATGGGATGGAGGAAGAATAATTATCATGGTAAGCTGAATTTCTGACCCACCATAGTCAAATTTGTATAATGTTCATAAAAACTGTAAGGATTCACTGCATACATGCATCAAAAAGTGATCATTGTTGTCAATCAGGACAAGATATCAGTGTCACCACGCTCAACTTCCACTTGAGGAAAATCAGTAAGTCCACTCACACTGTCATGTGCATGTTGCATCTGTCATCACTACCTCTGCTTTTAATTTTGATCATTATATTTTAGACAACAAAGTCACAACAGTCCAGCAGATTACACATAACTGTCATGCTTATATATGTTCCTGTGTAGACATATATACCCAGTACATACAGCACACAAGCATTGTTATGATACGATTGGCTAAAATTTGCTTTGTTCTGGGTCTCGTTTAAAGGTGGGAGCCAGACCTTCTAAAAACCACTGACTGTTGGACACCGGCATCAAGTGGACCTCTGCCTGAAGACTCCAGGACTCTGCCCAGGTGATGTTGGTTGGAGGATATGTGACTGAAGACCTGGGCATCCAAGAGTTGTCTGTGCTAGACAGATCTTGAATACAGACTGGGTGGCTGCTGGATGTGACTTCCACTCCACTCAAACATTTTAATTGGTAATTCCATGTATGTTAATTAAGTTCCCTTGCTGCACACAGTGCCCCCTATAGGCTGTACTCTGCAGATCTGTCCTCTATATGCGAAGACGCACAAAGCACTGCACGTTGCACTTGTTGAACCAGGCTACCTGACTGCCTTATTGCACTATGTTTGCAAATACACTCAGGCATCCAAAAACATTCCCTCTCCCATTTATTTTGTGCCTTTTTTCTTGGAAGATTAAGTACAGGCAACAAAAATAAACACATTAGTTTCTCTTTATGAATGTAACATATCCATGAGACATATATGTATATGTATGTTCACACTGATACTTGTTGACTTAGTGATGTCAGGCACCTTATGTAGGCTGCGAAAAAAACACAACCAAAGATGAGTTCTAAAATCCAGTACTAAAGGCCCTTGCGACCCGCTAGACCTGTAGTTTGTATATTTAGACTCCACTGCTTCCCTCAATAGGAACACCAAATTCATCATCGGTAAATATAGACGCTTACGTTGTATTTTCAGGGCACCAAAACATCAGATGAGTCAAAATATACTCTCTCAGTTCTCTTTGCATGAAAAGGAAGTTAAACCAGCAAGCCTCGTCCAAACATTTTACAAATAAAACAAACATGTGCCTCTATTGCAGGGAATTCTTTTAACTCATTCCTAGATACATGAAGATTGTTGCCTGCAGACACACATAGTTTTTATTGTAGTCCTCAAACTTTGGAATTTTCCTGTAATACCTAAACGAAAGTTACAAAATGGAACATAATGCCTCCTCTCGACTTGACCACCACACTTGTCCTGTGGGCCTGAAATCATTCCTGCACATGTTGGTCAACCATTTCTAGAAGAACACCGTACTATTCCTATACATGTTAAAGCACCTGAGGTACTCGGGAAATGTTGAGAATGTGAGACTCAAGTTCAGACCTACATTTTGATGCCTTGAGAGAATTTTTGCACAATCAATATCAATTTTTTTTAATATTTACCTCATTTTATAACCTCTCTCATCATAAAAAGTACAGGGCACTCAAGAAAGCATGGGCATCAAAAAAGGAAAATACAGTACGCAAAAGTGATTAACTCACTGTTTTTATTAAACAAATAACTAAAATTTGCCAGCAAACTAAGAGAAACCATTGACTTAAAATCAGACTCTGGTAGATTTACACTTAAGCAAAAAATTTTTATGAGGAGTTTGAATCATCCATTCCCAGTTCCAGCTAAAAACTGCTAGAGAGAACACCTCTGCTGAAAAACTACATGTACTTAAGACTCCACTTTGCAGACATTAGATTATATGTCCCTGATAAAGTAACCTGCATTTTAAAACCACCTGTAATATAAGACCCCTTTTGTAGATTGCAAGGATGGTCTTTAATTAGCAGTTAGCACTACGCCATCTTCCTTGAAGTGTTCTAGATCAGCTTATCCATGCACTGTCTCTGGTTGTCAAAACCACGGGTGGAGTGGTTTTTGTGTTCAAACCACTCCAAGGAAAGCTCTTGACATGGTCTTAATTAAAGGGAAAAGGGTTAATGGGGAAATTAAATGATTATAAATAATTTTGTGTATTGGGTTGTGATGTTCAGCCAAATATCATAAAACTGCTAATTGTGACCTCTCCTATTTTGTCCGAAGTTTAGAAGTTCCGACCAATGGGTATCTCCCATTCTACCAACTACTCAAATAACAGTTTTGTATAATGAGAACATTTGAAGTGAAAATTTGATCATAAACAATTTGTCAAAGGCTTAATTCACAAAGTGAGATTCAGTGGAGCACCCCGTCCGTAACTAAATGTACACGAACTGGTCAGTGACAGCTGTTGAGGACAAAAATATATGTTGACCAACAATGGGTTAATATATTATGCTTACCTGTCCCTATAAATATCCAAGTCTATTTATAAAGCACACAGGATCATACATGCATGTATACATGTCACTTGAGTCATGTTAACAATGCATAGCTGTAAAATGATGCCAGTTGCATCCCAGACTGTAAATTGAAGAGAGCTTGACCAGACAAGGTATTTCTTGATAGTTCTGCATGGTCAGTACAGAAGAGGTCTACAATGGCACATGACTTAAGACAAGGAACAATTAAAGTAAACCCATACTATCACCTACATTTATCTTAGCCATGATAAGATTCTAACATGTTATTTCTGATTGTTCAGCTTGGCATATGAATGTCATAGACACAGTCCTGTGGGACCAAAAGCTGATGCATTAATTGGCATAAAACTTTTTTTGCATGGAATATATCCAAGAAAGGGTCCCATGTCCTAAAATGTCTAGTGTTTGTTTCTTCCATCAAGAATGAAAACAGTGATTGGTCAACATCTTTCCATGACACAGTCTGGGTACTAATTAGTCAACATCTCTCTGTGACACAATCTGGCTACTGATTAGTCAACATCTCTCCGTGACACAATCTGGGCACTGATTACTCAACATCTCTCTGTGACACAGTCTGGGTACATTAATTATGTCCAAAGTACACTGTGGAAAGTTGTTGATTCAAGATCAGTTGGCAGAGTTAACAGTAAAGGGCAGACCTGAACATTACAGCAGTTACTCTTAACATTATCTTAAATGGTAATTAATGAAAATGTCCATCTTAACATTTAATTTATGAGAAACTTCCAGACAAACTCAAATGCAGAAAAGAACAAATGCAAACTCATCATCAGACCTGTTTTTTTTTGTATTCAAACCTCATAGTATGTTTCGTCTCAATTGACATATCAAAATTGGTAAACTATTTACCCCTTAATTATAATTGCAAGAGATGTTTAAATTAGAATTGACAACTTTCCTAAATACAGTTTGCGCCATTGCCAAGGAAAGTTGTTGACCTTGTACGGGCATGTAATCTTGATAAGATTCATCCTTAATTCTCATTCAAATTGTTTTTCCCTAGTGTTGACATAAGTCAAAAACATAGAAGCATGCGACATTTGACCACCAGCTGGTTTTGGCCAGTTAACGAGGAAAGGGCTGATCTAGCTGCGTTTAAGATGCATCATAATTACCTTAATACATCTGTGTAAGTTTCATCCAAACATCAATCAACAATGATAGGACAACAATGAGTTAATAAGCATTGGTCAACTCCCTTGCATGCTGACAAAGTGCTTTGTCTTAGGGCTTCACTACAGAATTACCTCTTCCCTAACAATCAATACTCCAATTACACGCAGCTGCAGGCTTTTCACAATCTTCATCTCTGCTTAAGAAATTTGTCTTTTATCAGTAAAGGTATGTCTGTTGTATTTTAATTGGTTCATGTTGGGAAAATTGCTTCTTTGTGGTTGTCAAAAATATATTTGAAAGGAAAGTAGACCAAATTAAACCCTTTTAACTCTCGCTCTAATTCAATTCTGATATGTGCTCAAATATCTATTTCTTTTAAATCATGTTGTATGTTACCCTAAGATTAAGATGTATTGTAAACCTTGTCTTGTTTGGAACTTGGCTTAACTCTATGGGAATGCAAAGCTTTTTACCCCTTTTTGAAGACACTCAAGCACATTCACCCTTTTCCCCTTAAACTGACCAGAAACTAGCTGGTGTTTAAATACATGTACCATCTACTATAATGGTTTTGGCTAATTTGAAGTGCAGAAAAACAATATGAATGAGAATTGCAGAGGAAGCTATCTTAGGTAATACCTTCCTGCCCAAAAGAGCCTCAACATAAACCAAAACAGGCTGACTATCCAACAGAAAATCAAATGTCTCCACATGCACCCTTGCAGTGCTGAAGGTAATGGGAATCCTTGTGAAGTTATTGTGTTTACGTCGATTTTAGATGAAACGCCATGTGACCTTGGAAAATAGGTCAAGGTCACCAATTTGCAATCCTAAGTGAGGTCTTGTATACAGGAACTTATCCACAAAAAATTCCAACTTGCCAAGTCAAATCTTTCTTGAGTTATCACATTGGCAACAATATGTTGAACAAGAAGAATCAGAAATAAAGGGAAGAAAAGGCAATATGTGTGCCCTCCCCCCCTCACTTAACGTAGTACTTGTACTTGCACATACAAAATTTCAACCTTTTAAGTCATATTCCTCTGGAGTTATTGTGTCTGCAATCATTTTCAAGAAAATACCCCTTTGACCTTGAAAAATAAGTCAAGGTCATCCCATCTACAATCTCAACTCAGCCCATACAGATACATAATCACACAATTTGAAGCTGCTACCTTAAGTCTTTCTTGTCTTATCGCTTCTGCAAAATCAAGAAAGTGCTTGTGACCTTGAATAGATCAAGGTTAAACATCTGCAATCTCAAGCAAGGTTTAAAAAAAGCCTTATATAGACACATAATCACACAAACTTTCAACCTCCTAAGTCAAATCTTTCTCAAGTGAGTCTGTAATGATTTTTAAATAGTCATGTGACCTTGAAAGCAGGTCAAAGTGACCCATCTACCTAGTCTGTATTATGGTACATAATGATGAAAAATTTCAACCTCCTATGTCAAATCCTTGCAGAGTTATCAGGTTTGCATTGATTTTAGATGAAATGCCCACATGGCCTTGAAAATCAGGTCATGGTCACCAATTTGCAATCCCAAGCACGGTTTTATATATGAACATATTCACAAAAATTTCAACTTCCCAAGTCAAAATATTTCTTGAGTTATCGCCTTCGCATCGATTTTAGATGAAATACCCATGTGACCTTGAAAAGGTTAAGGTCACCAATTTGCAATCCCAAGCAAAGTCTTATATAGGAACATACTCACAAAAATGTCAACTCCCTACGCTAAATTTTTCTTGATTTATCGCATTTGCAACAATGTGTTGAAAAACAAACAGCAGAAGAAACAGACACAAAAGCAATATGCCCCCCCCCTTGGACAGAGAGACACAATAGGCATCTGTCTTAGCATTTTTGCTTCAAAATTTGAGTGCTAAAAACATTTTTGCCGATATTTGCATGCAAGACCATTCATGATGGCATGCTCTACATGTAGGTCAATAGCTTTCTTGGTGGAGGCTGAGTCTAATGCTCCTAATCTGCTGCCAAGGAATGTTATTGAATCAGTCGTACTCTGACCACGAATGGGTTAACATTTCCCAAGCCAGGGAAGGCTGTTGACTCAGTATTTAACTCAATCTTAATTCAACACACAAGGGTTAAAATTTCAAGCGGCATAAATGACAGTTTTATTTCCTTTGTTTTGTGAATTACTTCCAGTATTTCATGGAAGTTATGACATGAATGCAAACAATTTTGTGTAAAACAGGCAAATAACAACCCATCCGATGAATGATGAAGTTTGCTCTAGATCACAACTGTAGTCTTTTGCAAGGATGACTCAGCATTTCAACTGTCAAATAAACCTAAGATATCAAACCTTAACTCCCTCTTTCTTCTATAAATGCCATGGTGTACCTGCTTTTTGGTTGTCTTTTCTCTGTATCAACAGGCAATATTGGATGATAACATATATAATGGCAGAGACAACACTGAGTAAGCTGTTGACAATCTTTCTTTGGGATATGCCTTAAAATTCTATCAAGTTACAAAGGACAACTGCTGGCTTATCCTTATTTCTACATGTATATAATCCGAAGTCCAACTAGAGAGAGAGAGAGAGAGAGAGAGAGAGAGAGAGAGAGAGAGAGAGAGAGAGAGAGAGAGAGAGAGAGAGAGAGAGAGAGAGAGAGAGAGAGGAGAGAGAGAGAGAGAGAGAGAGAGAGAGAGAGAGAGAGAGAGAGAGAGAGAGAGAGAGAGAGAGAGAGAGAGAGAGAGAGAGAGAGAGAGAGAGAGAGAGTTAGGTCCCTGTTACCAGAGACCACCCCAACTGCAACAAAACTGGTCTCAAAATACAGGTGGGCTTTCATGCCAGGGTTCTTTCTAACAGGATTACGGTATATATATATATATACACATATATATACATATATATATATATATATATATATTATATATATATATATATATATATATATATATACATATATATATATATATGTGTGTGTGTGTGTGTGTATGTATACATGTATATACATAACTATATATGTATGCAAATACATAAATACATATGTGGGTGTGTCATGATTTTTGTTTACTGTAATTATGCTTTCAGTTTCTATCTTTGTTGCAAACGTGTTACTGGTATTATTTATATTCTGGCAATCTTTCTGTGTCATATGCCTCAGTATTATTTGTATTTTTAGGATCATTCATGAATCAGACACACAAGGGCACACAAATCATGACAGATGCAATATCGTGACAGGCGCAATTGGTGTGTGAAATATGACTCAAATTCCTCTGGTTTTCCAATATGGAATCCCACAATTAAGTCACCATGTGAAAAGGTACCACACCCACCGCAAGTTTCCACTTTTGCTAAAGTACACACAAAAATAGTCTTGCCATTGCATTTAAAACTATAATGGTCAGAACCACCTTATGACATCCTGGGAAAGCATTCACCCAAAGTTGGTTGATTTATGAAAGAACAGTGCCTCATGCCAGTCATAAGGAGTTTGCAATTTGCTAGGCAGACTATTTTTCTTCAAAGGCTATTGCATCTTCAACAGTAAAAATATGTTAACCCCTGATGACCTTGAAAACAGGTCAAGGTCACTGAATGTTGAACTCCTCAAAGATACTAATACAAAGTGATACATAAAGAATACAAGTTTCCTGATGGTAGCTCAATGTCTTAAAAGGTTACTGTGTCCAGAAGGATAAAAATGATTATCTCTGGTGACCTACATTTTAAGAAGGTCAAGGTCGCTGAATGTCAAATTCAGCCAAGTCTCTGATGAGATGTTTATTTCTACAGTAGACATTGCATGACAGCACCTCAATTTGTTCAAAAATATTGTATCCACAAGAGTAATAGATAAATGCACAGACATGAAAATGACAATACCCTTTCAGCAGATAAGACCGAGGGGGTACAAATTGGAATATAAAGTACTTCTTACAGCCTTGAATTTTGTTCCAATCTTACAGTTTGAAATGTATTTGTTCTGTAGCTGCAGAAAACATGAAATAGTTGCCAAACATTGCTGGTTAAAGACCTGGCCATTCCAGGGTTGAAACATTCAGAAGCAAGTGGGAAGCCGAGCCTATTGATTTTAGTACGAGTGGGTGGGAAACTGAATCACAGATTTATTAAGTACAAATCAATGCAAACCTGAGCTTATGGGTTAATTTAGTATTTTGTGTAGTTGAACGTGGTACAAATGTCATTGTCTATTGGCTACAAAGAATAGTGTCTTTGTCTTGTCAGAATAGAATGGTGCAATGTCTTCATCTACTCTGGAAGGAAGGGTCATTGTCCAGTCTGGAGAGAGTGCTGCAATGTCATTATCTAGTCTAGAAAGAGTGATACTATGTTATTGTTTAGTCTAGAAACAGCCACACTATGTAATTGTTTAGTCTAGATTGAGTAGCATAATGTCATTGTCTAGTCTGGACAAAGTGCTACAATGTCATTGTCTAGTACAGAAAGAGGGGTACTATATGTTAGTGAGTTACTCTAAAAAGAGTGATACTATGTTGTTGTTTAGTCTGGACTGAGTAGCACAATTTCATTGTTTAGCAAGTGTTTTTTTTTATTTATAATTGATGTTCACAGGGTAATACTGTCAACTTTTTAAAAATTTGACAGTGACTGCCTTAAGGATGAACATACATGTATGAAGAACAGTGAATTTCAAACTAGCAATTATGGCACTGGCTTCTGCCAGATAACAAAGAGTTCAAACTGTAATGAACTGAATGTATGCATCTGCAAAGATCTTATGACTTGTCACATGAAAACAAAAACTACTGGTCTTCAGACTCATATAAAGTTCTGCTCCAAAAAAGTTACGTTATAAAATTCTTACGAGAAGTCCAGCTGATTACATGGTATAAAAATTTTTTGCCATCTGCAATTATACGAATTCATATTGATAATGACAGAAGTCATTGTTTTTAAATGTACTTTTTCCCCCTGTTCTTGTTGCCTTCATTTCTCTTAATGCATTTTCTAAACCTACTATCAACATGGTATATTTATTTGATCATAAATGTACATTTCCCTTGGGTCCAATAACAGCTGACATTTTCACATAAGGTCAAACATGCCTGGCTGGATCCTGTGTCTCAAGTTATTTTTAACCCCTTTCTGGCCAGACTGATCATGCTGAGCCAATGGCTGTCCTCCATATAAGTGTATCCTCAATGCATTGCCCCCAATCCACCCAAAAGAAAGCTATTAACCTGAGGTCTACCATCATGATACACATGGTTACATGTAATTCTCAGCAAAAATGTTTTCTATTGACCTGATTTTTAAGTAAAATATTTAAGAATATGATGATTTACATCCAGACAATTTTGGCTCATTTAAGTGGGAATGGGTTAAAGTTGGAATGCATATACATGTAGGAAGCACACACACACACACACAAAATGGGAGATAAAAATATAAATCTTAGTTGATCTCTTCCCCAAAAACCAATTATAATGGCAAAGATGATTTATTACATTGTATAATTTCTTCCAGGTTCTGTGGTCCGAGACCACAAGCCTTGAAAGACCACATTTTAAAAATACTCCACTTAGTGGTGCTCAAGTTTTTAACCAACCCTTACAGAACTAATCATGGCTTTAGTTGTTTTCTCATTACTTTTAAGCATGTAATGGTTAAATAAGATTCAAATTCTTCATGAAGATACCTTTCATTTAAATATCAGCAAGGCTAGTCTACAGCAAAAAGCAGTCTTAGTCAACAGTTTTCCTCATGACATTTTGCATGCTGGGTCCCGAGGAAAGTTGTTGACTCAGTTTTAAATCAGTGCTTTAAGGATTAAAACAGGTTACCTCTATAAGAGAGACCAGTGGTTTATATCAGCACATAATGAATAGAGAGATCAACAGCACTGCCTGCCATTCTATACTGCACTTATGTCTATTGTACAACTCATTAAAAATGACTGTACCTTAAATATTGATCATGTGACCAGACATCATTAATGACTGCAATATCAGTCCTCAAGTTGCATAATAATACCTCTAATATATCAGATCACAGGTAATCACATTACTAGCATCCCAATTCTGCGGATTTATGTCTCTCGACAGATAATAAGCAAACCAAATTAATTTTCAGTCTGCCACTGAAAAGCTGCCTGAGTATAGGAGGTCTTTTTGACAGTGGTTCTAAAGTCAAGAGGTCTCAGTGTTTCAGAACTTCCTTTTACAGATATTGTGGTCAGATTCGTTAATTGCCAGAATATGGTGCAGAAATTAGTCTGTATAAGATCACTCTAAACTCAAAATTGATGAAGCATTTCAGTAAGTGCTAAAAACAGCTGCCATCACAGCCCACTGTTTTGATAGAGTTAATTATGTACAAATTAACAGTGAACTAACGACTACTAAAATAGATGTCAAGTGCAAGACGACAAGCACTTGTTGCCAATCTGGACTGCCAAATAGTCAATTGTATGTACACAAATTGCTTAATTAGAGACTTGAATAGTTGTTTCTAAAATGCAATATATCCCAATGTACAATTTTGGGAGAACATTTTAATCCTGTAATATATATGTACAGTGCCACAGTGATCAATGTATTTTTATTTGTTCAGGCTGTGAGCATTGGGCACAGGTCACAAAAGGTGAACATGCAGTTTCTGCAGAGACAAGATGAAGTAAAATGTCCAAAGAAAACTGCAATTTAGCCACCTTTCTTGTCAAAACACAACTGGCCTGTATCCAACCCCTCCAAATATCAAAAGAAACAGATGCCCTGAATTTTAATAAATGAATTTTCTACCCTCAGATCAACAGAAATAATGATCACTTAAGGAGTTGTCATACTGAATGGACAAGCTCACTCTGATGGATTTGCCACGGCTTTGCTCCTAGTATCATGTTACTGCAATGGGCTATTGGATATACATACACGTATACATATTGCATTTTGTGGCAAAATAAAACTGCACTTATCACATTTTGAAACAAAATACCACTTTCTTATTGTTATATTTGGCACAAATCTATCAGGTGATAATAAAGGTTATGGGTTAATGCATATACATGTAATATAAAAAATAATATATATTGAAAATGGTAAATGTTGCACTTGGCAATGAAATACTTCAATTGCAGTTTAACCCTTTCTTGCTCAGAATATGACACCAACTGTATTTGGTACAGATCGGACACCACAGGCCTATGTCCACAAAATCATGCTACCTGAACAGGTTTCAGTTACAATTTTCATTCGAAATCTTCCCATTGAAGAGGTATTTAAGATTAAAAAATTCAAACAGTCATTTAACTCCTTTCATACTATGGTCACAGGCCATGGCCACTGGTTCTGGCACTGCCTCGCAAGCCATCATGCTGCAGCTGCCACAAGGGCAGCTGCAGCATGATGGCAGTACCAGAACCACTAACTTATGACTATAGGCATGTTGGTACTTGAACGAAAACTCTTTTCATGGAGAAATTAAATATGCAATTGTCTTCTTAAATCATATTTTGGGGGGTTTTTTTGATCACAAGAACTCTTTCAGTGCCAACTGGGACAAAACTTGAACTGCTAAAAATCATTGCAAATTATATGCCGATGGTCAACAGCTTTCCTTGGCACGCTCTGGGCACAATGTGCCCAGAGCGTGCCAAGGAAAGCTGTTGACCATGGACATATAATTTAGAATGATCTTCCATTCAAGTTTAATCCATTTTTTTTTTAAATAATCCCTAAATTAGTAAAATACCATTAGCACACAACATTAAGATATTAGCAGTAAAAAGCGTCATTAGGCTAGAATGAGTTAAATCATTGTTTAGCTGTAATTATAATTGACAAAGGACACAGGGATACCAAAAGACATTCTATTATATTCGTGCATCATACAGACCAGAAGCTGGAAAGTCGGGTCAAACACTTGAATGTGGCTTTCTTGTTTTGTTTTCATTTAAATTTTCATAAATACTTTTACCCAGCAATCAACAAGACAACCAATCATACTGGCATGGAATTTGCCCCAAGGAATTTTAATTCATATATATCTGATACATTCAGTCATGATATGGTTTGTGGCTCATAGACACGGATCATATTAAAGAAACAGTCCTGACTTTTGCTCAATTTTCACCATTACAAGATCTACATACATGGAAGTCCTGGAGTTGCTGACACACCAGCAAACTATAAGATAAAAGAAATGCAGTCCATGCTGTTATCACCATGCACCCAGGTAATCATATCAAATCGATCGTGAGACCTCTGTCAGACAGCCACTGAACCGCACTCCCCTCTATTGGTGATGCAACCTGTTTTGGCAGCATGAATCCAGCTCACTTTCATTTTGGCAATCTCAGTCGTGTTGTTTGACAACAGACACTTCTGTTGTACGTAAACTGATCAGCATATGCATGGTTATAGCCCTCCCTCCTACATGTACATTCATAATTACATACATGTAATAGGGGTCATTGAGTGGGGGGGGGAGGGGAGAAGATTGGGTATGAGGGCAGTTATCTCATGGAAATATCATTGGATGGAGGATGTTTTAAATCATTGAACAAGCAAATCAAAGTGGACCCTTGCACTTCTCCTCAGTAATTTAAAATGGTTCACCCCAATTAAATAACACATACGTTACATAGCTACTGAATGGAGACAAAATTTTGCCACTGGGGTGACAATTGCATAAGGCATGCACAGCATATCGCCCAATAAACCATGTGAAGTTGCCAGCGATACTCCCAAAGGAGACGGTGCCTTGCCACAAATGATTGCCTGGACACCAGCATCCCTAAAAACCTACGACAGTTTACATGTACATAATGACTCAGATTACGCACTTCAAGGGACTTACCACTATCCTGGGACTCGGACGAGACATCTTTGTTCCACGTGTCGTCGCTGATCAAGGATATTTCTCCTAATTGAATTTCTCCAATAAAGAGCATGTCAACACTGAAAGACTGCTGATTGAGTCATAATGTCTCAGTTTTTCCACACATGTAAAAATTTCAAATTAAAATTTCCCTTAAATTGCAAAGTTTGATCTTTTCCCTGTGGAGTCCACAGGTTAACAACAGTTTGTAGTGTATTGACCAGTAGGGCGTAGCTACCTACAGTTGAACAAATCCACGGAGACGATCAGTAATTGCCAATGGTTTGATCACAGACGTTGCCCACGTTGACAAAATCCAAATTTTGCCACAAGTAGATTGGAGATCCTGCTAGCGGTGCAGTTTGGGTAAGCCCCAAGGCAATACAGCCTACTGACTGGCACAGATGGCAGAGGCATTGGTCAATATCCATGCATGTGCCAAGCCCTACGGCTGCATACATAAACTGAAAACTTCCTGGCATCCATGTGTATGTCAAGTACATTCAGCATCCACAAAAGATTCATCAACATGGTAGCTGCACTCCTATCCCAGAATAATTCCAGGCGACAATAGCAATAACATGTTGCGTACAACTGAGAAACCACTCGCGACAGGCGAGTCTTTCATGCTTTGGATGATGCCACTTACAAGAGTGCCACCTGCGAGGTGACATGTGTCCACACCAACACTATGCACAAACGTTTTTACTGTTTTGAAAATGCATTCACTTTAAGTCTTCCTGTCAGCCTGCCTGGCTACAAAAATACAATGTGGCAAAGATGATCCAACACATTTACAATGTAGCATACAGCAGCCCCTTACAATCACTGCTAAAGTGGTGCACCTTTCATATGGTGAAGTTTAATGTTGCGTCATCGTTCAACTTAACTCCCAAGACAACAGACACCGATGATATCAGAGAACAATGACAAATGATTCCTTCTGCCTCGGGTTATAACTACAGCAGTGCCTCGACTATATGGATACCTTGAGTGCTCAACTGACAGAATATATCAATCTCAGCAATTCATTGCTACCACACTATATATTAGCTAGTGTATCCAACACATTCATGGTAAGATTTGCTTCAAGGTCCTGAATCATGGAGCCAATCCGCTGGATCTATTAGCCTCATTAATAAAATCAACCACGACGCTATATATTCAAATGTATGGTTACATGCCACTGGGGCTGAACCTCGCGTACGTAATATCCTTGCGTCATTTAATTTTTTTTTTAACCTGTGCAGTACAATATGCATCTTCTACAGAAATCTACATTGGGGAGATAGAGAGGTAATATTCAGAGATGGGCCTCTTTTATTGGTAAATCTGTGTATAATGTTGTACATCTCATAATTCATATAACCTACATGTATATGACAAACAATGAAAAAATATATCAACTTCAGCATCATTTAGGCAGCAACTCTATCAGCAGCCTGCCTGCCATTTCATCTGAATATGACACAAGCAAAAAATATCTTCCCACAAAACCCATGCATGGACAGGTTTAACTCAATCACTCCACACTATAGGGCAAGATTGCTTTAGAATTGCGTATTTGATTGCCAAATGAAATGAGATTTCATCTAAGTTCCAACATGCTAGAGCTAATGTCAGTGGTTTTTGCATTGCCTGGCATGTTGCTTTCATATAAGTACCAACATGCTAGGGCTAATCTCAGTGGTTTTTGCATTGCCTGGCATGTAGCTTTCATATAAGTACCAACATGCTAGGGCTAATCTCAGTGGTTTTTGCATTGCCTGGCATGTAGCTTTCATGTAAGTACCAACATGCTAGGGTTAATCTCAGTGGGGTTTTTTCACTGCCTGGTATGTAATGCTCCAACTGCTGCAGAACAGTTGGAGCATGGTTTTATGTCAAATTAAAAAGAACTGTATTTGTAGAACATTAAGAGGACCCTTATGCTTCAAGAACCTCTGCCCTGGGGACTGGATAGGCAATCTGTGATCATAAAATCAATAAACGAAGTGTACTGGTGTTGGCCTTGTATGTCAGTGTGGCATAACTTAACCCCTTCCCACACAACTAGCCCAAAAACTCATGGCTGGAAAATGTTGTCTGCTTCAATGTTTTGACTCAATAGCTTTGTTAATGGAAAATATTTATAAAAAGCACAGTAGATGAGAAGCTTTGCAATAACAAGACCTAAGTCGACAGCTGGCCTAGGCATAGCTGAAGTCCTTGCCTCAGTCAACAGCTGTCTATGACATGGCTTAACTCCTTGCCTAAGTCAACAGCTGGCCTTGGCATGGCTCAAGTCCTTGCCTAAGTCAATAGCTGTCCTTGGCATAGCTTAAGTCCTTGCCTCAGTCAACAGCTGTTTATGGCATGGCTTGAGTCCTTGCCTCAGTCAACAGCTGTTTATGGCATGGCTTGAGTCCTTGCCTCAGTCAACAGCTGGCCTTGGCATGGCTGAAGTCCTAACATCTAGGAAAGCTGTTGATTCAGTCTTTCTAAAACTAAAACAAGGGTTAATTAACTATAATAAATATAATCAATCAGAAGAAACAGTTGCCACTAGCATGTATAAAGTTACATGGGTTCAACATTTTAGGTGCATGTATATCATTCAGGATCTTCTGTTGACTTTTGAATGATTTTGCAGTTGCCAGTGTTGATGGTACACACCATTGCTGTAATCGCTTATCTGACTTGCATGTATACACTTTATTTTGCTGTTTATTGTTCCTGATCCTAGCCTTGACCTGTGCAACAACGTAAAGTGCTTTTCAAAGCTGCATTACAGTTGCCTTGGCAGATGGTACATGTTCCTATTTGTACTAATTGCCTGAATTGCAATATCACTTTCCAAATTTGCTTTGCTTCCCAGGTGTAGCAGTGGAAATAGTCTTTCAGATGTCCTGCTGAATGTTTGCCTGCTTTGTCAGCTTTGGACTACATGTTTCTCTGAAAGGCCTAGGTCATCAGTTAATCAAGGAACAAAGCTAGAAAGGCACCTCAGCAGGCAAAAAAACTAGATTCCACAATTTTTTTTTAAAAAAGAACTAATGTACAGGGGCATGATACAGATATTTCATAATATCTATGAATCATAGTTCATCATCCCCAGCTGTTATATGGATGGAGTAAGAAAGAATAACACTCTTTGAACCTGCCAAAATCAGCCCAAAATAGCTAGGAGTGTCTGACTAGCTGCTAGGAGTATAGGACAAACACACCGACTAGTTGCTGGGAGTATAGGATAAGCACACTGACTAGTTGCTGGGAGTATAGGATAAGCACACTGACTAGTTGCTGGGAGTATAGGACAAGCACACTGACTAGCTGCTAGGAGTATAGGACAAGCACACTCCCAGGAAAGCTGCTGACTCAGACTTTTATTGGGGCAAAAATGTTAAATTTATCAGGTAAAATCAACTGCGTTGCATTCAGGCCTCTATACAACATTTCTGATGGTACATGTACATGAATACTGTTATCATTATCTCAAACATCATAAACCACAGCCATGCTGGGCGGGGGGTGGGGGGTAGGGCAAGAATGTCTGGTCAGCATTTGTCCGCAATGTAGTTGCAAGAACAAACATAATGGGATTTAGTACAGATATTGAATGTATGAACATGTTCTGCCTTACAATTCCTACAATTTTAGCCAGTCATGATTGAAATTGGATGAAACTGAGAGTTATAGCTACATGGAAATTTCATGAGGCCAAGTGACCCTGACCTTGAACCTTTATAGGTCCCATGTAAGGTACAAAAATGTGGTTTGTTACAGTTCCTACAATTTGAGCCCAACATTATTAAAATCAATGATAATTGAGCAAGTTACAGCAACATAAATTTTTCATCTGGGCAAATGACCTTGACCTTGGACTTTTAGATGTCACATGTGAATAACAAATATGTGCATTGTTGCAATTCTTACAATTTGAGCCCAACATGATTAAATTCAAATCAAAACTGGTTGAATTCTGACTACATTAATATTTTAAAAGGTCAAATGACCTTGACCTTTGACAGTCATACGCAATTTACAAAAATTACTACCTGTCTCCAGGGATGACTGCTATGAACTATATTACCCAACATCAAAGCCCTAGCTAGTCTAATTAGGAGAAAATGCCACTCCAAAGTTTTTCTTCAATGAACATTCAAGCACAGCATGATCAAGGAAGAGCAACAGTGACGGCACCTACTTCTAGTGATGATTACTAGTAATTAAAAGGCAATCAGAGATTTCTGGATCTTTGCCCCTCCTTGTCTCATTTATAACCTTGGTAATCACAGGTCTCATCTTGGAATGACTGTAGTCATTAACAGTGCAAAAACTAAAAGGATAATCATGCAATGTTTTGTATTGTAACATGCAATCATAGACACATGTAATGCTTATATAGATCAAGCATCAATTAGGTTACGCAGTTTTGAGGTGCAGTATCTACAACTTTGTAGTACTTAAAAGTGAAGGATGTACACATGTGCGCTAGGAAAAAATCCAGCATTCAGAAACTGATGTATATAAAAAAAAACTGTGTGCTATTCGGAAATCACAACTCAGAAAGTTTTCTAGTTATCACCTCGAAACCAAATACACAAAAACTGTCCTGTGATCTTAAAAAAGAGGTCAAGGTCATTTGGGCTCAAGGTCACTTGGACTTTGAAGTTAACCTTGGTCTTACAGTAGTGCATAAGCATGTGCAAGTGGGGAGTCCTAATTCAAAAAGCTTTGTAGTTATCATGCAGAATGCGGCTTGATGGATGGACAGATGGAATGATGGACAGAAAGACAGATGGAATGATGGACAGAAAGACAGATGGAATTATGGATGGCAAGACAGATGGAATGATGGACAGACTGACTGATGGAACCTGCACAATATGAATTTTTTACCTCAAAGTAGTCCTTGTAGAAGACTCTATCAGGCTGTGCATTATGAAAGCACTGGCTCAAAAACTTCTCAAGTTATCATGCAAAAACCAAATTCACTAATGTCGCTTTGTGACCTGTGGAAGTGGGTCAAGGTCACCCATCTTAACACTTGACTTAGCACTTAAAGAGAACTATTATGCTGTACAATAAATATGAAAGCCCTAGCTCAACAATTTCTCAAGGTAATATGCAAACCAAATTCATTAATGTGGCTTTTATGCCTGTGGAATTGGGTCAAGGTCACCCACCTTAGAACTTGACTCAGCAGTTATATCGAATCATATTCTGTGCAATATGAAAGCCCTAGCTCAAAAATTTCTCAGGGTATCAGAGAAACCAAATTCACTGATGCTCTGTAACCTTGGAAATTAGGTCAAAGTCATCCATTTTTAAATATAACCTAATCTTTATTATTGGTCTGCAAAATATGAAAGCCTAAGGCCAAAAAGTGCTGAAGTTATTGTGCACAAACATTGTGGAAGGGTGGCTGGATGGACAGATGAAGTGATTGTTATGACATAATCATATACCCAGGTACAAAAGCCCCAGTACTACCTGGTGTAGTCCATGAAATAATGCCAGGCCAAAGTTTTTGGTTGATGGACAGACGACCACAAAAGTGAGTGCTTTAAGTCTAGCCAGCAGCAAACACTAAAGAGACAATAATCTGAAACATCACCATTTTTTTTTTTTTTTTTGAGTCACTGCCTATTTACTACATCCTTTCATAAATTAAATTTCTCTTCAAAAGAAATGTAACATTTATCTTTTACATTTTAAAGGATGATTGATTTTGCCATTTTTATTACACTTTGTTCAATAATATTTCTCTTGGATCCATAGCTGACTAAGACTACAGCTCTTACATATATATCCTTCATATCAACTTTTCTTCCTCATATCCCCACATACAGAAAAAAATCTATATTGCATTTTTGTGTGTCTTTATTTGAGTTTGAAAAGCATGAACTCAAAATTTGCTATAACTACCCAAAATCCTCAAAACAGGCCGTTATGTATACATTTATTCAACAGTTTGAACCACTCACTGTACCAGTCTCTTGTTTCAGTGTGGAAAATCCATTTCTTGGTGTGCATGGCTTCACCCTTAATTACCACTTGATCAATTAGATTATTTAACAGTTTACCCAAGTTCCAGTACACCTTGACGTACATGTACCTGAATAGAATCAAGGCCATGCTCTACTGGCAGATGAGATTTCATATAAGGAGGTTCAATCACGTGTTGTACAGCTGAATCTGATGATTATTTATTTATGTTATTCTTTGTACATCTATCTAAAGTTATGGACCACAATAAATTATTCTGTTAACATCAACTAGCATACTTTTAGGCACTCAACTAAATTAAGTATGGGGCAGACCAGTCCCTTGTACTAGATTGTCACAATTCCAGCCTGTATACCTGGCCTCTGTTAAATGGTAACCTGTATTAAGTGGCCACTCAAATATCTTCCGAGTGATATTGAAAAAAGTGCAAATCAAACTCCATGAAATATGCCACTTTGACTTTCACAATGGGTAACACTGTGACAATAATGAAATCCACTCTTGGGCCATCATCAAAAAGTGGTCATTTGCATGATAGGTAGTCTCATCCCAATAACATTCATACTCCTAAGTTTTACTGCATGCCATCCCTCTTTAATAAGGCCTCACCTCATCAAAGACCACCTTTAAAGCAGGAGCATACTAATTCCATTACACTGTCCCTTCAAGATACGCCTTGCCAATCACATGGCAACTTCTCTATCATGATATAAAGGGTAACTTTAACAGTGTACATGTACTTCATTTCAAGTGTACAAATTTTCACAGTTCTTGCATATCTGGTATTTAATATCACAGTTTTGGCCATATTTCCTGTCAAATCTATGGTTGAATACTACTTGATTGTGTTTTTATTTTCACAGTTTTGTGTCATCAAATAAATAAATAAATAGATAGATAGATAGATAGATAGATAGATAGATAGATAGATAGATAGATAGATAGATAGATAGACAGATAGCTAGATAGATAAATAAAAAAATACATAAATAAGCAAGTAAGTAAGTAAATAAATAGATAAATAAATAAATAAATAAATAAATAAATAAATAAATAAATATGGATGGATGGATAGATAGACAGACAGACAGACAGACAGACATATAGATAGATAGATAGATAGATAGATAGATAGATAGATAGATAGATAGATAGATAGATAGATAGATAGATAGATAGATAGATAGATAGATAGATAGATAGATAGACAGACATCCAGATAGATGAAAAAATAACATAAAAATAAAGTGAAAACAAGTGAATTTATAATATGACAGACACACAGCAGTACAAAGTTGTTTATTTCATGCATGACAAGCTATCAGTATATACATGTTAAAACTTCATAGGGACCTGGCATAAAGTCAAACATAACCCTACAAATTTTATCTTTTTGGAATATTCTGCAATTTTGTTGTTGTTGAGACTTTGCAGGTGCCATAATATGGTGAAACTGCACCAAAACTTTGGTGAAGCAGCAACGGACCCTTGTTGAGATATCATGGTAACGTTGTCCTCTTGTGCGTCACTCAGACGGCCTTAAATTAAATACTTCAAAAGTTTCATATAAAGTTCCATCATAAGATGCATCTCTTAAAAAAAAATTGGTAAAGCTGCAGTCAACATTTTTCCAGATATTGTAAAATCCTCTCCAGACCAAACAGCAGTTTCTCTGGTTTCTCTGGTCTGAATTGAATTAGAAAATCTGCAATTTAATGTACTTCTCTTTCAACAACAATTCTGCTTCTGACTAACTCACTCTATACCTACAAAGGGCAACTGTCAACAATAATATTTTGGGCTGTTTATGGAAACCATAATTTAATTTACCTCCACTATGTTGGCCAGTGATCTTGAGAATAGGTCAAGGTCATACAGGGGATCATAATCTTATAACAGTAGAGTCTTAGCACAAGTCACTGGAGCTACGAAAATTACCACAGTTCACCAATGGCCTTGAAAACTAGCAGTGAGTTTTTCGTGTGAAAAACATTATGCATCTACCCAGAGGCCACTCTGCTAAGATTGGGCCATGATTCTTCTGCAGAAAGTTTGGCACTTCTATTATATTGCCCCCCTCTAGAGAGGCCATATCAGAGGGGGAACACTTTCCTTCATTTGCATTTCAAATTAAAAATAAACTGCATTGCAGAAGCTCTGTAGTACATTGGAAATACCACAGCACTCCAACAAGTGGAGAGATTCTGAATGTAGATGTGATCCAAGAGTTTCTTTGGCTGTAGTTGATGAGGTTATAACCTGTCAAAATAATGACAACGTTGGTGTGGAATTTGATTGTGCATGTTTGAGAGAAGGGCTCTATGACCTTGACCTTTGACCTTAAGGTCACCTCTGAGCAAATTTAGGGGAAGGCTCACCTGAGGAAATAATGACTAAGCTTGATAGACTTCAATCCTACCCATTTGAAGGTGTGGCAGGGAAACCATTTTATTTCGCAAGGCATTGTGACCTTGACCTATGACCTGAAGGTCATCAACAATCATATGAAAAAAATCCCACAATCTATGGAGTATCTGTACCAAAAGTTTCAAGTGAATCTGGCTTACAGTTTCGAAGAAGTCAAAATGTGAACTACCATATAGCAGACCCCACTGACTTAGATGGTAATCATGCAATAGGAATACAAAAATTAATCAAAAAACCTCCAAAACATTAAAAATCCAAAAATCATTTGAGTATCACCATTTGAATACAGTTGGTAAGATACCTACCTGATGTACATCCCCACCAAGTTTGAAGAGAATCTGGTCGATCATTTTGGAGAAAAAGTTGAAAATAAGAATTGGCATTGCTATATCCCCATTAACTTACATAGTAATCAACTGGAATGTATGCAGTCTGACCTTTCAACGTCACTCAGGTTTAAAATAAACCATACAAACTGAAAGCCTATTGGTACTTTTCTATTAATGTTTAATAGTAACCGAGGCCTACGATGCACCATTAAGAAGGTATAAGCCAGTACATGTATGTAAAAATTGCTGAGTCAGCAGAAAAATGGAACATGGATTTGACCTTGACCTTTGACCTCAAGGTTATTTGTTATTATATGGAAAAAAAATTTCCAAGAACCATAGATTATCTGTACCAACTTAGGAGACAATAGGTCAAGAGGGGACACAAATATAATGGAAAATAAAATATGCAGTGGCGGACGACAGGACTAAGTACTATATGTATCCCCCCCCCTTTACGTGGGATGCATAATAATGCCAATGTCACCTGTAAAATATCCCAACACAACCTTAATAATGGATGGTCATCACATGTATGGTCAACTCACCTATTTCTGATAATTCAGAGTTGTACTAAATCATGATCATAAGCAAATTTGCATCACAAATTTGGAGACTGCTAAATGGACGATCATCACAATACCTCTTTTTCATGATTTGTAATATTTAAGGATATTAATCAATAAAATACCTGAAATTTTGTTTTTTTGCTTTCAGTTACAAAGGTTTGCTGAGCTTTCTCCTGATTTCATGAAAATTCCCAACAAAAACCAAATTTCATACAGCAGAAGTTTCAAAATACAAGAAAGGAAAGGTGTACAACTCAGGAAAATGTTTCTAACTTCATTTTAAGAGAAGTTTTCTGGGTTTTTTTTTTTTTTACTGCCTCTCAAAAGAGGCCTATCAGCAATACGAGAAGTTCAAAAGTGTTACATTGCGTTTTTGTGTCTGGATAGCTAATGAACTGAGTGTCCATGCCATGAAATAATGACAGACTTTGATCATTTTCTGTGTTAGATTTTATCAGTTACATGTACATATCTTTAAAGTAATAACCTTTCATTCTTATATGCTTCATCTCATCTTTCATAAGAATGGGTACACGTTGCCCAGTTTGCTTGGCCTATCATAATTAAGGAGCTCATAGAGTTTAATCTCAAACTTTTATTGAGTTATCTAAAATCTAAACACAAACATCTCCCATCAGCATAGACTATTAATTATATATTAATTTATGCACATAAAAAACAACAATAAAAAAATTACAACCACTTAATGGTCATGCATATACTGGATTTTCATGGAAGAACATCTTCATAAAACATACTTACACAAAGACGTAAAAGCTACAACCAGAAACATCAAAACCAACTTGGTCACGATTCATGTGAAGTGCCCTCCATACTTCCAAAGGCATGGTAACAGACAGTACCTTTTGAGAAGTAAAAAAAAGGTGACCTTGAAAAAAAAAAGAAAAAGCCAGACAAGACACACAGAGCTCTGCCATAAGCTTTCCAACGGACAAGATCAAGGGAACTAGGCTCAAAACAAATGAAAAAAAAAAAAAAAGGCCTGGTTAGCAAGTTCCTTTTGTGGGATACAGTGGAACCTCATTAATCTGTATGTCTCATTAATCTGAACACTTCTCCTGGAACAGAATTGCTCATTTCAAATAATAGTGATTCAGTAATCCAGATGCTTCATTAATCTGAACAGTTCACTGGTGTACAAAGGTGTTCGGATTAATGAGGCTCCACTGCATATGGAGAAGTGGGAAAAATGTTTCTTTGCCAAACCAAAAGAAGATGCTAGTTTATGGAGACAATAAATCCAGTTGCACAGAGCCCATATTGTTGCACAGAACTGGAGAATCTGAAAAAATCCAATTTACCTCAAACAACAAAAAGATTTTTATAAAGAACAAAACATTGTAGGCATATCACAAAGGTATAAATTTCCAGGAAGCCACATACGGCGAACTCTGTCAATAAGATGAGGACAACATTAAGCCAGATACATGGACCTGGCTCCCAGTCTGAATCACTCAAGTCAGACAAAACTTGAAACCTGTCACATCTTAGACACACCAGCCGTGACATGTGCATCCTATCCCCATATGGTTAACCATTTGAATGCTGATGGAGCTTTCATTCTGTAAAGGATAGTCTGGCTGACTTATATGCATCCGCAGATCTCTTCAAGTATGAAATAGTGTGCACTGCCAGAGTTGACCTTTGACCTCCTGTGATTCTTTTCCTTAACCCTTTCACTGACAACTGTAACTGAAGTCAAAGTACTTAAGAACTTCTCTAAATTATCAAATGAACACAATATTAACTCATTCCATACTATGGTGACTTGCCAGGCAGTGAAAGAACTACTGACTTGGGACTATAGGCATGTTGGTACTTGAATGACAGCTCTTTTCATGAAGAATTTAAATATGCAATCTCAAATCTAGGTAAATATATGGAAAAATCTGGGACTGGTATGGAATGAGTTAACATTCTTTGTGAAAAGGCCTTTCATTCAAGTACCAGCATGCCTATAGTCTTACAGAATATAAGGATACAGTGGTACCTGCAACTTAAGACCATCCTTAAAGCCAGACAAAAGTGGTCACATATGGCAGGTGGTCTTTCACTGCGGGTGAGCTTACAAAGAAATTGAAAGCCATTGTCTTGAAATGGCCGTCTTAAAAACTAGTGCGGTCTTTCACGAGAGGTGGTCTTTAGAGCAGGTACCACTGTATAATCCTCCATCAGCATGCTTAAGGTGCAGTGCAGTGTACCCAAAAGCATGCTGCACAACGCTGTTGACTCAGTCCGAACTCGTGTATCCATCAGTAAGCCTACTTTATGGTAGACGCCAACTTCATTGCCTGGCAATAGGACAAGCAATTTTGGAGGTAAAGTATTATGCTTGTGTCATTTTATTACAACAATTGAGTATACAATTTCCTTAAAGACAAGCCAATATCATGAATATAGCATCTGGAGCATGACTAACCAGACCATGTACAAATTCCTGACCAGTGCTTCACCAGCACAAAATAATGTGTGACAAAGAGGCAAAATAACAGTGACACCAAATGACTTGATTTTTCTATGACATTGAACTGTAAGTCAAGGATATAAATTGTGCCTTGTAGGTACAGGTACATTGTACTTCCATTGGTGCAGTTTCAAGGTTGTATCCCAAACAGCTCCCAGTTTTTAACCCTCTGCAGGATACTTATGGCAGTGCTGAGAAACAATACACACTTCTATACAATCATAAAATTTAAAATCTCAAAAAAAAGCAAAAAAAGAAAAAAAAAAAAAAGAGAAACTCCCCCCCCCCAAGATAAACAAATACACAATTATAAATAAAATACGGTCAAAAGATATAAGTTTATGCTAAGGCCCTGGTCCACATACTTTAAGGTACATGTACATCTCAGATAAAGATTTGATCAAGGTTAAGTCAATACTTATAAAATATCATATAGTTGCAATGTCAATACTTATAAAATATTGTATAGTTGCAAAGTCAATACTTCTAAGATATCATATAGTTACATCCCCCTGGAACACCTCTAAAGCATCCTCCAGATTAAAAAAATAAAAAAATAAAAATTCATCAGAGTCTGATTATTGTCAATCTTTCCAGATATATTCTACGATATCATACATGTACAATGTAGTCAGCAATTCTCTTGCGTACCACACAGACGGCCTGTAAATAAATACTTTTAAATAAATTAAGATTGATAGCATGGAGCTGATTTTCAATAGCATTCATTAAATCATAAATGCCAGTCTGATAAAAAATTTGGTGAAGCTGCACTAAGTGTTTCCCGAGATACTGCAGTAAAAAACCATACTCAAGGAAACCCAAAGGCACGCATTTTTTATATTTCTTTCTGTTTATGTAAAAACACTCCAATAAAACATGCACAGTCAGCGAGCCTTCTCCATGAGATCATAGACGTATGCAGTATGTAGATACAATACTGCAGCAAAGCTATGTCCATGTAAAATCAGCCAGCCTGACACACTGTCCAGCAGGCAACTGGTCAGTGATTCTATTGACAAATAGGGTGTAGCAACAGCCTTTTTGTCAATGTGCCTTGCACATTGACCTATAGTGACTGCTACTGACCTAGATAGCAAAATATCTATGGGTGGAATTTAACATACTGTAAAAATGAATCGAAATACTGAAAACAGAACGTGCTATTCAATCAGCAGAGCCACTAGATAAGATAAATTCCCCGATGCTTTCAAGTCTAGGCCTTCATCTTTTATGTATTTATTTTACTCGATTAAATTATCGCAGAAGCTTTACTTGCTTCCTTATCTGAAAATGTTGAAGTAGAACATTTATGCACCTTTCATTCCTTTCTTGCCAAACTCACACATTTCAATCATAAGGAAAGTGTTACCACTGACCAAGTGTTTAGCTCCGCTGCCAAGTTTGAACAAAATTAACCCACAGAACTCGGGAATTTTGGTTGGTTTCTGGGCTGGAGGCGAATCTTTTCAACTGTACGCCAAATGCCCCCGGCTGATTTATTTACAGGATTTACAAAGTGCTGAAGCAAAAAATGACTGAAATGACAAAACTTGGCAAGTGACAGGGTCCAAAGTGCTCCACGTCGCAAATACAATAAATAGGGAGGGAGGGAGGGAAATCAAGATTTAAAAATTGCCAAAGATGGAAAAACCAATGTGAGGAAGGCTCAACTGCATGTTTGCAGTGTCTGAGAGTCGGAGATGAGACTGGGACGAGTCTGATTTGAAATCGACACGCTTCGAGTCCTGGGCCAATGAGGAGCAAGGAAGTCACGCTTGCACTCCGAGCATTGTGAACAGGGCTCCATGGGGTTGACCCATTAAGCCAGAGGGGAACCAGGCAAGAACATACTGGAATATCTACATGCATATTACAGGGTTCATACAGCATAGCAAAGCCAAAATTCCATACTTTTTCAAGTACTTTCCAAACCATTTTTTCCAAAATTCCAAACTCAATTATCCGTGGTTTTATGGGTATGTACGTATATATATATATATATATATATATATATATATATATATATATATATAGTGGTTCCCCTTTTATAAGGCCACCGCAAATGTTTCCTTATTATGAGAGGTGGTCTCTCTTCAGGGGGAAAATATAATGAAAATGCCATATACTTGTTGCGCAGCAAAGTAGCCTTTGCAGAGGGAGTGGCATCTCTTTGGGGGTGGCTTACAAGAGGGGGACCAATGTATACAATTTATATATTGAACAAAAAAACAACAACTTCTTGTTTGATACTAGCAAGCGCTGCTTCCCCCATATTTTTCAAGTGCACATTACTTGCACACACCTTGCATCTTGCGCTGTATTTGACCTGTTTTACAGGCAAAACCCAGTCCTTTTATTTGGGGTTTTCAAGCCAAAGTCCATTATATGTACAGCCTCCCATTGTTGTTGTGGCTTGGTGCACAATTTATGCCAGCGACGAGCATTTACGGTCATTTATCCATAATTCAGGGCTCGACAATTTTTTTAAAAATCACTTGTCTGCTGGGCAAGTAGATTTCAAAATCCACTTGTCCTGATAAAACTTCTATAAACATCGTTTTTTCTAACAATGCTAAGGCCTAGGCTAAACAAACCCTTTACCCTAAAATGTATTTGCCGCTTATTGTCGCTTGCAAAATCGCAAAAAATGTCAAATTTTATGATTCTAGCTGCAACTGTTTGACAGTGAAACTGGCAAAATATCAAAAATACAAATTGAAAGTAAGCTATTTGCTTGGGGTGACTAACGATGAAAAATACATTGTAATTTCTGGGACTATAGGAGTCCGTATAAACTTAAATAACAATTAAATAGTTG
This sequence comes from Hermodice carunculata, assembly GCA_964020975.1. Classification (NCBI taxonomy): domain Eukaryota; kingdom Metazoa; phylum Annelida; class Polychaeta; order Eunicida; family Amphinomidae; genus Hermodice; species Hermodice carunculata. The sequence continues at coordinate 89,343,549 of OZ026624.1, forward strand.
CATTGGCTTCAGTTCAGGATCCTTTCTCTCTGCCTCGGATGGCGTGATGCACTGATGGGATGCATATCGTTTGCGTATCTACCATGAATGCTATCGGTACATCGTAGTAAATTTGCGTATACAGTATTGGCAAGTTCCTCGCAATAAACGGTGTTCTTAAATCAAATTCAAACGAAAATTTTAATATTTCAAATCAGATATCGAGCGTGCGCACCGTCAACATCTTTCCTGCAACTGTACACAAACAGCTGCTTTGGCCATGTGGTCTGACGCACAACACATCACCCGATTGGTCAATTCAGTCACATGCAAAAATGAGCCAATCACGGCTCGTGCTACGGTGTTTTCATCATGGCTTCCGCCCAGTGAACATGTGTGAATTTACGGAGGGAACACACAAACGGGAAGCTTTGTTTTTGTTGCAGCATACGAAATAAAGATTCCGGTGTTTATTCCAACTATTATTTGGAGTCACAGGCAAATACGCAAAGGTATGGGATAGCTGGAATTGCCGAATGTGTCCCAAATCAGTCCATGAGACTGCGTCAGTTCACCGCAGATCTAATCCAGTGTCCCCGCTGTCACTTGCGTGTGACTGGCAGGTGTATGCTGCTTTTGCCAGGAAGTCATCGCACGGCACGTATTTTTTTCTAACACTGTTTGAACCCACCGATAAATAGCATTTCATGTTAATTTGCAGATGAATTTGCCCTGCAAAATATTATTTTTTGACGGATTTTACTTGTAAAAAATTCCAACTAGCCCGCAGGGATAGCACTTTTTTATTTCCACCAGCCCGAGCCCAATTCTGACAAGCCCGAGCTTTCTGACATGCAAATAGATTTTTTCATTGCTTGTTTTTTTTTTAAACCGGAAAATCGATTTTCCATACTTTTCAAGACTTCTTTATGAAATTCCATACTTTTCAAGGCCTGGAACAGAGGGCATTCAAATTCCATACTTTTCAAGCCTTTTCAAGCTCTGTGCGAACCCTGATATTAAAGAATGCTATTTGGCATAGTTTAGTATTTAACCTTTCAATTCATTGTAGTGGCCATGTAAGTGACTAATTTCAGAGAGCCACGCATCGTTATGTTGGTTTCCGACTAAGTAGCTATGTATGTGCCCATGTTTTCATTAAACAGGGAACCAGACAATACTGTATAAATAAAAAATATAAAATAAAATAAACTTAATAAATATATAAATAATTATAAAAAAGGAGAGACCATTCCTATAAGTTTAAAATAGGCTTGAGTGGTCTCTTTATAATGTATATCAACCACAACCAAATCATGCAAGTTGAGAACAACAATTTCAAAGCAAGAGTGCATGTGGCTCCAGTGTTAGATTATTGTTCCTGTGGAAGTCCATATATTTGAAAAATACATCTGCTCATGTCGATATTGCATGCCTTTTTTTAAAGCCAGTCATTTTTTTTCACAATGCAGAAACCCTCCTCTTTGCAATTTATATTATTCATTTTTTCACAAGATTAATCAATGTGGGACTTTACATTGCACTGCCTTTCACAGGGTCATGTGAGTCACAATATTTATTTTATGGCCAAGCAAAAACACTGATCTCAAATAGCAGATGGTTTACCCACAATGGGCATGTCTCCATGCACAGATTCACATTTATATCTTTTAATAACCTGGGTTGCAGACCTTCCCAGGGCCAGAATTTTGGCGAGAATCTGAGAATCCATTTTCGTAAAGATTCTTCTAAACTTGTCTTTCTTTAAAAAGAAAACTAATTTACAAAAATCCAAATAGATTCTCGCAAAATTTTGCGAAATTCTGGCCCTTCTTCCTGACCAGCCAAAAGCAGAAGTGTAACCTGTGTGCAGCAGAAGTGTAACCTGCGTGCACGGTCATCAACTACATGTACATTGTGATCAAAAGAAAACCATCTGGACAGGCCTTCTTGGCTGACTCCCACCCGGGTCATACTGACTACCTGGATGTCCTCATTAGTGTAGTGCCACTGGACACAATCACTGTAACCTCTTATCTATAGCACACAGTTCATGCATGCATATACATACAAAATCAATGAGCACTTGCTGGTCATTACTTCATAAAGGACACAGGGACTTTGCATTCAACATCTAGTTTGTGGGAGACTTACGATATTGATTGTCCAATATTAAGTGTGTTGCACTACAAAGGTGATTAAGAAACTACAATCATTTAAGCAAAATGAGACTACATTGTTATGTTTTCTTGGCCAACGGCAGCTGCCACCACCTGGTGTCAAAGACTGAAACTATACACATATAATGCAATATCAATTAATAAAACAGAAATTCCTGGGCATATGCCCCCATGCAGTGTTATTAATCATTTGCCCTCAACTGTTAAGTGACACAAAAGCAAGTGGCGGTTTGGATGGACCAGTTATTTTTACGACAGACAATGTAGTATTTTATGGCCTCTACAGCAGGATTAAATCTTCCGGTCGCTCCAGAGGCAAAGGTTGCCATATGAATTGAAGAACAAGTACTTAGTGTTTATCAAAAGATATCTATGGTGTATAATCTGCACCATATCATTGTATTTGGTACTGGTAAATTAAGAGGCAATTCAAGTATTTTAGTTCAAATTCGACCAAAAAATATTTTGTAAATAACGCGAAAAACAACTGTTCAAAAAGGGCTCAAATGAACAAAACTTTACACATTTTAATCATTCAAGTTTTTTTTTCAGATTCAATATACATGCACTTCATTCTTACCATGCATAACTTCAATAAACAGTTCAGTTGAACCTTTTTATCTTATTAACAATGGTAGTTGATATTTCAAAAAATTTTCACACACATTGCCTCTAAAACCACAGAAATATAATATTATTAATATTATGTATGCATAGGTAACATTTACTTTGAGTGCTCCCTCGGTAACGGCAAATTCATTTTCATTTTTGTTGCCTCTATTGTCACAGAAAGTCTCATAAAACATGATACATAAATGTAAAACCAATGTATTGCCCAACCCCACACCTCATAATAATAATTATATCAATAGAATTATCTACACCTAGATGCAGATGATTCTCTAGCATAAAGTGGAACACAAAGTTACAACTGTTTTCCTTTCATAGTGATACTGCAACTAACTGTTACAATAGCATACTGCCCCCTTTTCACAACACTTCATCCTCAGGGTTTGTCCTATGTTTATATTGACTGATACCACTTTATTGGGATTTATGTTTTTTGTTTGTTTGCTTCTGTGCATGTGTGTGTTTTCTTGTTTTCCTTTTCTTGCATTGACTGCTGTTAGTCAAATCAATTTTCCCCATTTTCATAACCATTTCCTTGGAAGTCAAAACTGCTTGGAAGAAGAGTCACCATGGTTCCAGTTGATGACAACAGGTGGCATTTTGGCATGGCCAGACATTCCAGACCTGTCACTTGAGTCTGATGAAACATTGTCAACATCCAGGAACCAAAAACGAAGTTTGAAACCTGCAATTCTCTTCACAAATATCAGTTTATCCTGGCTTTAAGGCATAAGACTTTAACATCTGTCATCTTACTGCAGGTTTACTGTACAGTTTTCTGTTCATAATTTAGCAGTATAAAATTATATACAGATTTATCTTGTGATTTTATAACAGTATACGTAGCATCGTAGTGTAAAATACACTGAAGATGATGGTTTTAGCATGCTTTAAAACTCATGAAAGGAAAGGCAGGTCACTATTTGCATCCAATACACTTGTTCATATTCCTACTTCCTGTTGAAAAAAAAAAATCTGCGGGGGAATACCAATAGTTTTGCAACTTTTCAGTGACAAAGTTTCAACTGCAGCAAACCTCGGTATTTGGCACAGCCAAGGCCACATATCCAGTCATCTACCAAAATTGTGACATGTAACAACCTCTCACTAGCTGGAGGCTGCCATGCTAAATGCTGTGCCTGGAGGCTGCCATGCTAAATGCTGTGCCTGGAGGCTGCATTGCTAAATGCTGTGCCTGTACAGTCTGTTAAGCGGTCTTGCAAATATAAGCCACAATGTGTGGGCATCTTTGTGTATTGTATTCCCATGAGGCAGTTGTAAACACACACACACACACACACACACACAGACACAGACACAGACACACAGACACAGACACACACACAGACACACAGACACACCCACACACACTCACACACAGACACACAGACACACAGACACACACACACACACACACACACACACACACAGACACACACTCCAGTTAGTCCCAGTGGTGATATGATCTCCTTAACCTAATTTACTGGCTAGTTATCTGGCTGAATTGTGCTGACTTCATACACAGTAATTAACTGTTGGTGTCTCCCTACACAACTTGCAATACACACTTCTTTTTACACAATATACACGCGGCCCGGGTCTATGCCAGCAAATCATTTTCACATATATATGTTAACTCATTCCATACTATGGTCACAGGCCTTGGTCAATGTTTCTGGCACTGACTGAAGTTTTATGGGGGAACTCAACAACTTGATGAAGTGAAACAAGATTCAGCCAGACCAGCTGTTCCAGGGGGCCGTGTTGATGAGCTTGAGACGTCATGTCACTTCCACTCTCTCTGCTCCCTAAATATGTCGACAATGAAGCTTCCACACATAGCAGTAATATCAGGAACTTTTATAGTTCGTTTCAGGTATTAATTAAGGATAATTATTTTCTTATTTCCACAATAATGATGCTAAAGGTGCCCTCTTTTGAAACACGTAAAGAAAAAGACAACCTTTCCTTTAAGATTGTTCAAGTTTTGATCCTGAGTATGCCAACTTCAAAAGCCAACCAGTGGGTACAAAATTTGTTCATAGTGAAGTAACAATCTCTCGCTCAGTAGGAAATGGTTTGTGAAGTATGTGGAGCTACAAGTATATTTTGTATAATAGAAGGGTGTAAAATATTTCAAAATGTTTCATATTGCAGACATGCAAACAAGTAGTGCCACACATCTTGGACCATTGGATGAAAGTTACAAAATGGAGAATTAACCACATCTATTCAACACAGCCACTGATTCAGCTGGTTGCAGCTAATTCTAAGTCTAACGTGAAGTATGAAATAAAGAATTAAATGATGTAAAGTTGGGTGTTGGATCAGAATTAATTTTAATTTTGAAGGAAGTTAGGGATGAAGCATTGCAGGTATGAAGAAGGAGTGAATTCCACAACCTGGTAGCAGAGGGAAAGAGAGATCTATTGTACAAGTCCATTACAGCTTCAAAATGAGAAATGTCATACATTAGGTGGGTGTAATAATGCAAACACATATCTACACCAGGAATAAAATAAATATAGGTAATCAAGAACTAACTTATGGACAGTCTTCTACATCGATCTGAACCAACTTTGCTTTCCAGTGACATTTGGCCAAAGTTTCTCAGCCATTTCTCCATAAGTCTGAATGTAGATGTTGATACCATTGCATCTGTGACAATCAACACACACAGAAGCAAGCAATATTTGGAATCTAAAGAAATAATCAATGTTTATCTTCAAAAAATATTTTAAAAAATTTAAATTTGAACAATTTCAATCTTCTTCTCAGGTTTATAACATCTGGGCAGAGATGTGAGGTTCTTCTGGCAAAATATTCCTGGACGACAATAATTCAGTTGCATGGAATATACCTTTACTCCTGCCCCCCTGAAACCAGCCAAAACTGGCTGGAAGTAAAATGTCGTCTGCTTCAATGATTTTTCTGAATTAAGTGCTAATAAGGAACAAGAGAAAAGCAATAGTGGAATTTAGGACCCCAGATGGCACCACTTGACAGTGTTCATTTGCATGAATTTGGATGTTTGCTTAACAAAAGCTTCAAAGGGATTTGTTGTTATGCAAATAAGTAAAATTATGCAAATGATCACCCTCAAGTGCTGCCCTCTGGGGTCCTAAAAGGGTCTATTGTGGACAAGCCCTATCAGCCATTCAAATCACCCACAAGCATCCAGATATAAATTGTTGTCTGCCTTAAGTTTTTACTAAAATTTCTCATTACTAGAAAATATCAATAGCTTTTCTTGGCATGGCTTGGGCACATTGCACCAAATCTGCACTAAGGAAATCTATTGACTCGGTTTAACTCTGACCAGGAATGGGTTAAATCACAAAGAAATGTAAGGAGTATGCACTCCCTCTCTGTGATTTCACAATCAATCACGCACAACCTCTCACTTCATTAAGGTGCTTTTAAGCTTGATCTGATGACAAAGCACTGTTAGAAACCTTAGAAAAAGGTAAGAGAGCCTTGTACAAAAACCCATTAGCAGTGTCAGGCACTAACAAGACAGCTTTGACCTTCTACATGAGAACACTTTTGCTAGAGTATTTTGGAGATTGTCTGGATCCTTGAATCAATGATGTTGTCCACGTACAGATGTAGGCAACATGGTGACAGCCATGCCAAATGTACAACCGCAGTCATATCAACATTAAAGAAAAAAAAACACATGGTTTCAAAAATATTAACAGCTGCCAAGTTAAAATATGAGACATGCATATCATTTTCAAACCAAAATATCTGCCTGTGTCACTAGGCAACTGATAATCATCTGCCATGATAGGAAAGCACAGTGAAACATTGTTATAATGACACCCAGGTATATAACATATTCACTTAATGACACAAGTTTTGTATTTAAAGTCAAATTCCTTTGCTATTTGACTCAGGACATATTCAGATACCAGATTCATTGTTCTGGAACACATGGTGTCCCCATAACCAGCTTTAACCATTTCCCCTTGAATTAAGACGGAGTCAACAGCTTTCCTTGGCATGGGTTGCACACTTAGTGCCCAACCCATGCCAAGGAAAGCTGTTGACCTGGGGCATGTGATCTTGATAAGTCTCATATACATTTCTCAGTCAAATTGTTTTCCATAACTTTTGATATTAGTTGAAAACAATGAAGCAGACGACATTTGACCACCAGCCGGTTTTGGCCGGTTTGCGGGGGAAAGGGTTAACTGCATATTCATGGCTACACTAAGGGTGTTATTAACAAGTGTAGCAGTAAAGAATACTTATTCAAATGACATGACAATTCCTTCTTGTATCAAGCTTAATGTGTGTTGATAGAATATGACCCTGACTTTTTGAAACAACTGATAATTTCCAAATTGCTAGTTTTCACAAGAGCAATACATTTTGCACTGCTCGACAAAATATGCCCTTACAGATGAGTATCCTCCTGGTGAGTGATACAGGCTAAAGCAGGAGCACAGTTGATATGAATATCCCCTATTCAAGGTGACTGTGACAGTAGCCTGGGGTCAGTGTTATGGAGGCCAGGCTGAGAGACCCAATATATTGACTATACAGTGGTACCTGCTATTTAAGACCATCCTTAAAGCCAGACAAAAGTGGTCACATATGGCAGGTGGTCTTTCACTGCAGGTGAGCTTACAAAGAAATTGAAGGCCATTGTCTTGAAATGGCGGTCTTAAAAACTAGTGCGGTCTTTCACGAGAGGTGGTCTTTAGAGCAGGTACCACTGTATTACCATCCCGTGTAAATACAGCCCTGGCTATCACTATTGTTTATTGGGTTGGTATGGGAGTATGAGCTTTGGTATTTCAGAGCAAGGTAGCTCAAAATGAGGCTAAAATCAGCACATGGGGGCTTTTTCCCTGCACATAGGAGTATGAATACATCAGTGACACAGTGCAGTCTCTGGTAGCTTTTTCCCTGCATATAGGTGTATGAATACGTCAGTGACACAGTGCAGTCTCTGGTAGCTCTGTTGCCTGAGGCTATTCAAAGTTGGCTGTGAATTCGTAACATTTCCAGGAAAGTACTCCTTCACCTCAGCCGTAACTCTATCTCTGCATGGCTGAAACAGTGTCAGAGAAGTTATCAACATTCAGACTTGACACTGTGTACATTCTCGTCACAATTTTCGCCTGAATTTTAAACCAGTCTCTCTGGTGATTACATGTACATGACGATCCTAGCTGCAAACAAAAAACTGCTCAGCCACTACTTTGAGTGCAGAGTACAGGCCTAGTATATTGACAGACTCCATAAGTCATCATTGACAAATTTAAACAGGCCTAGTATATTGACAGACTCAATAAGTCATCACTGACAAATTTAAATAGGCCTAATATATTGACAGACTCAATAAGTCATCACTGACAAATTTAAACAGGCCTAATATATTGACAGACTCAATAAGTCATCACTGACAAATTTAAACAGGCCTAATATATTGACAGACTCAATAAGTCATCACTGACAAATTTAAACAGGCCTAGCATATTGGCAGACTCCCCAAGTCTTCACTGACAAATTTAAACCCAGACTCCAAATTATGTGATCGCTAAAAATTTAGATGAAGACCTATTGGGTGGACACAAGGCAAATGATAACAAATTACCTGTGCCATGGGTTGTAATTCTTTGCTGTAGGTACTAGAGTGATCCCCCTCTGATAAGGCCATTGTCAAGAGAGGCCACCCTCTTGGTCTACAAAGGACACATCTCCATGCCACAAAGTATTACTTCCATAGACCAATAACCTAATGCAAATCCCAACATCTTGATTGTTTGTGATACAAGGAGAGTACTTGGCACAAATATTTTCCGGAATACATTATATGATTGACAAAAAAATACAATAGCCCAGACAGATTGTTCACATAGATATATGTACAGGTCTACAAAGGCACTCTTTATTACCGTACACTTCTGATGGCTCTTGATTGATCTCCATCAACGAACACTTCCAATGGCTCTCTTTGTATACCTCTCCTACATGCTGTAAATTGCTTCAATTTTGCCGTACTCTTTTTTTTTTTTTTTCACTTATTTTGCTGATGACACGAAACCATGAAAATGAAAACATGGTGAAATTATTTGAATAGGAATTATATCCAAAACAGTGAAATTAAAACTATAGTGAAATGTCAAAAATATAAAAACCCTGAAAATTTATACATGGAAAATAAAGCAATTCATAGTCTAGCATGCTTTATAAGCTCATACTTCTATTAGTACTCTTTCTATTGGCCCACCTTACAAGCTCATACTCCCTGTAACTATCTATTGGCTTACACATGTTGCATCTGATAGCAATCACTATGAACTCCTACTTCCATTAGAGCACTCTTCGACAGGTTATTTCTGCAGTCATACTCTTTATCAGCATTTTACTTCTAATATCATTGTCATCAACTTTAACTTTACAAAGCAATCTTGTCAGCATATACTCCTACCAAAGCCCTTTTATCAGCTCATACATGTACTCCCAATGACACGCTTTCTCAAAGATAGCACTTTTTATCAAATGATAGTTTAAATATCCTCATGATTTTATCCTTAAATAATCAAACAATGAAATTTCAAACCTGTATACTGCTATGTCGATACTGGACCTGGGAGGGTGGCAGCATTGATGCTTGGTGTATTCAGCTGGCTGCATGATGTTGCAGAATGCTTTGGCTGAAAGATTCAGTTGGATGCTACCCCTCAGTGCAGTGGGTGTTCACATGCACAGCTTAAATGACACACATCAAGGATAAGGTGTCTTAAGTGACACACATCAAGGATAAGGGGTCTTCAGTGACACGCAGCAGGGATAAGATGTCTCAAACGAAACACATGAAGGATAAGGTGTCTAAAATTACACACAATAAGGATGTGAGTGTGAGAGAGAGAGGGAGGGAGGGAGAGAGGGAGGGGGGAGAGAGAGAGAGAGAGAGAGAGAGAGAGAGAGAGAGAGAGAGAGAGAGAGAGAGAGAGAGAGAGAGAGAGAGAGAGAGAGAGAGAGAGAGAGAGAGAGAGAGAGAGAGAGAGAGAGAGAGAGAGAGAGAGAGAGAGAGAGAGACCTACCCTCCACCCAGCAAAAATGGTCTTAAGTAATAATTTGATCTTTTGCAATGTTCAGCCAATGGCACAACACACCTACAAAGTGTGGTCTTAACTCATTCCACCCTGATAGAGGCGAATCAACAGCTTTCCTTGGCGCGCTCTGGGCACAATGCTCCCAGAGCATGCCAAGGAAAGCTGTTGACCATGGGCATTATAATTTGGAATGATCCTCCATGCAGGTTTCACCTAAAATTTTGAAAAATAATCCCTAAATTAGTAAGGTACAATTAGCAGAGGACATTAAGACATTAGCCGGAAAAAGTGTCATTGGGGTGGAATGGGAAGTATATCGGTAAACAGTCAAAACTAGCTTTTAACCCTCTAGACAAGCAAATGTATGTGTCAATCACCTTTGACCTTATACAGACACTGAAGAATGGCACAAAAGGGACAAAGCGTCACAGGACCATGACACGAAACAGGGTTTGGACACACGCACTCAGTAATTTCTTTCCCGGATCCAGTGGCTGGTATTCTTACCATGTGTATTAAGTGGCATCAAAAATACATACAGTGGCATCTATTAAGGCCACCTAAGGGAGTAACAAATGTGGTCTTAATAGCCCTGGAAGTGGTCTTAATGGCCCGGGGATATAATTTGATTAAAGATAAACAAAAACATGTCTGTAAATTGGTCTTAATATAGAAACAGTCTCAATATGAAGGCAGTCTTAATTGCAGATTATATGGCAGCACTGGGAAATTTCGTGATTATATTGTATTTAATTGGTAATTGGAGGAAATATCTTGAGCAACAAGGTTGTAAATCAGAGGGCTGGAGGTATGCTGCCATGTGTGTATCTCGTGCAGCATGTTGCCTTTCACTATGAAAGAAAGTATTCTGTCATAAGATACCACCATAAACGTTTAGTCATGACAGCCAACATCATAACTCTTACTGCAACAGAAACAATTTTTAACACATTCCACCACATGCCACGGATGCCTGCATCCATGTGTGCAGCATGTTTGACAAACACAGCATGTGTGCCACACACTCGCGTGGCATCTTTACTTTTTATCCACAAGAGCAGAACATTGAACACTTTCCTCTTGATGGTGATGTGTCCAGTCAACAGCATTTCTTCAGGTACAAATGGCAATGTAAGCACCCAGAGTATGCACAGGAAACTGTTGACCTCCCTCCCACCCATAACTCTGCTCACTGTACAGGTGTTAACTGCACAGTCTAAACTTTCTTGACTTTTTCTTTTTTTAAACAAAGTAAGGCAAAATAACCTTTTCCCCTCAAATTAAGACTGTGTTTACGACTGCATCAACAGCGTTCCTTGTTATGTGATGGGTGCCTAGTACCCAACCCATGCCAAGGAAAGCTGTTGACTGGGGCATGTAACATTGATAGGTCTCATCTACAATTCTCACTCCAATTGCCTTTTATTACTTTTGAAATTAGTCAAAACCCTTGAAGTAAATGGCACTTGACCATCAGCTGGTTTTTGGTTGGTATAAAGGTCAAAAGGGTTAAAGTATTTCAGTAGAGGATACTCTCAGTATCTGGCATTCTGATGTGCTTTGGGCAGGGCAGGGTTAAGCAGTCGTGTATGTTTACCCAATGTCAGCAACAAACTATACACAAATGTTAAATGGAAAGTTATATACAGTTTGCCCTGTGTGCAACAGGAGTTACATGCAGACCCAATGTATCCTTTCTGACACATTTATGAAAAACATGCACACAAAACAAATAACCCTTTAAATTAATGGCAGCAAAAGCTATATGTGCTGCAACAAGTATGAAACAGGAACTGTTTAGAGAAGATTATAAACTTAAGCCACTTTTGGGGAGAGATGTACACAGCTGTTACAAGATATATCATGTCACACGAGGTTAGAAAGTCCGACAGCAACCTGTACCCCACCATCTACTGCCATGTTGCCTGGCAATTTCTTACCAAGCTGACTGAAGTTTAACTTGTTATCTGTGCCATCAAAGTCAGTTAAGTTTAACTCTTTATTTATACCTACATACAACACCTGATCAAAGTGAGTTCAGTTAATACTTTTTCTTCTATGTCTGAAGCTTACCCTGAATGGGATAAATTATCCTGCATGGGTATTAAAAAGGGCAAGGTTTCAATTGTAATCTTTCATTTGGTTTGCCACTCCCTCATTCATTTCAAGTAGTAGATAAACCAATGAGAGGCCATGGTGCATTTAATAAAATACCAACTCCTCCCACTTTCAAAATGGCATAGTTTTCAAACTTATTATTTCTCCAATAGAACTTTGATTTGATGTGTGTTTGCCCTTTATAGACATAGGAGAAAGAAAATCCAATATGGGTTTCCCATTTGGGATAATGCTGGAATCACTCATTGTTGGATTTTCATGTTTTCAGTTGGCACAGCATCGCAAAAACATGAAAATCCAACAACTCGTGATCGGACATTATCGTCAATGGGCCACCCATGTTGGATTCTCTATATATCTGCACCAACAAGCAACACCTGATCAAAGTCAGTTAAGTTTAACTCTTTATCTGTTGCTACATGCAACACCTGATCAAAGGGAGTTAGTTACAATGTATGAGCGCCTGTACGCAGGTGATGTGTTTTGAAAAGTGGGGAAAAAATCCTCCTGCTGATATGTCTAATGTCTTAATTCATACCACTCCCATGAATGAGTTGGGAGATAAAATGGTTGCTGGGATATAATATCAAGTTTGTGTGGGAAATATCTTTGCACGTAAATGCAAACACTTGGGATTGCGATGTCTGGCCACCAAGCTACTCAGTTTATCTTGATGTACAAAGCGAGAATGGTGCTGATATGACTCGCTATCTGTTTGTGTGATCCAGGGTAGACAGTAATCACCAGGATGCCATCCGTAACACAAGCTGATATCACACCTCTGGATGTACTGCCCTGGTAAAGTGGCTTCAACAAAGACAACCAGCGCGTTCCCCATCTGACACCGCCATCACCTCTAATGCAACCACAAAACTCGGCCTCTTAAATAGGTTTCTTTGGCTTCACTTTTCATTTCCCATGTTATTAAATCCTGGAAAAAATGCTGCCAAAATTTGTGACATATTTATCTCAAACTTTACAAAGTGAGCTCCACATTATATTGAACATTGCCTGGTTCACAACACGTATTCTTATGACCACGGAATGAGATCGAGAAGACAATTTAAAGGAGGGTGCTAGCTCGTTATATTGGATTACCCAGTGAACAACCCAAACCTATGTTGTTAATGACCATAATTATAAGACAATTAAGATTAAAAAGACAAAGGAGGGCCCCAGCTATACATAATGAACAGTGAACAGCCCTTATGACCTAGATTCATTCTGATAGAGGGCGCCAGTTATTCCCATTTGCAGATATTACAACCTTTTTTTGACTATTTAGTCAATCTGCTGCCACCCAGTGAATACTGACAGTTTGGCATCACTGAAATATGCATTCACAAATAGGGGCTGGGACTTACAACAGCTCTGATATAATTTCCCCTTCTTCTTTTATAAAAAGTATATAAGTTTATACCCTCTACAAATACAGTGTTGGTCTGTTTGTCTGTCTGTCTGCTTAACCGTTAAGCTTTCCCCCTTGAATTAAGACTGATTCAACAGTATTCTTTGATGTGGGGCATACATTATCTTGATAGGTCTGATCTATAACTCTCATCCAAATTGTTTTTAATTCCTGATGAAATAAGGAAAAACATTGAAGCAGACGGCATTTGATCACCAGCTGGTTTTGGCCAGGTTAAGCAGGAAACAATTAAAGTATACTGTGATCAATCTCCTCAACCTTGCATGTTTATTACCTTAGAATTATACAAATCAATTTTCACTGCACGTCCACGTATTTCTTTCAACATACAGTGTACGCTAAAACCTCATTATAACAACACTCAGATATCTGACATATTCACATAATGACACACGTTTTCAGAGATTACAAGTCAAATTCCTTTGCCATCTGACTAATTTATCTGACACATATTTCAGATGGTGTTAGGATAACGAGGTTTTCACTCTTACATATGAGGTCAAGTGAGGGGGGTAAGATGCATCTGTCTGCAGGACTAAGGTTAGTTGTATACTCCCAGTCCTTTACATTATAATCCAACAAAATATAGGGTTAATACTGCATCACACCTAGTTTAATTTGCAGTTTAGTAACCCTTTTCCCCTTAAACCAGCTAAAGCTGGCGGTCATGCAAATATTATCTGCTCCAGTGCTCTTGCCTAATTTTAACAGTAATGAAAAACAACTGGAATAAGAATTGTAGATGAGAATGGGAAGAGTAGGGAGACCTATTGACATGGCATCTCAGCTCAACAGCCTTTCATGGGTTGGGCTAATCACCCAACTCAAGCCACGGAAAGCTGTTGATTTAGTCTTAAATTGAGTTTTGGGGAAGGGGTTAACTTTTTTACTGTCATGTATATAATGTTAGATATGCCTTACTTCTGGTTAACTCATTCCACCCTAATGATGCTTTTTCCCACTAATATGTTAATGTCGTCTGCTAATTATATCTTACTAATTTAGGGATTATTTTTCAAAATTTTGGATGAAACTTGCACGGAAGATCATTCCAAATTATACGCCCATGGTCAACAGCTTTCCTTGGTGTGCTCTGGGTGCTGCACACCAAAGAAAGCTGTTGACTCAGTCTTCCATCAGAGTGGAATGAGTTAATTAATCTCCACACAGTTGTTTCCTTCTAATGAGGCCTGTTGCTAAAGACCATACCTTAAATAAGGCCACAGCAGTGAGAGCTCCCTTGAAGGCCATGTCTAGGGAGAGCAGGGCCAGAATTTTATAACATTTTGTGAGAATCCATTTGGAATTTCGTCAATTAGTTTTCTTTTTAAAGAAAGAACAAGTTTAGGTTAATCTTTACGAGAATGGATTCTCGGACTCTCGCTGAAATTCTGGCCCTGGAGAGTAAACTGTGATCTTTCATCGTTTCACACCAGGTGGCGTTTCAAAAGAAGCAATGAATGACAAGAGAAGTACTCAGCAAAGTGTCCTGAAAAGTTCTAGTCTTCTGACTACAGGCAGTCTCTCATCGCAGGAGTCCCTGTGTGTTCATGCAAAAAAGAGGCCTTTCTATTGTCTCAAGAAAGGCCACCCTTGTCACGAGGCCATTGTTATTGCAGTAGCAATGACATACTACATTAGAGGTCGACCACTAGTAGCAGAAAGCTTTCGAAATTTCAGTGCCTGAAGCATTAATGTTAACAAAGAAGTTAAATGTACATATACTACTGTCAATAGCTTAATTTTTGCATGTTAATACTTTCACGGTTTTTGTATTTTTTGACATTTCACTGTAGTTTTAATTTCACTATTTTAGGCATAATTCACAATATTAAAAAGATTTTCACTTTGTTTTTATTGTCACCAGTTTTGTGCCATCAAGAAAATAAGCAAAAATAAGAACACAGCAACAGTAAATTAATTTATAGTACATTTAACACAACTAATGCAAGAGACAATTTACTGTAACCCAATGTGGAATATTTATATTTGTTGGGCATTTACATGTACAGTAACCTTTGAATAGACATCTGCTGTTTGGTTCAGGTCTTCCTAAGCCCCCAGGTTATGGAGGTCTACTCATCAAGGTTTATACCCAGTGAACCTGTCTTCCAGTCTACCTTATCACCTATCAGGTGCATGTTTATTACATGCCAGTTGTCATCTGGTTAACCTTCCAACACCCAAATTGATGGGAATCCCCTGTCAAAGTAATTTCTCATTAAACTGCTTCATTTTTTTTTTTAGATATTTTGCAATGTGCACAAAATGTTTTGAATAACAGGAACTTCTGAATAATCAGAACAATATGGCCCTTAAGTCAGCCTACATGGATATAACTTCCTTGCTGTTGAGAACATGTCATAGAAAATGACTGACTCAGTCGTGCTGTGGTAATTTAAAGGTTAAAACTAATCAAATCTTGAGAATTTTCAAACAAATGTACATGTAACCATGATAGGGAAGGTAGGCGGGAAAACAATGGTAGTGGGAAGTAGAAACATATAGCTCTTAATTGTAACTGGGAATAACAAACACACTACACATACTGCATGCCTACTTGGCACATTTCCTGGCTCAAGCCTCCTTCTTTTTTTGAAACCCTTTCACCCGTAAACCAGTCGAGGCTGTCCGCTGAACAAATGTCATCTGCTTCGATGTTTTTGACTACTATCGACAGTGATGAAAAACTGTTTGAGTGAGAGCTGTAGATGAGACTTGTCAAGATAACATGCTGCAGGCCACCAGCTTTTTTTGGTGCGGGCTGGGCATTTACAGTGTTTGTACCAAGACTTGACCAAAAATCCTACTCAAACTATCGGAGCAATGGATGTGGGTATTTAATCTTATAAACAGCAATTTTGATCATTTTTACAACCACTTTAAATTATATCGAGCTGAAGTGTTCCAAAGAATTATAATCTTGCTTACTAATAATGGCAGATCACCTCTGGAAAATAATTCATTTCATTTAAAAATGCATAATTTGACATACATTTGGAAAAATTTGCAGATTTTTACCTGAAAAATTCTACTAAATCGAGCTTTTTCTAGCCTTTTTCATAAAAAATCCTACTAAATCCTACTTTTTTGTCAAAATCCTACTCAGTACGGACGCTGCATTAACCGCGTAACCTACACCATCGAAAGTTATTGCTTTAGTCTTAATTCAAGGGAAGAGGGAGCAGGGAATTACTAATTAGAAATTCCATTCAGGTGTTCTTGGGAGCATTCCCTCTCTCATAGCTTTAAGACAGGAATCCTTTCAAGGAGAGCTGCATTTCACCTTCAATGTACAAAAAAAGGAGTGGTTTAAAAAAACCTAGAAAATTAAGACGAGACCTCAGAAAGAAGTCTTGAATCTGTTTTATTGAAAATACATGCATGCTACACATCAAAATTATCCTACTGTAGAATATTGAGTCTAAGGCATTGTTGTTTTGCTAAGATTATGAAGAAGCAAGACAGGTGAATAAAAAACCCAGCAAAATAACTAATTTCCCTCTACAATGTATAACTCTTTCAGAGCCAATTTTTTGACTGAGTCAACAGCTTTCTGGGCACACACTGGGCACACTACAAAACTGTTGACCTGGGGTATTACTGGTGCTTGAATGAAAGGTGTTTTTACGAGAAATACAAATCTGGGATCCTAATGATACTTCAGATTAGTTCGACTTAAGTAGATCAACTTTAGTCATGATTGGCAGTGAAAGAGTTAATTAGCTCCATTGTCTGCAATCATACATCCTTCCTTGCACCTTTGTAAGCCATGTATACAGTTTCATGTGAGATGTTACAGAGATGTGAATTATTTTGATTAGTACAGGTAAACATAGCACAACCAATTTTGTGAAATCTGAGTGGCTCCCACCTGCACCAACTCTCTCCATAGCTATTCTTAACTCTTTCAGTACAACGTTTGACCCAGTCAACAGCTTTCCTCAGCATCCTTTGGGTGCCCAAAGTATGCTGAGGAAAGCTGTTGACCTGAACCCCTCTTAGGCTTTCTGCCCGTGTAGCTAGTTGCTTAAACAAACAGTTGGTTAAATGAATGTCGTATCGTTACTTTAATTTAGACCACATCTGTAGTTTTCTTGAAATTGGCAACAAAAGTGTTAAAGTCCTGACTTTAACCTTGAAAGAGTAATCGAGCAGAATACGATCAGTGCCATAACCTATTTACCCGGCAACAAAATTAAGTTAACACCTGAACCCACACTGCTGGCTTCTCTTCCCAGCCACACAAACAGCACTCTGTTAGTAACCTTTGACCTACATGATCCAGGTATGTATGGCATTAAACTCTCATTTTCTTTAGCATTTTTTTTGTTAAATACAAGGAGATTTCACAGAAGTGTGTAATGAGAGTTCATTTGCTCATAACAAAAAACTACCCACTGTTTGCAAGTTAATACAACCAGATTGCTGTGAGTATATGTCCTACTCTCCCAAGCCAATGTGACCCCGATGGTCTGCCACATAACACATCTTTTGAGTTCATGTTGTGTACAGGAGTGCAATTCTATCAAGAATTAAGTGCAAGGTCAAAGCAGAAACAACTTTTAGCCCAGACATGAATGCCTGACAGACACACAAACAGACGAATGCATGTACAAAAAAGCAAATTATATGTGACCCAACTTTGAGCAGTGGGAGTAGTGAGGTAAGAAATAAAAAATAAAGTTAAATGAGGGTGCACCAATTATTCCCCATATGTAAGTGGTACAGAGATACAGGTGTCATGAATCATACATGTAGCACTGGGGGTCAATGAACTGTGCCAGGTATTCCCATCCACCCTCATGCCTTACAAAGAGAAGAATCTTTAATATGTTCTAAATTGTAAAAAAAAGGAAAAAAAAAACGATCAGTGACCAAAAAAAAAACCCTCTGCCAGGACAGACGGACAGATGCATAGGTGACAACAATACCCTTGGGTAGGTGAAGGTTACTTCTATTTGACCTAATGACACAGATTTGGTGCAAATGCAATGATCAGAGATATAATGGCAAGGCCATTTTTCTTCGATGCAGCACTGTGACCTAAATATGTGACCCAGTGACCTAGTTTTCAATAGCCTTCTGAGGCATTCTTAGCACCAACTGTCATAAACAATTGATGACGCTATATTCAATATTTTTCAGACGTTGTGGTAACACTGTTTTTTTTCTTTCATGTAGTACTGTGACCTAAATATGTGATCTAGTACCCTATTTTTTTTATAGGCACCTGAAGCACCTCAATGGCCCGGCCCGTGATAAAAATTTGGCCTCTGTACAGTATTTTTGGAGATACATGTATGGCATTAACAAGGCATGGACGGATGGACGGATGCACAGATGATGACAATACCCCTCTGGCCTAGAAGGCCGAGGGGTAAAAATGGACAAGGAAAATTACTAGGATAGTGAACAATTTCACATAGTCTATCTCTGTGTCTCGACAGCAAATGAATCAGCTATCTTAGCAAGTTTTATGTAATTTATTACATTAACCCTTAAAGTGCTAATCACGGCTATAGTTGGTCACTTTGCAAAGTAACCTGAGGAAAGCTGTTGACTCAGTCTTAAATCAGCGCTTTAAGGGTCAAATACTGGAAGCAGGCTAAGGAAAGCTGTTGACTCAGTCTTAAATCAGCACTTTAAGGGTCAAATACTGGCAGCAGGCCAAGGAAAGCTGTTAACTCAGTCCAAAATTTGGCACTGAAAGTGTTAAGAGTATGTAGTTGGGATGACTTTTTACACTTTTTGACTCTCTCATGCATTGGTTATACAGAGACTACACTAAGAGTTTGTAGTTGTGATAATATTTCAGACTTTCAGACTCTCTCATACATTGGGTATAAGAGGACTACCTTAAGAGGATGTGGCTGGGCATCATATTTTTAGACTTTCTGACTCATTCCTGGATGTCACTTTAATGGTGCTTGGTCAGAGTTTCTTTTTGTTTATCAGGCTTTGCCTTTCAAAGCATACATGTATACTATAAATTCCTTTAATTTCACTATATTCTTATTTTTGCTTGTTTCAATCATGGCACAACACCATGAAAATAAAAAGACAGTGAAATAGCATTTCTACATTGTTTAAATAGGAATTATGTGTAAAATAGTAAAATTAAAACTACAGTGAAATGTCAAAAATACAAACAAACAAAAACAGTGAAAATTGAAACATGCGAAAATAAAGCAATTCACAGTGCAGTGTTTATATTCCTATGCTACATCTATATCCATATGGATCTCCTTGCCCTTTGTGAAGCTGCTCCCAGTTCAGTCTGTCAAAATAATATGATCAATCTTTATTTTGTGCTGATTTATGGGGTAATAAATCCTACAACTTCAACTTTTTTTGTTCCTGATCTGTATCAAATGTGAGAGAAGTACATGTATATATGCCCTGGATGGGGAAATTCAATAATATTTTCTTTTACGCAAACTTCATCTTGTTACAAAACAAAAATCCTTGGGGAAGTTCAGTGTATTATATGAATACAAGTCATAATATATGATACTTTGACCTTTTAAAAGCATATTCTGGCCCCAAACAAAACTGACAGTAATGTATATATGTCTCTTTTAAATAGCAGCCTCTGACATGTGGGATACTGGGGCAGAGTTGGGACATTGTTGTTCAAACTACTTTCCTTCATTCTGTACATGTCAACAGTTTTTCTACAGCCTGCTGATATGATGTAAGAAAGAATGTTATGGACCTACACTAATAAAATATACTATTAATGTTCTATATCATTTCATTGAAAAAAATGAAATGAAAATTTTAGCCTTTTCTGGTTAGCTTTTTCTACATTGGAAGAGGCCCAATGGGGTTTGCAGGTTTCCTTGGCTTGGGTTTGAGGCCTGATCTGGGCCATGCTGTCTGACAGATCCAATCCACACTTCTCATTCAAAACGTCTTCCAATGACGAGAAATGTGTGCTGAAATGGTAAATCACAGCACATTTTACACCTGGTCACTTTCTGATGGACTGAGCAGGGATGGATCCTTCAACATCGAAAGTGGGTAGGCATCCCACAACTTTGGCAACTACAATATATATATATATCACTGAAAGACTATCGATTAACTCATGATCACTCTGTGTAGGTCAAGTAATTTTCCATACATTAATCTAAAATAATTGTGTAAATTGCACATTCAAATTCTTCATACACATGTCAGACTGACATTTTTCTGAATTGCAGAAAAACAGACAGAATCGTGGAATGACCCATCAAATATGGAAGTCACTTTGCTGTGGAATTTGCTCAAATTATCACCAAGGCAGTACGTATCCAAAAATAAAATACTATTTCGCTGTGTTTTATTTTCACGGTTTTGTGCCATCAGCGAAATAAGCGAAAATAATAATACAGCGAAATTAAAGCAATTTACAGTATATGCTGAGTGATGACTCATAGCTTTGGCATTGTCAGGCAAGTCATGCTGCAGGTGCCATATAAGGGAAGCAGGACTTGTCAGCCAATGCTCAAATCAATGCCCAAGACTTTGTCTGCCATAAGACAGGACTGAGTCAACACTTCCCCGGGCAACACAAAACCCAATGACCAAGAGTACGACTACCCAGGTAGAAGATAGTCAATACTTATTTCCTGTAGCCACAGCACATCAAGGAAACTTGTTGACTGGATACAGATGTATACATGTAGTTGTATTTTTCCCTAACTTTTAAGAACAACATTTTGCAAAAGAGCAAAACTGCTAGCAATTTTCAGGAGATACAACTGAAATTGTTGGTTGCTACATTAAGACTACTGGAAAGCAGAGTGTCAGCAACACTGCTTACTGACAGTCCATTTGATTACCGTAGAGTTGTGTGTTAAGCGCCCTCTGTAGGCATACTCACATTGGACGACCTTCATCTTCTTGCTCAGCCTTGGCAAAAAACTTTGTGATTTCTGCACATGTCCAGAATACAAACAGACAGTTTGCTTGTCCTATCAACTGTACCTCACATTTGTTCTTGTTTTCTGTTGGTTCACACAGTTCAATCCTTTTTACCTTTGACTTGAAAAACATCAGAATGACATGTCCCTGAAATGATGGGGCCTTTGCAAACAACGTTAAAAAAACATGAGAGATGTCTTTCCCATGGGAGCAGGCAGTGATGTTCATCATCCACATTCAACTAATATCGTAAACTGTGGCACCTGTACAATTGATAATAAACAGCAGGACTACATGACAGAGTATATACACAAATCCCCACAACACCCCCGTATTCCAGATAGTCTCATCAATGAGACAGGAATGTCACAGAATATTTTTGCAAAGCACATAATAGACTACTGTTAACACTTTTCTTCCAAATACATGTACAATTATCATTTTGTGACTTTGTCTGCTTCACATTTTTATCTCCTTGTTTTTTTATTTCCCTTCATTTTTTTTTTTTTGAGTTAAAAGAATCACAACTAGAATGACGTATGCCAGTCAACAATTTTCTGGGCCGGGGCTGATCCCCCTCAGGAAAGTTGCTGACTCAGCTTTATTATAGCTTCACCTCTGAATAGTATATGGGACTATAAGTGAGTCATTGATTCATCAAATTGCATCAATTAATCTAGGTATTTAAAGCAACAATAAGCAGGTTTAGTTGTTATATTTATCCAACATACAGAATGCAATTTTGTTCACATCGTACGAATATCAATTTACCACTGTATTCATGAAAGTAATGGAGCTGTCATGCTGCCTTGTTTGTAAGCAAGGGTACCATACTAAACCAATGATGCCACACAATACTCATCTCTTTAAATGGCTGTGTATCTCTTGAAAAATGATATTTAGACTTCAAAAATCTGCAGTAAAATTAGGAATTTAGATAAAATTAACAAAAATTCTGTTAAGTCCCATTAGTCTTTCATTAAAAATATTTTAGCCATTTACATATTTCTTTCGCCAAATTGAAGAAATGTTAGCATGTTTCTAATTGGCTAGAAGTCAGACTTGTCCCTGCTTGAAAAGGTACTATCTGATTGGTTTAAATAATGGAAATTCTGCTGGATACATGGCACTGTAAAGCCAGTCACACTGCTGGACAAATTACAGGTTTGGTTTTAACTTTGACCACACATGCTTGGACACAGACTGGCGACATACCAGTAAATGGACAGGTCACTTCAATGTAACATAATTATACATTGTAGCCACAGACTCAGTGTGATCTGGTTTGGCCAGTGATCTGGTTTTGCCACTGATTGCCATCAGCCTTCATCAAGTCGAGTTTAACAGACGGAAAGCTGTCACCTGCACATCCAATTACCTTAAATACAGCTTTGACAGGCATATCAAGTGACATAAGTAATTTTTTTGGAAAATAAATTTCCCCTTAGATTTTAGCAAAGTAATTCAACATAGAGAATTAATTATGTTACGGGTTTAAGAATGGACTAACCTGATGTGCCATGGTTATTGTATTTTGAGTAAAACACATGTACATGTACACCAGGTAATACATCTGTACTACTGTACTGAGCTTAAGAATGCGCTGAGCAATCTGCAAGTGATCATTACAATGTCATATACCACTGCAGGGAACTGAAAATGGACTAACCTGATTGGAGGTGCATCACTGAGATCAAGTGCTCCAGAATGGACTGACCTGACTGGAGGCACACTACTGAGACCATGATCTCAAGAGTGCACTCACGTGATTAGAGGTACACTACTGAGACCATGATCTCAAGAGTGCACTGACCTGGTTAGAGGCATACTACTGAGACCATGATCTCAAGAGTGCACTGACCTGGTTAGAGGTACACTACTGAGACCATGATCTCAAGAGTGCACTCCTCTGATTAAAGGTACACTACTGAGACCATGATCTCGAGAGTGCACTCACCTGATCAGAGGTACACTACTGAGACCATGATCTCAAGAGTGCACTGACCTGATTAGAGGTACACTACTGAGACCATGATCTCGAGTGCACTGACCTGATTAGAGGTACACTACTGAGACCATTATCTTAAGAGTGCACTGACCTGATTTGAGGCACACTAATGAGGCCATGATCTCAAGAGTGCACTCACCTGATTAGAGGTACACTACTGAGGCCATGATCTCAAGAGTGGATTGACCTGATTAGAGGTACACTACTGAGGCCATTATCTCAGGAGTGGATTGACCTGATTAGAGGTACAATGTACACTCCTGAGACCATGATCTCAGGAGTGGACTAACCTGATTTGATTTGATTTATTTATTCTTTAGCCAGGGTCACTGGCTCACTGACACAGCACTGATCTTCCGCCAGGCCCTGGATGGTAATGGTACATATGAATTCATGAACGATTTATGTGACAATTTTTAAAACATAGACAACAGTAAAATAAACACAATAATCAATATCTAAGAAAGAAACTGTAAAAAGTATAACACATCAGGTAGATATAGGAATTAATATCACACATAGCTACCTGGTTAGAGATACACTACTGAGGCCCTGATCTCAAGAGTGGGCTGATCTGATTAGAGGTACTCCACTGAGGCCAAGATAATAATAATGGACTTTCGTATGCCAGGTGATTTCCTACCAATGCATATTATGCTGAAAGCTCTGGAAGTATTCCATATGTACATGTATATATGAACAGAAGTCTGTGCCATCTCTGTGGTACATATACAGGTTTTTATCCAGTGGCATGTACGCATAAAATTAACCTATTCCTGGTCACAGTATGACAGAGTCCAAGACTTTCCTTAGCATGGGTTGGGTGCAATGCACATAACCCCTGCCATGGAAAGCTATTGACTTGGGATGAGCCATCATGATGATAGATGGTCTTTCATACAAGTCCCATTGAAAATGCTTTCCGGTAACGAGAAATTTAAGTAAAAACATGGAGGCAGACCACAATTTACATCCAGGCACTTTTGGATGATTTGAGGAGGAAAGGGTTAAGGCACCCGGTGATAACAGTCCATGCTGTCTCTATGATACACACAGGCTTTCAACCGGTGGCTGTGAGGAAACCAGATTACCTGCAGAAAACGAAAGTCAGCACATGGTCTTGTTGCACACTGTCTTCTATGAAGCTCGTGCAGTTTAAAAGCCCAACTGCAGTCTCTGGCTGAGAGGCAAGCACGCTGCCACTAATTATTATGCTTAGAAGGCACCGGGTTACAATATTCCACATAAAATATAGACCTGACTAAGCAATTTACTTTGGCCTCACTTACACAGCCTTGATGATCCTTATTTTTACTCTCTTTCTTCCGGATTTATTTGGTTTAACCCTTTTCCGGTCAAAGTTAGACTCCATCAATAGCTTTCTTGGGCACAGATTGGACACAATTCTCCTAGTCCTGCCAAGGTAAGCTGTTGACACAGGCTGCACTGTCATGATAGGTGTCACTGACAACTAGTCTCTGACAATGAACATGAACTTTCTTGTAATATCATTGAAGCTGATAATAATTTTCAGCTGGGTGCTTTGGGGTGACTTGAGCAGACAAGGGTTACATTGACATGGCACAAGTTAAGTTCAGAGCACCTACTGCGTCAAGACTTGTTTGTTCCAGCTGTACCTAGGTGTGAATCTCCAATTAAAGGCCAACCACTTCATGTACAAGAAACACCAAACTATACAGTTAATTTAATTATAAAGATCAACTAAAGACAGATTTGGCTGTGGTCTGCCAAACAAGGAAGGTCTTTAGTAAAGATCTCATAACATTACCTGTAAGGTCTTAAGTAAAGATCTCATAGTATTACCTGTAAGGTCTTAAGTAAAGATCTCACAATATTACCTGTAAGGTCTTAAGTAAAGATCTCACAATATTACCTGTAAGGTCTTAAGTAAAGATCTCATAATATTACCTGTAAGGTCTTAAGTAAAGATCTCATAATACTACCTGTAAGGTCTTAAGTAAAGATCTCATAATATTACCTGTAAGGTCTTAAGTAAAGATCTCATAATATTACCTGTAAGGTCTTAAGTAAAGATCTCATATTATTACCTGTCACCCTCTTATCTTCAAACTGCCCCAAAAATCCCAGGTGTAAATTGTTACCTGCTATAATGTTTTACATTTTATATTGATAGAAAATACTTTTCTTCTAAGAAATGTAGATAAGACCTGTCATTATGGCATGTCCTGGTCAACAGCTGTCCTTGGCACAGGTTTGGCACAGTGCCAATGAAAGCTTTTGAATCAGTCATGTTCTGACCAAATAAAGTGTTAAAAAAGATCGGCTTGATGGATGCGTCTTTCTAAAGATGTATGCATTCAAGCCCATTTTTTTTACGATAGTGGTAATTAGTAAATTGTAGAGGTAATTATTAAAGTGAAAGCAATGATCTTTGTTTTATTGGAAATGTAATTATTAAAATGAAAGTGACAGTCATTGTTTTATTGTAGACCTAATTTTTCAAGGGAAACCAGTGATCTTTGAGCATCATCTGAGAAATTTATATGCTATCTTGAAAGCATCACTATATCCATTTCTGGAAAGTCGGTTTCCATTCAACCTGAGAGTCATGTGATCAGCTTACTGCAATGAGACGTCCACTCTTCATGTTAAATGTAATTAATTGTTTCAGCACTAATCACAACACAATTGGCGCTGATCTTATTTGTCACTATGATTTCAAGGCTGTTTCCTCACATAAAAAACACACTCATTCATGTAACAGCATATCTCTATTTCCAAAAGAAAACTATAGATATCTGGAGTAATATCAGTATTAGTAAGTATACTTACCTCTCGACCACCATTTGCCTAGACCTCTGTGTCTAGGTCGAACGCCAATGAAGTCGAGTTGAGTTAATTCACTCACTTGATTCTTGAAAAGTGGCACCATCTCTAGGTTCCAATGGAACTGGTGATGACTCCCGGTGTGCATGCTCCCCGTATCATCCTTCCTCTTTTGGAGATTGGTCTGGTGGGCTTCTCTGCCCCACATAGTGTGCTGCAAGGTGAGGGTGGAGGCAACCAAGTGGGACCTGGGAGTCCATCAAGGACAGGGAGCCCAGCAGGGCGATTGAGCCATTGTTGTGCAAAGCAGACCTTGCCAGGCTGAGAGGCTCTGAGCAGTGACTTAATTAAGTCTCTACCACCCTTCGTCCGAAGGGCGACAGATGTAGGCAACCAGGACAAACTGGATGCCGAGAAAGACGAAAGTCTGCTCTGGCCAAAGACTGAACTTGAATAGGTTCACTATCAGGCACAAACATTGGCAAAGTTCCAGAACTGTCCATGTGTGACCATGAAAATCCAGGCCCTGAAGCACTCAGATAAGCCAATCAGACAGATACACATGAATGTGAACAGCTAGCTGACTAGTGAAGGTAAGCAGCAACTGTTTGTGTGAACCTGGGCAACACCAGCAGTGCCGTAGCAACGCCAAACAGAAATGCCCTGAACTGGTAAATTTGGTCCGAAGTGCAAACCATGGATACTTCCTTGAAGTATCCACGATTGGCTTCTGGAAGAACACGTTACCTTGATCCACAGATGTCAATCCATGGGCCGCAAGGCTGCTGCCACTGACTGGAAGTACACCATCCTGAAGGACAGCACTTCCAGGAAGGTGTGCAGCATTGACAGGTCTGTGACTGGCTCCATCCTCTGTCCTACTTGGGGACCACGGACAATAAGTTGTAAAAGCTGGGAGTGCCGCGATCCTGGACCGGCTCTATGGCACATTGTTCTGAAGCCTGTGCTCTAGGAACGCCGATACCTTGGGTTCCGTGGCAGGTTGTTCAAAACCACTGGGGTCTTGGCTTAACGGAGGATTTGTCTTTGCCTAAAGGCAATGTGTAGCTGTGTCTCAGGATGTTGAGGATGAACGAATCATCTGTGACACACTTTCAGTGTGTCTGATATGTGGCGAAGCAGCAGCCGACTGCGCGCCATGTGGAGTCGAACTGTGTGGCAGCTGGCACTCTGGAGACGGCGCAATCCAGCATATAAGAGTCAGGAATGCTAAGGCTTTCCCATCTTCTTTCCTTTACTGGAAGGCTTACCCTTCCCTGAGTGCTGTCAGCTCTTCCCAAGGCATCATGTCCCAGAGGGAGCACGAGCTGAAGGGCGAGTAAACACAGTCTGAGAAGTACTGCAACTGATCAAAAACTCAGCCATGAATGGCAAAAAGGTATGGGGGAGCGTTGCTGCATGTGCTTGGGAGACAAGCTCCTAGCTGGTCTCCCCATATCTTAAGCTTGACTTACAATTTGAGCTCCCGAAGCTGGGAACCTAGGATGTCTTTCAAGGCACCAGTGGTTCTCGAGACATCTCGGACTTACGATCCGAGTGCCCCGACCTGAGTGCTCAGACTGTTTGAGGTTTTGGAATACCCAGATGGAAACCCAAAGGTCTCCATTATAAGAGGCTCAATTCAGGGATGACAGCTGCAGTCAACTCAGAAATCTACTGGCAGGAGAGGCCCCAAAGACTCTCAGTACCGAGAGAAAAATAATATGGGCAAATGCACATTCCTCTATTTAGTTTTAATTGGAATTCTCTCCATCCAGATGCAAGACAAGCAACATCAGTTTCAGTTTTTAAAACCAAGCTTAAAAAGGATATTAAGAGGATAACATATATGACACTTTTAGAAAATGCCAAGAGTTAAAAAGATTTTAGGCTTCGTTAAACCAAATGTAATTGTTTTACACTTCTTTTTTTATCCATATTTATTTTAATCATAATCCGGTGTATATATATATATATATATATATATATATATATATATATATATATATATATATATATATATATATATATATATATTGTTTGTATTTATTGCAGGGACTCCTAATAGAACAGTGTGGTAACACTGAAGGGGGCCCTGGGTAAAGAAGACAATAAATAAATTAAAAAAAATTTAAAAGCTGACTCAAGGCAGGAGCTGCTCAGCCACCAGAGTCTGCTTGGACTCAGCTGCAGTGGTGGCAGGAGTGGGGGGAGACAAAGTCTATCACCACAAAGGCCACCACAAAGGCCACCACTGCTGGTGCGATAGCTAAAGGTGTCATCGGGGCCACCACTCCCCATGAGGAAATCTCTTGCAGACCCATTTGCGACTAGAGATGCAGGGAAGATGACAATTAAGTGTCTGATCTCCAGACCTGACATAAAACCCATATGTGTATTCTGAGAACACACAAGGTCAAGGTAAGTGGCAACCAAAGCAATGATTGTGATCCAGGGTGCCATGAAGTGGTTACATGAGTCCTACTTCTGTCAATTTACCCGACAAGGGCAAAGAGAAGTGGTCTCTAACATGTCTGAACCACTGCACGCTAACCGTCTTCCCTCTGTCTGCCATTTAACTCCCCCAAAATGCCATCAAATGAATCAAGCCAGCACCTACCAGTCCTGGTTCCACTTTTCCCTCTGACATCCGTAGGTCAAATTAAGCGATCCGTAACTTCAGGAGGGCTTAGAAAATAAATTCCGCAGACGCTGCCAAGCAACAATTGCCCGGCTGGCACTGTACTCCCTCTTTGTGCGATCTGAACATCCAGACGCCATCTTAAAAAAGTTAGGTTTCAAGCCAAACAATCAGTTCTACTCCCAATGATTTCAGTGGTATCCGCAGATCAGAAATCAGCTATCTACATGTAGGTCTCAAAAGAGTTTTGGACTGCTGAGTTTGGTTTCATGCAGAAGGGAAAATGCATGAAGCACTAAAACAGTGAAGGTGAATTAAAGTTCACCAAGCTCTCAACTCGAACAAGCAAGCCAGTAATGGTGCCCAAAAGAGGAAGGATGATACAGTTAGCATGCACACCAGGAGTCACCACCAGTTCCATCGGAACCTAGAGATGGTGCCACAGGACCCTCAGGTTTTTCACGAATCAAGTGAGCGAACTCAACTCAATTTCATACTTCAAGTCAACAGCTTTCCTCCCTGCACTTTAGGCACACATTGTGCCCAAAGTGCAGGGAGGAAAGCTGTTGACCCAGTCCATCATACTCTCTTGTACTTGAATGCTGGTACTTGAATGAAAGGTCTTTTCACAAGGAATATGAATCTAGCATCCTTCTTATACTTGAGAACAGTTCGCCTTAAGTAGTTTGACTTTAGTGGCAGTTGGCATTGAAAGAGTAACAAGGTTACCTTACCGTCAATCAGAGAGCATCTGTACTTTAACACATATGTGTTTAAGTTCCCAGTCATAAGAAACTACGCATTATTTTAAGACTATATAAGTACCACTTGCCATTTACAACATCTAGGTAAGTTACCAAGAGTAAAACACCACTTGTTTTTCAAAGACATATACAATGTACCTGTAAGTTACCTGCCATGACAGACACTCCTCTGAGACCTTATGAGACCTTCAAGTTATCGTCTAGCTGAAAACCAAATTAACAAAAATGGCTCTGTGACCTTCTGAATTTGGTCAAGGTTACACATCTTCGAACTTGTCCAAGACTCGTCCGAGACCTTATGTGGAACTGTCACCACCTGTAATTTGACACACCTGTGTCAAAAACTTCTCAAGTTATGGCATGAAAACCAAATTCACTAAAATGGCTCTGTGACCTTGAGAATTGGGTCAAGGTCATTTGTCTTCCAACTCGTCTGAGACCTTATTCAGGACTATAAGCATGTGCAATATGAAAGCCCTAAGCAAAAAACTTTTGAGTTATCACATGAAAACTGTCAGTAGGATACACAAACAAGCACACACACACACACATACATACAACTTTAAGTAATTGCTATATGCCCCGCATTTCAACACAAAATCATATCAATATTGGCACGAAGAATACTGACTGCATGCATGTTGCATATATTGTCTTTATGAGCCTGTAAGACACACACACAATCTGTTCGTATGATGTATGTCCTTGTGGCTCCACCATAGGGAAATGTACGCGTATTATGTTTGTGCCAATCATACTCAAATAGTGTTTATTGTGACAAAATTGTGTTCCAGTCAGGTTAATAATACTGCACGATCTGACCTTACAGTGTAGCATAAATCGAACAACCGAACTACAAACAGCACTGAGCAGAACAAAAGTACAACACGAACTAAACATGATTTCACAAGATAATTGGCAAAATTTTGAACAATCCCAAAATTTTCTCACAATCAGTAATCAACCATAATGTGTGAAGTATCATGAGCATGCACATAAGTAACCCCGTGTGAGTATATTACAAGCTAATTATGACGTGTATGCAGTGGTACCTCTCTTGAGAGACCCCTCTCATGAGAGACCACGTATCTTTTTAAGACTGCTCTCTCAGAACACTGTGCTCTCTTTTCCATGTTGTTGTACCTCTAAAGAAAGGGCACCTGTTTTGAAAGACCACATTCTGAACCGCTGTAGGGGTGGTTTCTCACAAGAGGTACCACTGTACACAAACTTTTAAGATCACGACATATCGCAGTCAGCATCATGATTGTGGTTGCAGGGCAAAAGGGTGAAACGACAGATCTGTGTTGTGTACACGTTCACTATGGGAGTGTCTACATCGTATACATCTGTGCTTTGTTACCATAATTTTTACCCTTGGCACATAAAGTGCCAGAGGGTATTGTCATCCCCTGTGCAGTCCGTCTGTCCGTCCGTCTTGTCAACGTTACCTCAATATACTGATTCAACAGTTTTTTAACATCTACCCCCCAAGAATCATGTGGAAGATCATATATGCCAGCTTATCTGTGCCCCTCGAAGACGGGGCAGTTCACCTGGGATACAAACTGCAAGCCATGTGCAGAGATGTGAAGACTGTAGGCCAGTGCGACATACATGTAAACGTTGCACCTGTAACCTTGCCCTATCTGCGACTCAAACATGTCAGAAGTTTATGGGAGCTGGAAACCCCCGAAAAGGTCAACAACACACAGAATGCCAGCAGAAATGCTTTCTATGTCAATCAATCTGTTGACCCCAGGTAACTTATTGCTTCACGCACAACCAAGTTCACGAAAAAATATATTTATTTGCAGTCTGTGTGGGACAGACTTGTTTCTTGCCTTCTCTCTGACCTATGCCATTCCCTGTAGCAGCCAGGATATGTTGATGCTTGCCTTCCCTTCCTTTGCTGAAAGACAACAAATTTTCCTCGTTACAATTTTTTAGGCCTTCAGCAAACAGCCAAAACATCGTGAAACCAGACATGTTGACAGGGAGATTTGCTTGGCAGCAAATCTGTCTACGTGCCTGTACACACCGGAGAACTAAATGTATAAACACACATTGAAATGGCATATCTTTATAGTTTGAGTTTGAGTTTGAGAGTTTGAGTTTATCTATGAAACTGCTTTAAGTTTTATTCCAGATCTAAAATTTGACAATTATTACTCCCAATTGGCATCGTCTGAAATGCTACAACTTTTGGTCAATATTTATAAGATACATGTCTGTCAATATACGCAAATGTTAAATGGCATCTCCATTTATTGGAGGGGGGGGGGAACCAAACTGATGCACTTGAAGTTTTTTATGAATGTTAAACTTTTGATGGCTTCATT
The DNA here is from genome assembly GCA_964020975.1 of Hermodice carunculata. Classification (NCBI taxonomy): domain Eukaryota; kingdom Metazoa; phylum Annelida; class Polychaeta; order Eunicida; family Amphinomidae; genus Hermodice; species Hermodice carunculata. The sequence continues at coordinate 89,375,432 of OZ026624.1, forward strand.
CACAAGCAGCATCTTTTTTTTCCCCAATGTTCATCAGTTATATAAAGCCAATCATATGCTATATTTGGAATATGATCTATATTATATATAAATATATTATTCAATATTGAAATTAAAATGTCCCTAACTGGCTCAATTTAGAATGCTACAATTTCTATTGGATGTGTATAAGATGTGCAACTACACATGTATGACTAGCATGTACATGTAAGCTGGAATGACATCTCTGCATCTATTACATATTTGAAGAAAAACAAATTCAAATGCACCTAATTTGAATAATTTCCACATGACTAGCATCATCAATTTGGCTTTCCAGGTATTCCAGGTATTACAATGCCCCCCCCCCCCCCTTAAAAAGAAAAAGAAACATGCAGGTCATGTTTTGGGCAAGAAGGGAGTGAGGGAGAGGATTTTGGTTATAAAACTAGTTTTTGATGCCACATACATGTATACATACTAAGTGCTGAGTTCTTTGGCTGCATGTGTATACTCCATCGACAACCTTCATCCTCTTTTTCAACCCCCCCCCCCCAAAAAAAAAACCAAAACAAAAACAAAAACAAAAACAAAAAACTTCGGTTTTTAAATACAGAAACTCTGTCAGGAACAAACCACTGGCTTTATAGACAAAGGTCTTGTGACCTTGAAATTGAGGTCAAGGTCACCAAAATGTAATCAGGTCAAGAATAGTGTCAAGATACAATGGAGGTAAACTTGAGTTTGATGTGACCTATGAATCCTTTCTAGGATTCCGCTTTAGACAGACAGTCGTGCCGGTTGAAAATGGTACACCCCAAACTTCATATGGCAATACTATGGTAATTTATTTGGCATTAACATGATAAATGAATCATGGTATTAGGGTTACTATGGGTAACAAATCATGCTAATTGAGTTAACTTTGTTAATAATTCATGTTTCATTGTTGACAAATTGTACTTGGGTTAACACTGTTAACAAATCATCTTTAGAAAGTTCACAAATCATTGTAATAAGGTTAACAAATCATGTTTTACTGTCGACAAGTTGTGTTAGGGTTAACATTTTTTAAAAAATCAGTTCACAGCTAGCATGGTTGACAAATCATGTTAATTGGACTGTACACCATGTTTCATGCATTAGTCCATAACACGTTTTTCTTTGTTTTACAAGATCCTATAATAAAAATTGACAAAATGGAACAAAACCTAACTGCTCCCTGTGGTTCTCTCCTTTCTCTCATCATGACTCATTGGGTGTGATATAAACAGTCATCCTCTCATTATGGAAACTTTAGAGCAAATGTGAAAAAAAAGAGTGCCTACAGTATTATGATATAAGCATGCTATGCCTCTCACTATGGAAACTTTAGAACAAATATGAAAAGTGAAAAAAAAAAGAGTGCCAACAGTATTATGATATAAACATGCTATGCCTCTCATTATGGAAACTTTAGAACAAACATGAAAAGTAAAAAAAAAAAAAAGAGTGCCAAGAGTATTATGATATAAGCATGCTATGCTGCAACTTGGCACATACATGTACATGTACAACTGTTATCATTATTCCATCAACATGCAGGGTACAAGCAGAACCAGTGTAGCAAATAAGTACTAATTCCACTCTGGCAGGCCACCACATAAACCTTCCTCAATTGACAGGTGAGTATGTAGGATATCCCACGAGGAAGTTTGTACTTCAATTGATATCCCAAAATATAACCCAGCATCTAAAGGCCAGGCAGCTGTACATCGCAGCTGAATGAAGATTGCTCACCTGAGCGATTGTGAGTGGATCTGTTTAGATCCGTGTGCTTGTATGTACATACCTGGTGAGGCATACAATTAGCTTTAGTGGAAGTTTTAAGCAGATAGGAGTCCAATCAGCCATAACACTTGTCCATCAAAGGCGCTGTGTTGACAGAATTCTCAGCACCCTGGGACTTCTTTCAAGATTCAGTGAAAACAGGCACAAACTCATATGGCCACAAGAAAAACATGCATTCTTATTCCTTATAGAGTCACAATTTCAAGGTCATAAAATGTACTCAAAGATCAATGTTTAGCATCAAGGTCTTCTCACGATTATTCTTTCACTACAAAGTTGTTATTTTGACCTGAATCATCTACACATATATATGTACAAACATTTTATATTCACAATTAAGGATCAAGATTCTGCTGAGCAGGTCACAGTGTCCTGGAGACAGCACTGGACTTTTAAGCTAATACTCTCAAAGAAAGCTACATTTCTATTACACTGAATAAGAGCTCTAGACATTGCTATATTAAATAGATGACCTTATTTACACCTAGAAGCTACCTAAAATCCAGGGTTTTGTTTCCAGCTAGGCCCATCAGGTCACATGCCAAGCACTAAGCTCATGCACACTTGTACGTGACTGGGAGGTGTAGCGAGCGTCCTTACGGACACCACTGCTAAATCGTAAAAGTGACACTTCCCTTCATCACCGCTGACATATAACCAGTCACAGCTGACAGTGAATGCCCCACTAAGTATGCATACATTTAAGTGCTCACTGCATCTCAAAAGCTGGCGATTCAAAGTCCTTTGGATATAGAATAAAGGCTGAAATACTGTTAATCTCAATAAATAAAAATTTTAAAATTGATATCGCTTTCACTTAACCCTGTGTACACTGAATCAACAACCATCATCTGCACTATCAGAACACCATGATCAGTGTTGCAAGAAATGCTGTGATTTATCCCTAAGATTACTTTTGAAAAATGTCCATGCAGGTGAGATTTATGCCATCAGATGATAATTTTTAGACATATGAGGTGCTCCTACTTTAAATGTAAAATGAATTATTTGAATGCTTATTTTGTGATCACACTAATAAAATTTTATATTGCTGTAGCTTTGAAAAAAAAGTTCAAATACATATACTGCTATTACTTTGAACAAAAAGTTTACATTGCGATTGTTAAGAAGAAAAAATTTACAATACAGTCAGTTCTTTGAATAAAGCCTTTACATTACTCTTATTTTGTATTTTGAATACAAACTTTACGGTGCTATTATTTCAAGCAGAACTGTAGGCTGGTACATGTAATCATTTGAATAAACATTTTACCCTGCTATCAATTGGAACAAAACCAGTGCACTAACATTTATTTTAACATAACTATACAAGTGCACAGTGATCCAAAGGATCTATGTCCCCCACCACAATATACAGAAGAAAGCTATACAATGTATACAGCATTGATATGTTCTTTGGCCCTGTAACCTTGAAAATTGGTCAAGGTCAAAAGCAATATATGGCACACATGCCCTTGGTATGATGCATCTCTGGTATAAATTTAAAGATTCTATCTGTTAGGGTTCTAGAGATATGCGGCCAGCCGGACGGAACTGGCCCCCATCCCTACTACTTCTATGTCCCCCTATGCCACCTTTGGTGGTGGCCTGGGGACAAAACCTTGACACTTGTGTCCTTCTTTGAACACAAACTTTATATTTTTAATCAAAAGTTTAGGTCTAAGTCTCTCTATGATTTGTAAAACATCTGTTCAACAGCTTTCTTGCAATGTTTGATTGTAGCATTCCTGTTGTTGGAAAATGCTTTTGAATCACTGCTGTCTGGTAGAGCGGACCAAAAATGCACAGGATCCCAATGGCTGGGAGACTCACTGAGCACTACACTGTACATATATACCCTTACCTCCTTCATCTATGTTGCCTGCTTAGCAGACCTAGGACACTAGGCTGTTGAAATCAGACCTTAGCATAAGTCACCAGCTGGATACAAAAAAACCCCCTGTGAATCAGCTAAGCAGGCAATTATCAATGCGACATCTGGAAACAAGGGAAGGCCCACGCTGTACAACTGTGCTGCTGTCAATGCACTGTGGTGAACATGAAGGGTATTTGCCAACAGCCCTGGTACGTGCTAACAGCCCGGGTATGTGCCAACAGCCTGGGTATGTGTCAACAGCCCGGGTATGTGTCAACAGCCCGGGCTAACAGACAGTCAGGCTGGAGATGCTACAGATCAGTGCAGTATACAGCATTATATAATTTGTATGTCTAAATGCTTCAGGGTGTATCATACATGCAATCAAAGACTATAGCATTACTTGATCATATAGCAACTCAACAGTACAATTAGTTTATTTGGATACAAATACAAGCGAAGGTTTTTTTCCTTGTGTTCACTTACTTTCTTGATTTTGGCATTTCTTTATTGCATGATTACAAAAATTACTGATAAATGAAAACACTTGTTGCTGTATGTTTAAGGTCTGACCCTTTTATTTCACCATAAATGTCGACTCGTTACATTTCGAGACACTGCTATGACATGTACATATGACAGTCCAGTTTTTTGTTCAGGACATATCTACGCGCATATATTACCGAAAAATAAAAAAATAAATAAAAAAAAAATTTGTGATCACAATTAAAGTTAACACAAGGACTCATAGCTAAGGCTTCATAAATTTTAATGCAAACTTCAAACTCTATTTTTTTTGCATTCTGGGATACCGCTCTGATGCAGAAGGGCTCAGTTTCGTTTATGATATATGCTAAGAGAAACATTATAATCTAATCATTGATCACGATGACACTTTCTCATGACTATAAAATTGAATTCATATTTCAGGGTCCAAACAATTCAATATGACCTTTGACCCTTGTTTCATTGTTACCCTTCCTAGTAAACAATGTACTGACATGTATAACCAGAAATTAGTGGTATCTAGATTAACTTGCGCATGTTTATATTTCTAAATTCCAGAGCTGCAAATCACTTCAGCTCTGCAGATGAACTTTGGTAGAGTGACAATAGCATGGCGGAGTGTTAGTGGTGAAAAAATATTTTTCTTTTTAAAGGGTTAATATCACCGTTTATGAAATATGGCACGATAAAATATTAAGGCATGTGTTACTCGAAGTGTGAGAACCTCACAAATGGATTGGCTGTTATAGATATGTATGATCTTTGCCCATGCAGTGGGACATAACACTTATCTTGTGAGAAAGGGTGCTCATCATAGCTCCTATAACAGATACGACTGTAGCACAGGAGACTTATTAGATCCTTGGCTGTCAGACAGATGGGAAAGCCACGATGTTAACTTCTCTGTACACTGTAATACATGCCTCCCACTGTACATATAGCATCATGATGCCTTCTCAGCCTGTTTCTTCATGTTTCTAAGTCTCTCTTTCATATATGTACATGTACCCTGGAATAAAATGATACAATTCTTCCGCAGTCTTTTTCCTATTATATTGCTTAATAAAAGCATTTATATACCACAATTTGATATAATTGCTATTTCTTTCAGTTTGTTCATGATCAAAGATTGTTTCAAAAGAAATGTCCTTGATGGCTACATTCCACTCCCTTCCCCCTCTTGCCCCCCCCCCCCCCCGCCCACACACACACACACACACACACACACACATTGTCATGTGAATAACAACAAGAGGGCTGTGTGAACAGCCTGCGCCTCAGCTGATCTTGACATTCATCACACTTGCAGCTCTATGAACTTGGGAAAGGATCAAGGCCACCATGTTCTGAGTAAGTCTGACCTTTATAGAAGAACACTTACATGTGCAACATCAAAGTTCAAGTAGTTCTCAAGTTATAATGAACAGTAAAATTCATGTATGTTGCACTGTGACCCCACAAACGAGGTCAAGGTCATTCATGTACTGTCTCAGCATGACCTTCATACAGAATAATTAACATGTGTAGCTAACTCAAAACATATCTCTAGTTATCAAGTAAACAGTAAATTTCGTGTCAGTTGTCCTGTGAATTAACATTAGAATGCCCATTGACTTATATAGTAATCAATAGGAAAGCTGCATTGAACGATAAGTACCCGAGTTGAAAATCCTTAAAAATCAGGAATCCAAAGCAGTGCCACCTAGTAAACAACTGTTTGACCCTTCCACAACAACATATCCATCACATTTCAGCGTAATCTGAGGGACGGTTCTGAGAACAAGTGAAAAATAGCAAAACCACACAAAAAATTCATAAAAAAATTGCAGCGCCACCTGGTGAACAAATTGGGAACTAGGTGTCCCTGGGAGTGTCTATGGACGATATCAAAGCAATTGGGCGAGGGGTTTCAGAGGAGAAGAATTTTGAAGGTTTGCCCCAAAAAAGAACAAAAAAATTCATAAAAAAACCCAAAAACCAATAGAGCGTGACCATTTGAACAAACTTGGTAGAGATCCACCCAAGGCACATCCCCACCAAGTTTGAAGTAAATCTGGTCAATATTATTAAAGTTATGACCATAATAAGAAATCCCCATGTTAAACTTTCCTATTAAAACTTTTGTAGAGATTTTTGAAAAAAAAAATCATCAAAAATTCCAAAATTCATTGGAACATGACCATTGGAACAAGCCTGGTAGACACCCACCCAAGGTACATTGCCACCAAGTTTGAAGTTAATCTGGATGACGGTTTTGAAGAAGTCAAAAATGTGAATTAGCATTAGAATTAATGCCCATTGACTTCCATAGTAATCAATAGGAAAGCTGCATTGACCGACAAGTACCAGAATTGAAAAAATCATTAAAAATCAGGAATCCGCAGCATTTCCACATAGTGAATAACTTTGTTTGACCCTTCTACAAGGAACATATCCACCATGTTTCAGCTTAATATGAGTGACGGTTCTGGAGAAGAAGTCGAAAATAGCTATACCACACAAAAATTCATAAAAAATTAGGAAAAAATTGCAGCGCCACCTGGTGAACAAATTAAGAATTAGGAGTCCCAGGGAGTGTTCCTGTGTGATATCAAAGCAATTGGGTGAGCGGTTTTAGAGAAGAAGATTTTTTAAGATTTACCCATAAAAGAACAAAAAAATTCATTAAAAATCCCCAAATCACTGGACCGTAATCATTTGAACAAACTTGGTAGAGACCCACCCAAGGCACATATCCACCAAGTTTGAAGTGGATTTGGCTGACGGTTTTTCAGAAGTCGAAAATGTGAATTGTGGACAACGGGCGGACAGACGGACGATAGACGGACGACGGACCCTCACAAAACCTCAGCTGACTGACAAGTCAGCTGAGGTAAAAATGTGGACAACTCCTTTATGTAATAAAGTAAGTTAATCAAAGTATATCAACTGTGATAACCCTGTCACCAAAAATGTTTTCTACTATGAACCAGGGCTCAGGGCTGTCCAAAGCAAGAAATGCTGAAGCGAATTGCATTTTGGGGGGGGGCTTTTTAATCCAACAGTTGGACAGCCCTGCTAACAACAAATTTTAGCGAAAACATTCAAGCAAGGGAGGATTTACATCTGGGCCTTTTTAGAGGGTTTCAGTAAAAAAACTTTACAACTGCACTCCCTGACCCATAATAATTAAAACAGATCTTTTAGATGTTGTTATTTCATAACAGTTCACTGCTGATATATATCAATACGTGCCGTAACACTACAGCATTCCAGATCTTGCATCCTTGTCAGATATTTTAAGCACAAAAGCACAAATCTTGTACATGTCAAGTTAAACACTGTGGAAGAGGGTTGACAGCTAGCCTGGGAGATGGCACAGAAGAATGAAAAGAGATAGGCCATAATAGCAACGTAAATGCCAACAGTCTGATGTTGCGCCAAACGTGGAAGCAATCGGATGTAGCACTAGGGATGAGGATGACACAGTGGGACTGAGTAATGGCTACAAGTCACTGCCTTCTCATCTGGGGCAGTGCCCTGGATCACACGTTCTTTTTATCCTGTGTTTTATTGTCGCTTTTAAGATATTGCCGTTTCAATGCATGTCGAAGGTGTACATCCCTGGACAGCAGGTAATCTGGACAGAATGCCACGGCTGGACGTTACTCTGCAGGACTATTGTGTTTGACATCCATTCTTTGCTTCTTATTGATGTTCTGTGGTTGTTACAGATGTTCGCATGACAAAGTTACTGCTGCTAAATATACAGACTACCCTTCAAAAAACCCAAATGGCTTCGTCAAACTTCCCTTTTGACTACTTAATTTACTTCAATTACCTCACATCAAGATCACTTCCTGTATGTGTAAGAGACACCTTTGGCTGAAAGAAGTGGTGATCTCATGCATCGTAAATACAAAGGTTACCGTCAGCAGAATCAGCAAAACGTACTTTTATGTTATGTCCTTAAACTCCTTTGGTGCCCACATGCAACTAAAGTTGAGCTATACTGAAGATGAACTGCTCCTAATTACAATAAGGGTAACATATTCGTATTCCTTGTAAAAACAACTTTCATTCAAGTCCCAGCATGCCAAGTATTCTCTGTCAACAGCATTCCTCGTGCTCTTTGGGTGTAGCTAAACAAAGCTGTTGACTCAGTCCAAAACTTGTCACTGAAAGAGTTAACTCTTTTAATCTCACATAGAAAGTAAAACTAATGCGATTTACACACTAACTTAGTTATGCCCCAGTCACACCAACATACACGATTCAACGTATCTCTCTCTGTCTTTTTGCTTGTTTGCCGAAACGACCCTGACATGGCATATTGTGTTGAAAAGATGGCACACTTGTGGCCCATCATTTTGTTCATTTGAGGCTACTGTGGTAGTCAAAGTGTACTTTACCCTTAAAGTGCTAATCATGGCTGTAGTCATTTTCTCCTTACTTTTATACATATAATGGTTAAAAGATTTAAACTCCTCATGAAGATACCTTTCATTCAAATACCAGCAAGCCTAGTCTGAAGCAAAATGTAGTTTTAGTCAACAGCTTTCCTCCAGACACTTTGCACACATTGCATTGCATGCAAAGTGTCGTGAGGAAAGCTGTTGACTCAGTCTTAGATCAGCACTTTAATGGTTAACACCCATAATCAGTGTGTAGTAAGGGTGAGGGGGAGTTGGGCCAAAAAAGGCTGTCAATGTAGCGTGATCAGCAGTTTACAGCAAAAAGATGTTATTATAAAACGCATGCTTTGATTTATTTATCTTGTTTAATCATCGGTGGCCTTATTCACAAAGAATTTGATCTGATCGTGACTTTGATCCTACAATTAAACTGTGCACCTTTGATCCTGAACTACCTAATCCTAGGCCTAATATATGAGTCAAAATTTTCAGGAATAAACAATCTGTGCTCTGGGCTGCGATACTACCTCGATCTGTTTTCAACATTTTCATTTTATTAAATCAGTCTTAGTTTAATCCAGTACTTTGTCTTTTAAGTTGGATAAAATCTTGGTCAAACTAAGATTAAGCCTTAGTCCTGAAATGTGAATCACATGCTTTGTAAAATAGCCATACCAGAGATTGATTCACACTAAAATTGTTCATGTGACCCAGGATTAAGGAATGTGCATGGGATCAAAATAAGTTGATTTTAATTTTGATCCAAAATTTCTCATCAGATTAAAATTCTTTGTGAATATGGTCTCAGATTCTCAAATAATATCATTTCCATGTCAACCCTACCCCCTTAAACTGGCAAAAACTGGTTGGTGGTCAAATGTTGTCTATTTTAACCCTTTCCCCCTTAAACTGGGCCAAAAGCGGCTGGCGGTGAAATGTCGTCTGCTTCAGCGTTTTCAACTAATTCCAACAGGAATGAAAAACAATTTGACTGAGAGTTGAAGATGAGACCTGAAAGACAACATGACCCAGGTCAACAGCTTTCCTCAGCATGGGTTGGACCCAACCCATGCTGAGGAAAGCTGTTGACTCAGTCTTAATTCAAGGGGGAAGGGTTAATGTTTTTTATACTGATTTCAAATGTAATGAAGAACAATTTTGAAAGAGAATTTAATTTCAGCTTTGTCAGGTAAGCCGTTCTGCACCTGCCCTTGTAGAATGATCTTGCCAGGCAATGCAAATACCACTGACTTTAGGCCAGCGGTGTTGGGATTTTACTAAAGATTAACCCTTGGCACTCTAAACTGGCCAAAACTAGTTTATGAGTTTGTGGTTAAATGTCGTCTGCTTCAATATTTTGGACTTATTTCAACAACAATGAAAGACGATTTGGATGAATATTGCAGACCCAAGTCAACAGCTTTTCCTGGCATGGAATGGATTCTCAAGAGACCAATCAACATAACCCAGTTCAACAGCTTTCCTTGGTATAGACTGGGCACTCCAACCTAAACCAAGGAAAGATGCTGACTCAGTCTTAATTGAAGGTGGCCCAGGTTACTTCTTACGAAAGAATCTGTGTATGCAACCTTTATTTCAAACATGCAAGTAACAATGGAATGGCTGGGATTATGTTTTTAAAATCTGGGTCCATGCATTTGAAGTCCATATTGAGACAGATGTGCTAAATTACATTACCCACAATTCAATCAAAACATAATGAGGCATTGCCCTGGTACATGAAGGGAGTCCCATTTCGAAATCAATCACCCTTCATATATCCCCCACTTCTTGGTTGTTTGGATCTGATGGATGATGCAGGGGGTGTTCAAGTTAATGTATGCTTTACTGACCTTAAGGAACATCCAGATACATGTAATAAGCTTTCATAATGTAATAATTATTTCTCACACCTAAACAGGCCTTGTCCCCATACAAGGTGACTGAGTCATTTCCCTTCCCTTCTAAACACCCACACTGGGGACACCTTAGTTAGGCTGATGATCAATGCTGGTACAGTTAGATTTTACTTATCCATCATGGCATTCACACTTACCTGCCTCAAATGAACCATTCTTTTTTAGGAATGGGGCTTTGGTACAGTTGTTATGTGCGTTTTCCATTTTCGGCTAGGTGATTGGTGCCGAAGGTTGCTGCTTTGAGAGCCGGCCATTGCGTGGTGACAAACCATTATGGACTATGTGTCTGCTACTGATTAGCAGCTACACTTAAGGTAAATTGTTTGATTTTCCCGGTATTTTTATTTTCAGTTTCCTGATGCTTAAATGAAATTTCCAAATTTAAAAATACCATAAAATTCTGGGACTACTGAGTTTTTTTTATTTTTCTCTCTCAAAATAACCAATTCTTCCTTAAAAACCCATGCAGTTCAACACCTGGGCCCCTGCTTAATGGTATATTGATTTAAAACTCTATATTTTTGGGTTTAAAATTAAGAATTTCAGAGCTCCTGCCAGTGAATTTGACAAGCTATGAAAAAATGCAAAAATTCATACACACAAAAATAAAACAGCTCACCATATAGATTTTAGTGAGATGGGTCTGCTGTAGTTTGCTCCTGGTAAGACGGCTTATATTAATTATCTCAGTACATTATACATATTTTTCAGTCTTTTGGCGCTTTTATTACCAGGTAAGGATTGCTGCATATAAGTTGCCCTACTCTCTCAACTGCCTACATTTCTCTTGTGTACTTGGACCTTTCACTTTTGCACCTGACCGCAACAGTCTGCCCTTGGTCAAGGAATTAAAACTGGAAATCAGACTGATTAATTGTTATTTAACTTCAGCGAAAATACACAAGAGAAAACGACTATGACTGCACTGTGCTCAGCTGGACTTGCATGCACAGACTGGTAATTGCTAACGTGTGCATGCATGCTGATTTGTGCATGCATGTTTAACAGATTAGCACAGCCAAGGCGCATACCTTTGAAGTATGAAGATGATTCAGTCAGTGATTTTGGAGAAAGAACTTTTATCAGCATCCATAGACTAACCATGCTAATGTTTACTTTTAATGATCATTTATGAAGTTTTTTAAAATGCTAAATATCAGGGAATAACGAAAGTGCCACCTGGTGAACAAATTTTGATAGAGATTGTGTCAAGGTACATCTGACCAGGTTTAAAGGCAATCCAGCTAGCAATTTACGAGAGGTATTTTTAACACTTTCACCAAAAAAAAAAAAAACACAGACAAAAAATTGTAAAAGCCACAATAATCACAGAAGAATGACCAAGTGAACAAATGTGGCAAAGATCCTCTTCAAAAGTAACACATATATACCTCCTGTGTTTGAGGATGGATTGATCCACTATTTTGGATAAAACTAGATACTCCGTGTATTACAGATGCTACATGCAAAATGCATGTACATGTATGTGGGTATACTTAATATATAGACTTATGCTTTGATTGGCATGCATTTGTGTTTAAATTGCGCCAAAAGGTTACTAAGCCCCCATAATTGTTTTTTCTCCCTAGAGTACATAATTTTATAACAGCGATATTCATAGACAATGGTCTTATATGCTTTTTTGATATTCCCACAAATTTCACGGCATATAGGCTTGGGGCTGTGCCATAATTATGTACAACCATCTATCATCCTGTGGAGGCAACTGTCAGGAATAATCACATTCTGACAACCACTGATATATGCAGATGAGTTATTTAAGCTCAGAAAAGTCCTGCCCATTGATAAGTTATACTTTCTCAATGCACAACGTAGGATTAGAAGTCAGCTGAACAAAAAAATGTGTCATCTGTTTGAAATAAGCTATTCACGTTCTGGGAATGCAGTATGAGCTTTATAATTATAATTTTAGACCACAGCTCAGAGTGCTCTTCAAGGGAAATAAAAAGTATTTCCAGTGGTCCTTCCTCTGACAGGCCACCCCTTGAGCACATCCTGGTGGTCACATAAAGCAGGTGGTCTCTCAAAGGAGGTGCACATAATGAAAAGAGTACTGTGGCTAAAGGGACCTGGGCATGTGGTCACAGAAGACAGGTGGTCTCCCAAAGAAGGGGCTGTTCCAAGGAGGGACAACTGTCCATTAATCAGAAAATGATTTTTTTGTCCTTTTTTGTTGAGTGCTATATGTGACACGAGATAAATCAATAAAGATTTGTGACTTTAAAGTTTCCATTACTGATGTTAATGAGTGCAACTTTGCACACTGTGACATTTCATTAGTGAACCATTAGTTTAATTTAAACATATTTCACCAGCTAATTGAGAAACTGGGCCGATCGAGACCCACATAAATTTCTGTTGGAAACCATTATGAGCCGTAGTTAGGTTACTTTTGCACTTGTAAGAAACATGGAGGAATGGGCTGTTGTAAAACGACTTGTCATAAATTTCCAGATAAATGACACACTTCTCATGTTACATGTGAGTAGCAATTTTATGACCCATGGGGCACACATGTGAAACTAATGAGTATTTAACTGCCACTCTGATGGCTTTCAATTTGCAATCACCGAGAGAAAATTTAATATTAATATAATCCTCAAAAATTAATTTGATTTTCCTGTAAGTCCTGACACACAGGTGGGTGTAGAAATGACAAAGTGGCTACCTCACTGACAGCAGGACATAATGAAGGGTTGCTTCCAAAGTGCTTTATGTAGGTTAACCACACATGCACACATAAGCAACAACAGAGCACAATTGTGAAGATACTGAGAGCTTAAAGAAAACCCAAATAATTTTCCCAGTCCATTTCAACACTAAGTTCTAACTGATATTTTAGTGCTCAAATGATTGGTACATTTTTTCTACTTTTTAGCATTTTTGTGAACAATGACCCTTTTACACTGCAGGTTTAAATAACAAGGCAGATGTTGTATCGGAAATTGCAATGCGAAACTAAGTCATTTCCAGCATGCCTAGAACTGACTCGATATGCCTCAAGTTAACATGTATCCCCCACTGTGTCCCAGTACAGATAAAAGTTGAAGATACTTTTTTCAATTTGGACCAGCCCATCTGATTTCCTCCATAGAAATGCAACTGTTCTTCCCTGACCATTCATTTCTGTCAGCAGCCTGTATAGTCCCTGACCATTCATGTCTGTTAGCAGCCTGTATAGTCCCTGACCATTCATGTCTGTCAGCAGCCTGTATAGTCACGCATCTTATGTAATGAGATGGACTGTCAACCAATTGTCTCCATGTGTATACATCTCATTTCCCAACTAAACCTGAACATGCCTCTCAAATCTTGTCTGGTCTTTACCATGGTATCTGGTGTTGCATGTATCCCACAGAAGTCAGATATTTATCATTGAGGCACGTCATCACAGAGATTATTGACAACAGACACGTACACCTAGCCTAAACATTTTTCCATGGGAAGGCGGATGGGTGTCCAGATTTAACCCTTTCATGTCTGGTTGTATTCGACATATTAACCCCAGGCATCATGACGCTGTAATTTCTTACAATGTTAATGATGCCTATTATATACAGTGCTCCCTCCTTAAAACGCTGGTGTTGGGAGTCCACAGGGTATACTGTGTTGTACCAAAACCGCCTTATAACAGAGGGACTTTTAACACATACAGCAGTAATGGGAAAACTATTTCAGTGGAAACCATGATACACACCATGTTATATCAGAAACCGCATTGCAATGAGGGGTGTTATAAAGAGGGAGCACTGTATATATATATATATATATATATATATATATATATATATATATATATATATATATATATATATATATATATTTATATATATATATATATATATATATATATATATATATATATATATATATATATATATGTATGTATATATATATATTCGTGTTTTTATTATTTACTGCACATTGACAAAGTCAAAATGGCCCTTTTCTCCTAGACAAACCTAGAACCTACAATAGAGCACAAAAATTAATTTATCAAAACAATGGGTCTGGAAGCAGGCATAAGAATACTCTGTGAGCCTGGTGTCTTACTGCAAGGTACACAGACACACTCTACAGATAAAATTGAGGTCTGACTATAATCCCCTCAGTTGCCAGGTCCACCTTTTGAATTGCACACATGCGCTAAAGCAGAGTACGTGCAAGTTCATTATTATTAAACTCTGTCCATTTCTACCTGCTGTGTGACATAGCATGCACAGCCTGGCCAATTGTATGGATTGTAAGTGATGTTAAGGTGCTCGTGATCCAAATCGACCCATCAGAAACTAGAACAGACTGATTTTCCAACAGAAAATCAAATGTCTCCCAGTGGAACACTTACGTCTCTGAATAAGCTACAGGTGATAACAAATTACAAATGACCAAGTTTGCTTGAAAATTACAATCCTATTTTAGCTCTCACCTGGATACATTACTCTAGCAATTTTCATCAAGTTCTTCAAGACTTATTGCAGAGAAACCAATTTCACATTAATGACCCTGTGACCTTGAGAATTCGGTCAAGGTCACCCAAATACAATGCTTACCCAGGTCTTACCTTGATACATTATCATACCAAGTTTCATAAAATTCCATCATGTTCTTCAAGACTTATCGCACCAAAACCAATTTCATATTTAAGTGACGCTGTGACCTTGAAACTTACGTCAAGGTCACCCAACTACGATTCAATTGTGGATCTCACCTTGATGCATTATCCTTCCAAGTTTCATCAAATTCCATCAAGTTCTTCAAGACTTATAGCACAGAAACACACTTCATAAAACTGACCATGTGACCTTGAGAATTTAGTCAAGGTCACCCAAATATGATTCCAACCTAGGTGTTGCCTAGATATTTTTTCCTACCAATTTTCATCAAATTCCATCGAGTTCTTCAAGACTTATTGCAAGGAAACCAATTTCATATTAGTGACTCTGTGACCTTGAAAATTACGTCAAGGTCAGCCAAATACAATACAAACCTAGGTCTTGTCAAGATACATAATCCTACCAAGTTTCATCAAATTCTATCCTGTCCTTCAAGACTTATAGCACAAAAACCAATTTCACATTAATGACCCTGTGACCTAAGGAATTCGGTCACGGTCACCCAAATGCAATGCTTACCTAGGTCTTACCTTGATACATTATCATACCAAGTTTCATCAAATTCCATCAAGTTCTTCAAGACTTATCGCACAGAAACCAATTTCATATTTAAGTGACGCTGTGACCTTGGAAATTAGGTCAAGGTCACTCAACTACAATCCAATTGTGGATCTCACCTTGATGCATTATCCTTCCAAGTTTCATCAAATTCCATCAAGTTCTTCAAGACTTATCCAACGGAAACCAATTTCACATAAGTGACCCTGTGACCTTGAGAATTTGCTCAAGGTCATCCAAATACAATCCCAACCTAGGTCTTGCCTAGATACATAATCCTACCAAGTTTCATCAAATTCCATCAAGTTCTTCAAGACTTATCGAACGGAAACCAATTTCACATAAGTGACCCTGTGACCTTGAAAATTCGCGCAAGGTCATCCAAATACAATCCCAACCTAGGTCTTGCCTAGATACATAATCCTACCAAGTTTCATCAAATTCCATCAAGTTCTTCAAGACTTATCGAACAGAAACCAATTTCACATAAGTGACCCTGTGACCTTGAGAATTTGCTCAAGGTCATCCAAATACAATCCCAACCTAGGTCTTACTAAGATACATAATCCTACCAAGTTTCATCAAATTCCATTAAGTTCTTCAAGACTTATCGCACGGAAACCAATTTCACATAAGTGACCCTAGGACCTTGAGAATTCGCTCAAGGTCATCCAAATACAATCCCAACCTAGGTCTTGCTAAGATACATAATCCTACCACGTTTCATCAAATTCCATCAAGTTCTTCAAGACTTATCGAACAGAAACCAATTTCACATAAGTGACCCTGTGACCTTGAGAATTTGCTCAAGGTCATCCAAATACAATCCCAACCTAGGTCTTGCCTGGATACATAATCCTACTAAGTTTCATCAAATTCCATTAAGTTCTTCAAGACTTATCGCACGGAAACCAATTTCACATAAATAACCCTGTGACCTTGAGAATTCGCTCAAGGTCATCCAAATACAATCCCAACCTAGGTCTTGCTAAGATACATAATCCTACCACGTTTCATCAAATTCCATCAAGTTCTTCATGACTTATCGAACAGAAACCAATTTCACATAAGTGACCCTGTGACCTTGAGAATTTGCTCAAGGTCATCCAAATACAATCCCAACCTAGGTCTTGCCTGGATACATAATCCTACTAAGTTTCATCAAATTCCATTAAGTTCTTCAAGACTTATCGCACGGAAACCAATTTCACATAAATAACCCTGTGACCTTGAGAATTCGCTCAAGGTCATCCAAATACAATCCCAACCTAGGTCTTGCTAAGATACATAATCCTACCACGTTTCATCAAATTCCATCAAGTTCTTCATGACTTATCGAACGGAAACCAATTTCACATAAGTGACCCTGTGACCTTGAGAATTAGGGCAAGGTCACCCAAATACAATCCCAACCTAGGTCTTGCCTGGATACATAATCCTACCAAGTTTCATCAAATTCTGTCAAGTCCTTCAAGACTTATCGCACGGAAACCAAGTGTTGAAGAACCTGAACAACAACAACAACAACAACAACAACAAGAGGAAGAAGAAGAAGAAGCGGAAGAAACGGGCACTAAAACAATATGTCCCCCGGCTTCCACCGGGAGACATAATTACAAGGCACGTTTTTGTGAAACAAAATCTTATGAAAACACACATAACTTGTAGAGGTGAATCAATAAAATACAATTACGTTACCCTTTAATGCAAATAAATGTGATTCTGGCACTGAAACAATAGCTTAACAAGTTGTTGACATTGTATATCTATTTGTATGCACACACTCCCAGCCTCATTTTCACTTCCCCATAGGGTTTCCCATGAATCTGATATGGTATCATCAGTTAACACTGTGTACCAAGGTCATGCGTGCTCACCCACAATAATTATTTCACAAAGCATGAAACAATATGTGGTACAGCCCTATAAGAACCCTCAACATCCCCAATGCAGTTTGGAGCCCAAGCATGAAACAATGTGTGGAACAGCCCTATAAGAACCCTCAACATCTCCAATGCAGTTTGGAGTCCAAGCATAAAACAACATGTGGAACAGCCCTAAAGGAACCCTCAACATCCCCAATGCAGTTTGGAGCCCAAGCATGAAACAATGTGTGGAACAGCCCTATAAGAACCCTCAACATCTCCAATGCAGTTTGGAGTCCAAGCATAAAACAACATGTGGAACAGCCCTATAAAAACCCTCAATATCCCCAGTACAGTTTGGAGTCCAAGCGTGAAACAGCATGTGGAACAGCCTTATAAGAACCCTCAACATCCTCCATGAACTTTGCATGCATTGAATCCAAAGCATGAAAACCATGTGGAACAGCCCTAAAAGCATGAAAACCATGTGGAACAGCCCTAAAAACCCTGAACAGCCTCAAAGCACTTTGCACCATAGAGCCCAAAGCATGAAACAGTATATGGAACAGCCCTATAGGAACCCTCTCCATTGTCCATGTACTTTGCATGCCTTAGGTCCACAGCATGAAGAGAAGTGGTGAGTTAATTTGCAATCAGTCTTCAACTTAGTACCAAGGGATCAAAGCACAAAATGTAGACAGCACAAATTACAAATATCTTGTCAGAGCCACACATGAACTTTCTTGAGAGGCAGCTATAGCATTTGTAACTGTTGAGTTTTCTAATCATCATTAACATGTAAGTCTGAAATAATGTATTTATGAAGGCATTACTGACACTGAATCATTGGCATAGAATGAATAAAGTTGTACAGCTATTAACTAATTTTCATTCATGTGAATTCCTGTGCCACGGATTGTGATGGGATTTTACCGACTCCTGATATCTGTTGCAGTTAATTAGGTTGTTCTCTTGATTTGCCTACTTCATCATTGGAACAATATTCTATGTTTTCCACATTAACTCATTCAACCCTGATGACGCTTTTTCCCGCTAATATCTAAATGTCGTCTGCTAATTGTATTTTACTAATTTAGGGATTATTTTTCAATATTTTGGATGAAACTTGCATGGAAGATCATTCCAAATTATATGCCCATAGTCAACAGCTTTCCTTGGCGCGCTCTGGGCGCATTGCGCCCAGAGCGCGCCAAGGAAAGCTGTTGACTCAGTCTTCTATCAGGGTGGAATGAGTTAAAATTGCATACTGGACAGCCATTCTGAACAATGACCAAACAAAATCAGTTACCTCACCTTGACAAACTGGGGCCCAACAATGATAGTGACAATACTCTTTGACCAGATGTGGCTGAGGGGTAAAACTGCAACAATTCACATTTCCTACTGAAGCGCGCTACAGTTTTGTTTGTCTGCAAAGCCATAGGGCCCAATTAGTGATATACCTGAGAGGTAGAGTGTCCATCAATCACTCTTAGTGTATACACGGATTAATCCTTTCTTTAGAAATTGCTGGCTAAACAGATGCACATTCCCCATAATCCTCTCCCTGAGGGGGTTATGTTAGAAGCATTGAGTATTTCTCTGTTTAGGAGGAAGCGTTGGGAAAGTCAAATAAAACATGTTGATAACGCATCTTTAATCATCTTCTTGGGTTTCTCTAGAAGCAAACATTAATTCATCATTTCAATTTTTTTTCTGCAATATTTTTCCTGTCATGACCACCTGAGCCAAATAATCAGGGCTTTCCTCTGAACATTTCAGCCATGTGATTAGACAGTTGTGAAATTCTTCTTTGACAAAGCATCTAGTTTACTGCCAGTCATGAGCAGTTATAGCCAATATCACATTATTCTAGAATTTTTCTAAAAAAAAAAAAAAAAAAAGAAGCAAAATCACAACCCCCCCCCCCCCCCAAACACTAGTGCCAGAGGAAGCCATGAGTAGGTCTACATGTACGAGCTTCCAATACTTCAATACTAATGTCATTTGCAAAACAGCTTTTAAAACATAAGGATCGATACCCCCTGAAGTAACCTATCAATTTATAACACTACAAACTGCATATGGAATTGCACAGAAAACAGAAGACAGAAACTTGATTACCCATTTATGTCCTGTATAGGGCCAAGTGTAAAAACCACAAATATTAACATAACATTATCAAGACTAATTAACTAAGTATATCAGCACCTCTTAAAGAAGAAAATATGACACAGGTTGAATGCGAGCCTGTATAATATTATTTACAAGCCGTCCCTGTTTGAGAGCACTCGTCACAACATTTTGCAACCTATTTCATAATGATGTCTTCTTGTTAACTTGTTATATTATCCCTTAAAGTGCTAATCACTGCTATAGTTGCTTTTAATTACCATTAAACGTATAATGGTTAAAAGATTCAAATTTCTCATGAAGATACCTTTCATTCAAATACCAGCAAGCCTTGTCTGAAGCAAAAAGTAGTCTTAGTCAACAGCTTTCCTCGGGACACTTTGTGCACAATGCGCGTCAAGTGTCCCAAGGAAAGCAGTTGACTCAATCTTAAATCAGCACTTTAAGGGTTAATTTCTAACTTATCAAAGTTTGGGCATTCATAATTGATTCTTTCAAATTTATTTCTGTTCCTCATGGTGGTATTGGGAGCATAATGACAGAAAGTGAAGCCACCTTCAGTAGTTTGTACGCATTTATAAAAATTGAATCAAAATAAGCACCTTTATCCCTATCCCCCTTGAATTAAGAGAGTCAACAGTAGTTTTCTTTGACATTTACTGCACAACCCATACCAAGGAAAGCTGTTTACCTAGGGCATGTAATCTTGATAGGTCTCATCTTCAATTCTCAGTCAAATTGTTTTTCATTGCTGTTGAGACAAGAGTTGAAAACACTGAAGCAGACGATATTTGACCACCAGCCTGTCTTGGGTGGTTTAAGGGCCAAAGGATTAAGAGTTTGATCAGTAAAGCAGGATTTTATTTTGTAATTTTTCCTCCTTGTAAGTCATCTTACCACACACATGAGAAGATCCTGATGCAGAACTTCAATCAAATAACACAAATGTACTAAAACCCTCACCGTTTCTTCAGAGATCCATCAACTGAAAACAATTAAAGGGACACTGTAGAGTGGGACCCCAGGTCCATCTATACCCAAAAGTATCAAATCAGTTTCATGAACAACACTCAAGTAAGATAGGTCACATTGAGAACAAGATCACACCAGTTCATCTCTGACACGTGGGTCCCAAGTAAGTGCCAAGTTTGATTAAACTCAAAGAGAAGCATTCTTAAGATGTTCTAGCAAAGCCAGATAAGTACTATATACATGTATCATGCCTCCTCAACCCTCACAGGCCAAAGTAACTAAAGGTTTATAGGTTCTGTAGGACTTGGAAGGGCTCAGTTTGTGGTCAAGGGTATACCACGTGATGGTATCTAATGATAGCTGTCTCCACTAATATTTACATTACGTTGAGAGTTCTATTAACCCTTTCATTCCTTGTTTGGAACAAGACTGAGTTAACAGTTTTCCTTGGTGTGGGTTAGGAACCTAGCACCTGCGCCCTTGCAAGGTAAGCTGCCAAGCTAGGGTTATTATCTCATGAAGTCTCATCTACCATCATAAATATATCCTATTCACATCAAGGATTTTTAAAGGGTCTGAAGGATGCAGGTGAAATTTGACATCTGGGCATTTTTGGGTAGTTTCAGCAGGAATGGGTTAATTTGAAGATCCATTAACTAATGATCTGTGGCTGTGTATACCTAAAACACCATCCTGTAACAAGGTTCACTGTATATACATATTTATTGTACAGTAAATGTTGGCTTGTTTCTCACATGCATCCAAATATATGGACCACTCAAACCTGCACAGATTAACGGGTCACAAGAGCCAGACGCTGTATCTGTGAAGAATCTTCCCTCCTTAATTTGTTTCACTTGAAAGTCCCCAGCAAAAGTTATCGCTGCTTTTATGTCTCCCAGATGGGAAATAACCATCACCCAGGAGACTTCCATTCAAATTGGAGAACAAAGCACAGGAAATAGATTCTTTTGAAGATCAATTGCTGTCTTTAATTCTTAGTCAGGGTTGCACAAAACAACAGAGAAAGAAGGTTTGAGATACAACAGATTAGCTCCAGTATTGATCACCAAGACACAACAAGTCAGTTCATCATCTTGGGGACTGCAATGTGTGTGTGGGGGGGGGGGGGGGAGGGAGGGCAGTGAAGAGAGAGCGAGGCAGGACAAGGCTTTTTTTTGGTGATATGTCGGCGGATGGCGGCATGATCAAAGGGTTTATCTAACCTATGGCAGAGACTCCAGGCTTGACGTAACCCAACCTTGGAGATTCCTCCTCCCCCTGCCCATTGCTGGGTCAGGCAGCAATGACTGCTGATTACCTGTTATCCTGAGATTAGCGAGGGTGGGCACAGCCACTCAATCACAGACAAGGAAATTAATTGCATCACCACCCCACATATAATTTTGTACAATTTTGAGTCATTGCAAAATGCCATGGATTCTCTAGTACATGCAGGTTTAGTAATTAACTACGACATGTCGTGATCACGCGACAGTGACTGGATTTTTCGTTCCGATGGATTGTTTGTTAGAGAGTTCAACAGTATATGACCCAAGATGTATAGCAATGGCGTATCAGCCCTCCCTAGGGACACCTATTTATGATTACTGTGATGTGGTATTTGGCACTATGGTGATGTCTGTCTATCAAAGGTTCAAAGCTCCATAACAAGGCAGGTATGGCTATTTATCAGGTGCTTCATGAAAAACAAGGTTTAGAAGTTGGATGCAGCTTAAACCACGCAAACTGTGAAAGAATGCATAGAATTTCATGAAAGTTCATGTATCGTAATATACAAATCTCTGAATGGCTCATGGCCAAATTGACAAAACACTCTTCGTGCCATAGTGCACACTTTTGTGTGAAGTGTTCTTTCATTTTTATAGGTAAGGTTTTACGGAATGAAATCCCCACAGGCATTAACTGACGAAGGTCAGAAATCTTTCAAAAGCATGCTGTCACACACAACTTTTAATACACGGGTTGAAGACTAACAGCATGAGACTTCAAAATACACAATACCACATCAGGGCCAGAATTTCACAACATTTTGCGAGAATCTATTTGGATTTTTGTCAATTAGTTTTCTTTTTAAAGAAAGACAAGTTTAGAATCTTTACGAGAATGGATTCTCGGACTCTCGCCAAAATTCTGGCCCTGCCCATGCCATGCACATGTGCAGCATCACCTGACTGTACCAGGCTTTAGCTCTGTCTATTTACTAAAATCCACTGCAATGTATAAATGTGACTGAGTAACTGTCCTGTAATATGTACATAGTTATTGTCCATGTGTTGTGCCAGGGCCTCTTTGAAAACCAGTTTTTAATGTATGAGGTCCGTCGTAAACTTAATTTTTTTTACTTTGATTTTTGAAAAGAGGATAAACTTGAGACGATATTCTATCAGGCTGAGCCATGGATTGCTTAAATTGTGATCATGGCAGAAATTATCTGTACGGTTTTAACTTTGCCACTTTGTTGCACAGAGATTTACCTATAATACACGTAGGTTGTGATGCCAATAAGGCTGCACTCAAAAGTCTGTGTCCCCGATTTGTGCCAATTCCTGTAGATCTTGGCCATTCTCATATATTTCCCTGTCTGCAAGCCTCTGTCCATGTCATGATCCTGACAGGCACAATGCATTGACAATAAATTTAGTACACAAAGACTAACTCATTCCATACCAAAGTGGCAAAAGCCTTTCAGCAGTGGTTTTTGCATTGCCTCGCAAGTAAAACAGCTACAAGAGCTTGAAGCTGTACCAAGATTTTCTAGGCAATGCAAAACCCACTGCCAAAATCCTAAGCATGCTCATACTTGAATGAAAGCTCTCTTTATGAAGAATTTAAACATGTATTCCACGTCTTAAATCTGTGTATACCCAACAAAATCTAGGCCTGGTATGTAAAGAGTTAAAGGGACATGCTACATGCTGGAGGATTATGAAAATGACTGATGCCCCAGTATTGTCCATTCCCCATTTAACCCTTAATTACATTCCCAGACTGACCTGTTTCAACCCTATGACAGCTGACTGCCTATAGATTGGATAATTTCGTACATTTTCCAACATGCTCCAGACCAGTATATGCCAGACTTTCTTTGACAAAATTCAGCCCCTTAATCTCTGACATTTGCTGGACTTCTATAGATGAAAGAGTAAAACTTCAATGACAGGATCGAATGTCTGTTTATAAAACAACAATACAATATACATTATACTTGTAGAATATTACTTTATGACTGCTTTGGCTCCATACAGTTGACTATCAATAACCATCACAGCAGATATAGAGTCACAAGAACAAACCCCCAGTCAGTCATCATGACCTCCAGGTTATACAAGGTCAAAAGGTCACCAATGGGTTTGACCTGACATTGGGTGGGCCATGGGTGAATCCTGCCTTATTCATTGTAAACAGATAATTTGCTTTCGCTTAACCATAATGGCATTCCATTGCAAGGCCCTGGCTTTATCTGCATTAGCATACACAGATCATTTCTATTCAGTGCTGTGTGGCATATTTGTGGGCCATCTTTGCCTGCCTAATTCTTGTTAGCAGCTATTGCTTGTCCCACTTCAAGGTCCCCCAATATCAACTGAGACTCACAGACCAATGCTGAACAATGTACTTTATGATTGCTCTGGGCATGGCTGCTCTTCTAATGCTATAAAAAGATCACATTTCTGTTAGATTTGCAATATATTTTCCACTTTCTGACTTCTGATGCTGCTGAGCTGGCTTCAATGAAGTGGTTATTAAAGGCTCCAATGCATAACTCAATTATTTTTTTCATGCAGGTCTGGTCTTTCAAGGATTTGGTTAAGAGTTACAGTATTTAAACATTTGATCAACATCAAGCACAATGAGTTGTGTGCAAAACCATACAATTAGGCTATGGTGATAAACACAGTCAAGTCATCATATAAATTATATTGCTATTTGTGACATCCATACATGTAGATAGACAGGCAAGGCAGTCCATGCCACTAGTACTGAGTACGAAGGCAGTCCATGACACTAGTACTGAGTACCAAGGCAGTCCATGACACTAGTACTGAGTACCAAGGCAGTCCATGACACTAGTACTGAGTACCAAGGCAGTCCATGACACTAGTACTGAGTACCAAGGCAGTCCATGAGACAGTACTGAGTACGAAGGCAGTAGATGACACTAGTACTGAGTACCAAGGCAGTCCATGACACTAGTACTGAGTATGAAGGCAGTCCATGAGACTAGTACTGAGTACTAAGGCAGTCCATGAGACTAGTACTGAGTATTAAGGCAGTCCATGACACCAGTACTGAGTACCAAGGCATTCCATGACTCTAGTACTGAGTACCAAGGCAGTCCATGACACTAGTACTGAGTATGAAGGCAGTCCATGGCACTAGTACTGAGTACTAAGGCAGTCCACGACACCAGTACTGAGTACTAAGGCAGTCCATGACTCTAGTACTGAGTACCAAGGCAGTCCATGACACGCAGTCCATGACACTAGTACTGAGTATGAAGGCAGTCCATGACACTAGTACTGAGTATGTAAGTACAGTCCTGAGAATTCACCTTGTAACATGATTTGCTTCATCATTTTAATTTGCCACATCCAATCTCAGTCAACTCTTATTCCCAAACATAAAATATTACCAAGTCAAGTACGCACACTGAATCTCCCTTAGGTATATATACAATGTATCTCTCAGAAATATTTATGATTATGTTAAGTACAGGTATGCCGTCAATGCATGGTAACTTCAAATGCTGCCCACTGTTTTGCATTTTTTTCATCCTTGAAACGGAATTTGATATTTTTCCTTGAATGAATTATATATAAATATATAGCAATGAAACAGAATTTGAAAAATTTTTGCCGATGAAGCGGAATTCCTCTTTTTTTGGAAATGGAAAATCATTGGCCCTAGTTATGTTTTCCTCACTATTCTAACTAAATGTTTGAGACGAATAGTATCCAGTTAATCCCCCCACCTCAAACTGCCTAAAACCAGCTTGTGGTCAGATGTCTGCTTCAATGTTTTCTACTTAATTCCGTAATTAACGAAACATTTTGAATAAAAAACATGTGGAAGATATATGACAATAGCATTGCCCCAGGTCAACAGCTTTCCTTGCATACATGTAGGCTGGGTACTGTCTATCAAGAAAAACTACTGAACCAGTAACAATCTTATGGGTAAAGGTTTCGCCTTGGTCAACATCTTTTCCAGATATACTGTGAATCCAAGGCAGGCCAATTAAAGGTAAGGACTCAGCTTGATAATATAAGTATTTAACGGCTCAAGAATGCTTACATGGGTATTAATATTTCAACATTAATTTCATGTCACTTTCATTTGATTCAACACGCTTATGACACGACAGAAAATTTAATTAATGCTTACTTTGCCACAAGCATGAGGTAACTCACGGAAGAAACCCTCCATCAAGCTTAGGGGTGTCCAAAACCACCCATTTATTATCCTTTGTACTAACAGCCCATCCATCAGTGCTCACATCATCAAATTTTCATTGCAAATTAGTATTAATGAGACAATTTGCCCTGAGCATGGAACATAAAGAATCACGGTGACCAAAGTGGCCATATTTGACAATAATTACCTTCTCTGTGGGGGAAACTGCTAAAAATGCCATCTTGACAAGGGAACAATTTTACCTCCTATGGGCCATAATTATCAATATTCCTTTCCAGGAAGACAATGATTGCATTATACCAAATACCTTCAACTGCCTCCAGCATTTTGTGTGGCAGTTTACATTTTGCTCTGCATTTCTGGCTTAAAGTACGTCACATTTATGCTATCAATTTTGCTTCAATGTCAAAAATTACTCATAAGCTACATGTAGCTTGAACATGCTGTTCCCCTTTAACCCTTTCCCCTTAAATTGACACTTGAGTCAACAACTTTCCTTAGCATGAGCTGGGCACTAAGTGCCCAACCCATGCCAAGGAAAGCTGTTGACCTGGGGCACGTGATCTTTATAGGTCTCATCTGCAATTCTTAGTCAAACTGTTTTTCATTACTGTTGAAATTAGTTGAAAACTGAAGCAGATGACATTTGATCACCAGCCAGTTTGGGGGGGGGGGGAGGGTTAACTCTCTCACTGCCACAGTTAGGACTGAGCCAACAGTTTTTTTCAGTGTGTTTTGGGAGCAATGCACCCAAAGCACACCAAGGAAAGCTGCTGACCTGGACTATTATATTGTATAGTATTTGTATCTTTTTATTCAAAACCACTTCTTAGTAGTCATTACCCTATTCCACAGTTCGAACTCTTCACTCTCCATAAGCTAACCTGTCACGGTCTATTACCCATATACATATGGAAGTACTATTGTCCATATTGCACATGTTCTTCTGTAGAATTTAGACAGAGACTCTATCAGCCCCCAAAAATTAAGGGTCTTCAGCGGGTAATGACTCAGAACATGTTTCGGAGTCTCTACCCGTACATAGGGCCTTGCTCTTCCTGCTTTAAAAAACAATTTTATTTGCTTTTAATTTGTCTGAATTTTGCTCTATTCTGCTTTATTTGTAACTGAATTAAATTACCGCCATAAATGGCACAATGTGATACTAAAAACACACTGATGGTACAAGGCAAGTTGTTTTCTTGGCATGGTGACCTAGAATGTTGCCCGAATGATAGACAGGAAGTGCTGAAGTCGCGTGGAAACGCAGACAAAAAAGTAACTATGGCCTGGAAACAAACATCAGGATTACCAATGATAATTTTGCCAACATAAAAGGAATAAAATCATTAAATATTCATAGTTTTTCACTAGTTTTTACTGTTATTTAATATTTTCAGACAAAAGGTAATTCCGCGATTTAAATGATAATTCTGCATTTCTGCCGGCTTTACCACTAAAGCAGGAAGTGCATGGCCCTACATACATGTCTCTCTGAGTAGCGACTCCTTGTCTAAGCAAACTACACAGCGAAGACAACCCACATAATAATGAATAAATGTGAATGTGGCAAATGGTGAATTAGCAAAAATATATATAACTTCAGGCATGCTGGTCCTTGAATGAATGGTCTTTTTAGAAGGAACATGAATCTAGCATCAATTAATTTTCATAATTCAAAGCAGCTCAATTTAAGGAGTTTGACAGTCACAGTTAGCAGTGGAAGAGTTAACCATCATACGCAAGCGCCCTCTGCTGGACACCGTGAGGGGAAAACCTCTTCTTTAAGAATATCAGTGCATTTCTCCAGTAATACCTGTGCCAGAATATAACACCATAATTGTCTGGGTTGACCAATCAAAAGCCTCCGGGTTTTTTTGTTTGTTTGTTTTTTTGTTTTTGTTTTGTTTTAGTTTTTTTAAATGGCATACATGTACTTATTAAATCTTGCTGTCAAACATGCATTCATTGCCATACAGATAAACCTGCATGCACAGCTCTGTTGATTTTCCATAATTTTTAAGAAAGAAAATCAGAATGATTTGAATTGATCAAAAATACTTTAAAAATACAGTTACAATGTACATCTACAGGTTGATGCATTATGAGTGCATTCATTATGTCCACCTGAGCAAGTCTGATTCAGTTGAAAGGTATGGATTCATTCTTTATTGTCCAAAAATTACTTCACTCATGAGACATCAGGTTCTGAAATAATTTAATTAACAATCAAACATCAGCAGAAAATTCAATTAGGAATAAAATGTAACACCAGGAATATTGATGTCAACTAAGGTATTTGTCAGAAGATGCTCAAGGGCGTCTCTTATCTTGCATGTACAAAATACATTAGTTATATATAAATCTAACTGTTCATTGATGACAATGTACAGAAATCAGGCAACCACTCATAATTCATGCCTATAGCGATTCACCAACCACACATGACATGCACACTGCTCTCTTAAAGTAAGTGAGAATATTCCAATTCTGTATAGCTAAAGGCCATGCAAGACGGCAAGCTTAAAACAGCATTCTTGTAACATCTCGGAGGTAAATATAGACAGTGACATTTTCAGGATTTGTATTTTCCAAGTAACAACTTCAGGTTAGTACTAGCATAAAAGCTTTGTCCCTGCATGTATGTACATTACATTACCAAGAAACTACCAAATGGTCTTTGCATTCTGTTTGCTTGTTCTCAATTAAACAAATAAAATTTGACAATAATATACAACACTCACCCTGACTTTTAAAAAAATAATCTAGGTTCAAAATTAACTTTATCTCCATGTCCTAAACTACAGCACTGCTGTTGGCCAATATATTAGTTGACAGGGCCGGAACTTACCATCATCAGAAGACACTTTCCAATGGATCGATCATATATATTTATAAATATATATAGTGGACCCTGTGCCAGTTTCCCATCATGCAACTGATATACAATGATCTTCGTCCTGAACACATGACAAAGTTTAATACTTTATACAGAACTGAGAACAACATAAATGATATCTACTGTCACGAAATAGAATGGTTCATGTCTAATAAAGTCATTCAAATTGGTATTTCCCTGATAATGTAGATCAATGTGGGAAAATGCATGCAATGCACACAAGACGCCGGCCCTTACACCAGAAACAACTGCGGCCCAGAGTCTAAGGGCTAATTCAGCTTGACAAGTCTCCCTGTAAGTCATTAACTCTAACTGAATTGTGCCAAACCACATGGAATAATTACTCATCGAATGAAAGGCTACCCACACCCCATCCTAATAAAACTGGACATTCAAGAAAAACAAAAGGGGAAAGGGTAATTCTTGTCCTATGTGAGCAAACTTTATACAAATATACCCAACATGTGAATAGTTATCCTCTGTGCACACATATGCAAATCAGGTATTTTTGCATAAATTGTATCAAAGATATAAACAACTTGATGTCAAACCACAAATGAAGTAAATCACTGTGTGTAATGGAACCAGATTGTCACTGTGAATGATGGGAGACATCTGACCTTTCATCAAGTGAGATGTACACGTCCACTGGTTACCTGTCAACTACTAGCTGCCCCAGGTACATAGTTTTAATTACATCAAGACTCAGATCTCTCCTTACTTTGCCCCTACATAACTAACACCCTACTTCCATAAACATTCCTTTCCATTCCCCTTCCTGTTTTTGCAAGTCAGTAAGACGATATCCCAGGTGATGTTTCAACCAATTTAAGACTGACCGATTCTCTTCAGGAAGTATCAGACTAGACGGCCATAGAACGGAAAATGATCAGACCTTTTGCTGCATTATTTACATCAAGGAAAGGAGTGTCATAGAGAATTAAGGGACATGTACCCCCTACATGCCTTTAAAACTGATATTTTTATACTTCATGACAGGTCAAAAAGTCTGAAAAATATTGTTCCAGTGGATTACCAGCAAAATGAGAGACTTGTGCCAAACATGTGGTGACATTATGTCAAAAAGATACCCTGAAAGTGTCCTATTTTTGTCCAATATGGCTGCCAATTTGAACGGAAGCACAATGGCTTCATCCTCCCAAAGTATTCTGTCGAGAATTGGTCATCTTCTCTGGTATTGTCAATGGGTTTATTATCATGTGGTGAAGACATGTAGTGCATCCTGACAATTAATTTTGTCATCAAACTTAACAGTCAGGCCTCCAGGTTCATATGCTCACTCTGTTGTACAAATCTCTATATACAGGCACAGTAGAATTACCCAGCATGCACATTTAACAACATCAATTAATCATTTGGCAATATTGCTAAATCATTTAGCAAGATCGCTAAATACATCATATTTGGCAATCTCTCTAAATTATTTGGTGATATCACTAGATAATTTAGGGATATATCGAGATGTCTTACAGATTATCACTAAATGATTTAGGGATATCAGTAAATGAGATCATATATAGCGAGATATTGCTGAATGATTTAGTGGTATTGCCAAATATAGGACTACTGAATGTCAAAATGGCTTGTCATATGAAACAGCATTAAGTCCAACTTTGTGCAGGTTACTAGTATCTTTCTTTGGTATTTCAGCCATGATACATATGCAGCCTAAAACATAAAATGCAATTTATGACTGGTCCCTAAAGGATTAGCCCGAAAGTCACCTGACAAGAAGTCTGAGTCAGTGCCTCTCCTTGCTGTTCTCTTGTCCTTGATCTACAGCCATAAGGTCAACCTGCATGTAGCCTCCATTTTGTCCTCATATATCTTGTGTCACAACTTTTATCATGAAAAGCAAGTACAAAATTTAAGCAAAAAAGTTGAGCAGCTGACATGCATTCAAACTACAAGATGAGAGCTCGAACAGGAAAATGTTCACCTATTTTCATTTAACCCTTAAAAAATTACATTATTGGCCTGGGTCGACAGCTTGCCAAACCCGAGGTGACCAGCATGGAACTATTGCCTATTGGCATATTTTCCTGGCAAGTCTTCCATGAAATTTTTATTCAAAAATATTTTGTTAAATATAAAATATTAAATACTTGATAAAACATGAAGCAGATGACCTTTGAAACGACCAGTCGCTGCAGACTAATTAAACCAGGAAATGTTCAGTTACAAATCATTTGCTGGGCGTCATAGAACCATCGGGAACTGCTGCTTAAGACAACATAGAAAGCAACATGTGCCGAAAGGATCATCATGCACATTTATTTCAAAATTGCTGGCAACAGTAAATTAGTCAAACTGAATAGTTCTTCCCTTTTTTTTTTTTCTTTTTTTTTTTACAAAAAAGGGGAAATGCATTCAAGACGTTACAAACTGTTTCAATTGACACCATAGTAACAAAGCAGAAGTTGCAAACCTGGTCTAACATTACTGTGCAAACTGACATTTTTGTTTTGTTTTAGAAATTTACACTTTTGCATTTTTATTGTGATTTTAAAAGATTTCATATAATACATGTACACTCAAAATCTGTTTCCAATTTCATAGTCATAAATTTACAATTACAAGTGAGCTTTGACATTATTCCACAAATACTAGCTGCTATATGATTTATTGGATAAACACATAAGAAAACATTAACTGAGGGAAAACATCAACTGAAACCACAGCATACATGTACATGTGGGATGCAATTTTGATATCTTTTGCATTTTATGTTATTCACAAAAATTACCAAAAGGAACAAGAGCAAAAATTACAGGAACTGAAATTCCACACCCCATACAATGAATAATAAGGCTGCAGGTGCAAAAAACACTAAAAAATGACAAGATTTTAAATGAATGCTCCCTCGTATTGTCTGACATCTTGGATTGGTAGAGAAAAACTCACAGAATATGAACATCTTCTATTTGATTGTGACTATGAATATACATCTTGGAGAATTCTTGGCAAAATATCACAGATAATTTAACCTTTTGATGCTTCTTGCATGACATATCCCCATCATCTAATCTCAATGCCTTACCCCCACACTCCGTGCAAGCTTGGGTCCAAACTATAACTCCATAAATGAATGCATAAAAATGTCATCTTGCAAACAAATGTAATCTTTACATGTGTGTGTCTAAAAAGTGCTTTCTTCTTTCTGCAAAAAAATGGAATTCCATTTCAAAATTAGCCACTGAAATGAGTAGTTGTTGAGAAATAATTTATGAAGCAGCTAGGTTGACCGTTCTCACATAAGGATATCTATTCAGCCAACTAGATATATATATATGGAGACAGTCCAGTTTCATGAGAAATATTTTGTCTGTCTGTGACACTTGTTTGCTATTGACTCTAACACGCTAATAAGAGTTTCAAAAGCAATTTAAGTATTAAAGTACAGAAAAAAAATAACAAACTTGCCATCCATCTAACTTTTCCAGTGTAACCTTGTTATATAGTGACTAATGACACTATATGTTCCTAAGCAACGTGTATGTGTCTGCAATCTGAATGTCAGATAAATGAGTCAAACAGCAAAGGAAACTGACGCTTAAGTCCCTTGGGACCTGTGCCATCAAGTGAATGCAGTGAAACTTCATTATAACGACACTCAGAAATCCAACAAATTCAATATAATGACACAAATTTTCATGGGATAAGGTTATTTTGTTCATTATTTGATTCATTTATTTAATGAGGTTTCACTCTGTGAACCCCTGTACTGTTAAGGAAACTCTTGTGTCATTATAATAAGGTTTCACTCTGTGAACCTTTGCACTGGCAATGAAACTGGTGACAGTCACCATAATGAGGTTTCACTATGTGAACCCCTGTACTGTTAAGAAAACTCCTGTGTCATTATGATAAGGTTTCACTATGTGAACCCCTGTACTGTTAAGGAAACTCTTGTGTCATTATGATAAGGTTTCACTATGTGAACCCCTGTACTGTTAAGGAAACTCCTGTGTCATTATGATAAGGTTTCACTATGTGAACCCCTGCACTGGCAATGAAACTCTGAATGCTTTCCATGATGTACATCAGGACAAACACAAATACAGCAAAATTCGTTTACAAATGTATAATAAAAAGACGGGGAGTGGAGCAGTGGCCACAGCCATTCTCCATCAGGTCCACAAGTACCCGTGTGTGGACACTGCCTTCCTGTCCATACAATTTCCCTGTTTTTTAATGTACTGTCATTGGCCAAAGTCAATACATCACTGTGGTCCCACTGTGGTCCCACATGGCTCTTCTCTCATTGATTCGCTGTCCCTTCGTGACTAATGGTGCAGTACACAGCCTGATGGGACTCTTCACACCCCAAGCCAGTCAACATGGACCAGTCTCACTTCAATTTCACACTTTATTTTCTTTTGCTAATGAGAAGCTTGACAGAAATTGCAAGTTCTGGTTTTTCTTCAGGAAAAAAGAACTTGGCTTGAATCAGCAAAGCTACATCTACCATATCTCTCAAAATATCAGATCATCCACAATTTTTGGGTGATTCTGACCACTCCTGCAGACTTTCGGCCCAAAATATCCTAATAAGATTTTTTTAAAAAGTGAAAACTGAGGTGTATTTTTTCACATAGAATTAACTAAATTTTCCTCTGTGATCTAAAAATTTGGTCTTTTTGCCCCTACAGTAAGAAAAGAACTGTGACAGTCCTGTGCTCAGCTGACTGTACGGCAGTAATGTGGTTCAGCAGTTATTATTTTTAAACAAAAAGTGACAGGATCCACTATTACCAAGATATAAGCAAACATGCCAATTTGACCTTTCAAGATCACTCAAGCTCTAAGTTGACAACACCAAAAGAAACCTTATTTTTACTTTCCCACTAAGGTTTAACAGTAACCATGGGTCTAAGATCTGCGATTACTAAGACATAAGCCAATACAATGCACGTCAGTTTGACCTTTCAAGGTCAGTTAAAGTAAAAATTAAAGAGCAAAAGAAACCACAATGGTACTTTCTTATTAGTGTTTAATAATAACCCATGGGCTTATGATCTACAATTACCAAGATGTGTCAATATGTCAGATTTGCTGCATTAAATCTGGTAGAGATGAAGTCTAGATAAATTCCCACTAAGTTTGAAGAGAATCCAACATAGAGTATGGGACAAGATGTTAAAAAAAGCAAAACTACAACAAAAAAAAAAATGTAGTGACACCTGGTGAACAAATTATGGCCTAGGGGTCCCCAATAGTGTCCCTATGCAATTTAAAGTAATTAGTCAAACAGTTTTGGAGAAGATTTTTAAGATTTTCCCAAAATAATTGTAAAGAATTTAAAAATCACTGCAGCATGATAATTTGAACAAAACAAACAGAGACCCACCCAAGGTACATTTCCACTAAGTTTGAAGTGAAAATGGATGAAAGGTTTTGGCATAGTAAAAAACCTGAATTTCTGTGGCAATTCCCTTTGACCTGCACAGTTATAAATATGAATGTATGCACTACCTGAGAAGTACACAAACCAAAAATTGGTTGAAAATTGGGGATCTACAGTATCCCCACCTAGGGAACAACCTTCTTTGACCTTTTCACAAGGTACAAGTTTCAGAACAAGTTAAGTGACAGTTTTGGAGAAGTTGAAAATAGCAATAACACACAAAACTTCATTATAGAATAGAAAACATTGCAGCAGTACCTGGTGAACAAATTAAGGTCTAATAATCCTCAGAAGTAATTGGCCCAGTGATTTTCCCGTAAATTTGGAGATTTGTTTAAGATTTTGCATTAAAAAAAAGAACAAAAACTTCAAAAATCAGTAGAGTGTGCCCATTGGAGCCATTTAGTAGAGACACCCATGATACATTCCGAAAGAGGTTGAAGAAGGTCTGGCTGGTAGGTTTGGATAAGAAATAAAAAATGTGACGGATGAATGGATGGAAGATGAATGAACGACAGATAATGGACAGATGACTTACTCTTATAAGCTCCGCTGACCGACAAGTCACCTGAGCTAAAAATTTGAGGGAGATGTTATATCCCCTGGATCCCTCAAGAGGGCGGGGATTACGCCATGCCCTTCCATCAGTAATGGTGACACAAGGGTTAGCACTGCCTTGCCTACTGCTACCCTCCACACAAATATCTTGGAGGGGGAGAGTTCTTTTACTTGCTACATGTAGATGTGAATCAGCAGGCAGTTTGTTTGATCTCTGCCTTACACTACTTTGCAGTGGCTCACTGATAGGAAGACTTACATGTATATGTAAGTGATAAACGATCCGCTTTGGACTTCTAAACGCCAGTCAGACTGTCAATATACATGTATGGTCATCTGCATATACATGTATATACACAAAGCTAAACTTGTGGACTATATCTGCAGGAATTTCCTCTCATGGTGTTGAGACTTATTTTCCAGGCTAATCTTTTCCTGGCCAGAAAAAGACTAAGTCAACAGCTTTCGTTGGCACAGTTGGGTGATATGAATCTAACTGCAAATGTTAACCAAAGGAAAGCTACTGACCTGGGACTTATCACAATGTTAAGAAATCTGGGCAAAATGCTTATGATTAGCATGAAATGTAAGTAAAGCAGGCAAGTTACATCCAAGTGCTTTTGGGGCAATAAGAGTCACAAGGGGTTAACCCTTAAAGTGCTAATCACTGCTATAGTTGCTTTCTCATTACCATAAAACATATAATGGTTAAAAGAGTCAAATTCCTCATGAAGATACCTTTCATTCAAATACCAGCAAGCCTAGTCTGAAGCAAAATGTGGTCTTAGTCAACAGCTTTCCTCCATACACTTTGCATACATTGCATTGCACGCAAGCAAAAAGTAGTCTTAGTCATTAGCTTTCCTCGGGACACTTTGCTGTTGACTCAATCTTAAATCAGCACTTTGAGGGTTAAAGAAAGAGCTGTAAGAGGCTGAATACCGACACACCCATGCAGAGTACTGCAATGTGTATCAATAGTTCTCACTCAATTCTAATATGTATATGTTCAGTCTTAGGTAAGTCATATTTTTTTTAATGTATGTTTTTCTTAACCCTTTAAGAACTGAGCTGGATACTAAGGTAGCAGTTTTTCCTTGTAGGTTGGGCGCTATGTTCAGTGTTAGTTACTATGTTACATATTTCATGTGGGTAGAGTGATGAATAACCATCTTCATACATAGGCATGGCAAACAGTCTTCAATACATTGTAGCAAGAAGGGCCTCCTCTGTCAGTCCCAATACATTGTAGCAAGAAGTGCCTCCTCTGTCACTCCCAGTGCACGTTACAACATACACTTTACCGTGCAGTGAAATACCCAAGCAGAAATGCATCTGTCATACACAGTAATGAATGGATTCTGGTACTAGTTTTTTTTTTTTTTTTTTTTTTTTTTTCCAGTCATTTCTATGTATACATCAATCTACTTTAAGGTGCACTGCTGAACTCTTATGACTTCTCGACTGACTGACATTAACCCCTTTGCTGTTCAGAAAGAGACCGAGGCATCATGGTACAGGTGCAAATATAACCTGCGTATTTTGGCAAACTTTAAGCTTCACTTCTACTGTACTTATCATGCATCCCTTTCATTACAAACCCGTATGGTTTTGCACTTTATCTGCCCTGTGGACCTGGTAAAATGGGAAAAATTCTGAATTATCAAGAGCTCTAGGCTGCTACATGCGGAGGCAAGGTATGAATTTGCTGTGGACTTCATGATAAGAATGTGCTTACAGGCATATCTGCTACAATATTATGTTAATTGTGAAATTGCAACGATTACAGGATTCTTCAAAATTGTGTTTTCATATCTCACGTTTCTCAGTTCTAAATGTTGAGAGTGGTTCCAGTTGATCATCAAAAACATGAAAAGTGGATTCAGTGCTTTTCAGAAATGGAAAATGAAAGCCTCAAAAAAATGGTTATCTGTGTGCCTCGGAGCCCAACCAGCACTGAAGAAAGTTGTTGACCTGGGACAAGCCAGCTTGACCAGTCTCATCTGAATTGACATTTCTCCCTCCAATCATTTTCTATCACAGCAGTACGTTTGATAAAGCCACCTCTCATGACAGACTACATTGGCTGTTGAAGACCTACATGTACATAATGTACCTACGGTGACACAGATTCATTTATCTCATA
The DNA here is from genome assembly GCA_964020975.1 of Hermodice carunculata. Taxonomy (NCBI): domain Eukaryota; kingdom Metazoa; phylum Annelida; class Polychaeta; order Eunicida; family Amphinomidae; genus Hermodice; species Hermodice carunculata. The sequence goes on from OZ026624.1 coordinate 89,412,569, forward strand.
AGTCATTGCATACAGTGAAACATCGTTATTCTGACATTCAAATATCTGACATATTCACTTAATGAGTCAAGCTTTGAAGGATTTACAATCAGATTCCTTTGCTATCTGACTTCTTTGTCTGACATATTCAGATATCTGACACATCTTGTAGGGAAGAGATGGCATCACCAGAACAAAGTTTCACTATAACAGGGTTTCACTGTATTTTACCTCTTTAAGTGCCCAATTTGGCACTGAGTCAACAGCTTTTCTCGACACGCATTGGGCGCAATGCACCCAATGCGTGCCGAGAAAAGCTGTTGACTTGGGATATTTTCTCTGGAACTAGAGGCATGCTGGTACTTGAATGAAAGGTCTTTTTATGCAGAATACAAATCTGAGATCCAACAGATAATTCAGACTAGTTTGACTTTAGTAGATCAATTCACATGTGATTGTCACTGAAAAAGTTGAGACTATCTGCAATATGAGACTTGTTGCTGGCAGAGAGCTGACCTTAAATTGCAGGCACTTCTATACACATCATGAGAAAGTGACAGTGAAACATTAAAGCAGATGACATCTGCCAGCAGCTTCTGGCTGGTTGAAGAAGCAAGGTTAACTTAATTGTAAGGCACCAAATGATGCTTTAACCATTTCCAAGTGCAGCTGCTAAAGATCAAAAAAACACCCAAAGCAAAACCTCCATCGTTCACTTGGGACACATTATACTTCAAAGTTTACCTGATTCAAAAACACTTTGTAAAAAGGTAAATAGAGAGGAAACAAATAAAACAGATGACATTTCAAGTTACCCATAACTGTCAGCCAAAACAAGTAGGGAACTTTCAATATCATTCGTCTTATGCAAGCAGAATGCCACATGAAAAGTATTATGAACTAATGATGTTTACATGAAGCCACAAAATATCACTGAAACCAACCCGCACAAATTCGACATAAACACGTTAAAATTGCTTCCAGGCAAATAAAATCCCTGAACTCTAACTGAACTTTTGCAAATTGCAAAATTTCTAGTCTTACCACAAGTAGCAAATCAATCACGGAAACCACAAAGATTTGTTTACATCAGGATTTTTTTTTGCTGCAAATGAAGATAAAGTCTTCACAATAGGATTTTACCTCCAAAAGCAAAAATACATGTGTATCATATAATAAGATTTAGTCTCCAGAGAACTAGATGAGAGCTGAAAGATGAATTGTTGAAATCTGTGCATGTCCTGTTCTGAAGTTGATGAATCCTGTAAACCTTCTTCCCAAGTGTTTGGAATTATTATAAAGTTCTTTTTCATCTTAGACTGTATTTTTCCTTCGGGTTTTTGTAATTTATGTACGGATATAATGTATCAGGGCTGGTAAATTCCCCAATGCATGTGCATGTACAGGTGAATTCTAAGTTTACATGTGCAGGATTTAGCCACAAACCCACGCCCCCGACCCTGTTTTAGCTGAACACCTCTGATACCAGAACACTTTGGCTGGGTCCCAAGGGCATTCGGCCTTGACAGGTTTTACAGTACATCAGGCCTAGTCCTTTCACACAGCATAGCCCAAAATCTCAGAGCTTTAACTCTCCCAGGCAACATGAGGCATATATATAGTCCTTTCACACAGCATAGCCCAAAATCTCAGAGCTTTAACTCTCCCAGGCAACATGAGGCATATATATAGTCCTTTCACACAGCATAGCCCAAAATCTCACAGCTTTAACTCTCCCAGGCAACATGGGGGATATATATAATCCTTTCACGCAGCATAGCCCAAAATCTCACAGCTTTAACTCTCCCAGGCAATATGAGGCATATAGTCCCTTTGTGGCAGCATAGCCAGAATCCTGAGCTTTACCTCTCCCTGGCAAAGGTTTGTACTTATCATCCCATCTGTGTGGAGGACCACACATTTGGTGGCTTGGGTTAATTTCAAGGGGCAATTCAAAATAATTTACTGAGCTACTCAGTGAGTGCCCAAACACCAAAAAAGTTGTTCAAGAGAGACACTTGCATGTATACTGGGGCTTTGAGACTGAATTTTCCCTAAATGAAACAGCATGGAAGCATTTCAAGTTTTACATGTAACTGTATCATGCATGCATGTATATGTTATTGTTTGTGTGTGAGTGTGTGAGTGTGGGTGTGAGTATGCCAGGAAGCATTGATATTTTGTATTTATTAAAAGTAACACATTGTCTCAAGTACATTGCAACCACAACACTTGGTGCAAGTTGAAAACATGCTTGGTACAAAAGGAAGGAAACGTGTACTTGTATATCAGTGATCACTGCAGTTGTTGTGTATCGAAAGTCCAGGGCGACATCCAACAGAAATAACGGTTTTCATTTGCATGGCTGCCCGTAATGGAAGCTAAATTGGGACATGCATACAAAAAGGTTCCTGCACACGAAGGATTTCCCCATCATCAACACTCCACTCCTACAGATCAATCTGCAGCCATTAAATGTTCTCGCTGTACATACAGACCGAATTGCTTTGATGCATACGATATCTCATGCCTCCAAGTACTGTTCCACACATGGTCAATACGCAAACAAATGCTAGGAATTATTTGTCAGTAACCTTTAAGAAAAATAAACCTGCAAACTCGCTTTGAAACAAAAAAAGAAATGCACTTTTTTTTAAACAGAATTATGATGTACTGCAAGCCCTGCAAATGGTTTAGCCCCTTGTCTGCAGATGGTTTAACCCCTTGTCAATTTCTTTTTTGTGTCTGTTTCAGCAGGCAGCTACACCATGGACCTTTTCCCCCTTGAATTAAGACTGAGTACACAGCTTTCCTTAATATGGGTTGGCCCTAGACCCCCTTAAATTATGACTGAGTCAACAGCTTTCCCTATGGAAGGTTGACAGGTGAATAAGACTGCGTCAGCAGCTTATAGCACGCAACCCACACTGAGGAGACCTTTCACCTGGGACATGTCATCTTCATCGTTCTTGTCTACAATTTTCAGTCAAATTGTTTTCATTACTGTCGAAATTAGGCAGAACATTGAAGCAGACGACATTTGACTATCAGTCAGTTTTCGCTAGTTTAACCCTTTCACGGTCAACATGAGACTGAGTCTATACCTTTCTTTGGCAATAGACGGAGTCAATAGCTTTCCCTGGCAGAGGCTGGGCACCATGCGCTTGACCTATACCAAGGAGAGCTACTGACCTGGGATGGGTCATCATGATAGTTTTTACATACAATTTTTATACAAATGTTTTCTATTACCATGAAATTCAAGTAAAAACATTATAAAGCAGATGACAATTTACATCTGAATGCTTTTGAGCAATCTGAGTGGCAAACACAAGAGGCCAAAGGTTTAAAGAGCATAATGCACGGAATCTGCAGCGATTTGACTTGAACCTGAGCACTTGATAATTGACAGGATTAACACCTAATCCTCCCTACAAGTGTACAGAATGAGGGATTGTGCGAGATCTTCCAGTGTGCAGCTTCAGTGTCACCTGCTTGTCCTGATCACGCTGTAACTCTTTAAGTGCCAAATTTTGAACCAAGTCAGCAGCGTTTCTTGCCGCGCATTGGGCCCAATGTGCCCAATGTGTGCCGAGAAAAGCTGTTGACCTGCGATAGTTTATCTGGAACTATAGGCATGCTGGTACTTGAATGAAAGGGCTTTTTACGAGGAATACGAATCTGGGATCTTTATAATTCAGGCTAGTTTGAATTTAGTAAATTGACTTCAGACGTGATTGGCACTTAAAGAGTTAATAATAAAGCTGGCCATTGCCACATGCCTACACAAGATACACCTCTGAGCACTGGCTATAGCTATAGCTGCCATTTCTGTGTATACAGATATATTGGCACGCAACTTTTGCCATGTAAAATTATCAGAAACCATCAACTGTCTTCAATATTGCCCATCACTTCAATTTAATTTAGCCTTTTCTGCATGGAATTTGCTGAAAAAAACAAACAAGTAAAATTCAGGCAAGCTGTGTTGATGATAGGCAAACTACAGGTATGCCCGGCTAAAAGTTAACAGCCAAACGCTTTTTTCGCATTTTGCTGGTGTTTGGCTTGTGTTTGGAAACGTTTGGAATGTGTTTGGAAAGTGTTTGGAATGTGTTTGGAAAGCATTTGGAAAGCGTTTGGGAAAAATGACAAACACTTTTACAAAACGTTTGAACACTTTCACAAAGCTACCGAACACTTCTCCAAACGTGTTCAAACACTTTCCAAATGCGTTGAACAATTACCCGAACGATTTCAAACACTTTCACCAACGCATTCAAACACTATGCATTTCAAACACTTCCATTTAAATGATGAAGAATCTCCAAACGTATTTTCAACAGGTCCAGCAATATATGATGTACCTTCATGTAAATGTGCACTTATCCAGCATTATAGGTTGTATATATTTATATAAAACACGATCCAAATACCCAAGTGTCTAATTCAACTAAAATTAATTAAAGACTTAATTCTTCATTTAAGATGTTATGAATACTTCATCTTTCAAAAACTGTTTCGGAGTAAATTCATACGCAATATCATGATCCGATTATGATTCATGATCTGATCATGATATTTCGTATAAATTTACTCCGAAATAGTTCCTAATTTTCAATTAAAATATATATAATTACTCCAAGGACCAATGGAGTATCGCCTGGCTTACTCCACAGGAGCTAATTCTATTGCTTGGCTTAGTAAGCCAAACAATATTTAAATTGAGCTGATTCTGTATTTCCATTTGAAATTTTAAAAGTTAGCCTGTCTTCAAGAACTTCCCTTTCATAAAAAGGATGATAGCGTATACTTGCTACTGAAAGATCTGTAACTTCATAATAAATGAAGTGTTAAACCTGTTAATGTAGGCGTATTATTTGTTTTCTTCTACCTATACTTATTTTCTTCCTTAATTAGGTATGACCATGTCATAATATTGTTGACTACCAGTAACAATATAATTATTAGCAGGTAAAGGTGACAAATACATATTTCCAGGAATTATTTGTCACTGACTCATTTTTTCTTTTCTTCATTTCATGTTAATTTGAATCAGATATAAAGCGGAATTTGATTTGTGGAGCCCAGATTAGTGAATAAGTGATAAGCTTTTCAGACACTTGTTAAAAAATATTCCTGTCATTAGAATTACCAAGTGTACATGTACATGTATCACATATGTTTGGCGCAAAGTGTAAAGTGTTTGAAAACGTTCGGCTTTCACCAAACGGGTTTGGCAAAGTGTTTGAAAGCGTTTAGAAAAGTGTTTGAAAGCGTTTGGAAAAGTGTTTCAAAGTGTTTGTAAAGAGTTTGGAAAGTGTTTGCTACGCGTCTGCAAAACGTTTGACTTTCACTGAAAGTGTTTGGGAAATGTTTGGGAAACATTGGTGCGTTTGGCGTTTGTTAACTTGAACGCGAGCGTAACTGTATACCACTGTTGCATGTATGTACCACATGTGTAAGATAAACTCCTCAATTTAGTTATAAGTGATACAAATTATGACTTCAATCTGTACATGTATCAAACAAATTTAGTCCTCCTTCTAAAGTTTATGTGGTCTGCCCTCAACTTTTTGCTGCTCCAAATAAAGCCAAGGATTGTGACACAGGACCCTGTATGCTGCTTGTTGTCTTGTCTTGAAAAATATTCCACAGGAAAAGTTCATTGCTTTGAACGGAAACCTAGCTTCCACACGGGTCTCTCTCCCCACAGTTGGGCCCGTCACATCAACCTTTTGCAACCTTTTTCTAACCTTTTGAGTGAAAGGCAAACCTTTTTCAAACTCATTCCTAGCACTTTCTAAAGCATTTAAAAACCATTTTCTCGTATTGCATTAATATCCTTCTAAAGACTTTTTAAACCTTTCCTCATTAGGAATGTGTTCTACTCCTAATCTCCATTACACATGTCCTTGAACATGCCATACTTGGTCCTTGTATATCCATCCCTAAGTACACACTAACAGATGATACAGCCCAAATGTATGCCCCACTCTCCGTCTTGTCTATGTTCTTTTCTTCTTTGTGTGTTTCTGTGTGTCTTGTCTGGCCTGTGGATGCTGTCATTCTTTTATCAAGGATTTAAATAGGGCAATGCCCTTTTTTTCAATTGAGAACTTGCACTGATCATACATGTACTTTGTGACTACTTCAATATGTTTAAATCAAACCTTTCTCTAATGGTTGACCACCATTTCACACACTTTCTCAACCTTATTAATTAAAATGTTGAAATGGTTTGCAGCTGTTTCAACCATTTGAAGCTCTTTGTCAACCTTTTACAAACCTTTTGCAAGCCCTTTGTCAACCTTTTGCAAACCTTTTACAACCATTACAAACCCCAGTACAACACTTTGCAATGCAAAAAATGCATTTCAAGGTTTACACAGGCTTAACTGTATATATATACATGTGTGTGTATATATATATACATATATTATATATATATATATGTACATATATATATATATATATATATATATATATATATATATATATATATATATATATATATATATATATATATATATATATATATATATATATATATATATATATATATATATATATATATATATATATATATACACACAGTGCGTACCATGGTCCCCGGTGACATAGTTTTCCCATTACTGCTATGTTAAAAGTCCCTCTGTTATAAGGCGGTTTTGTTATAACTGGGTCTGTTCTGTGGATCCCAACACCAGCGTTATAAAGAGGGAGCACTACATATATATATATATATGTATGTGTGTGTGTGTGTGTGTGTGTATATGTATATATATATATATATATATATATATATATATATATATATATATATATATATATATATATATATATATATATATACAGTATCTTGTTTGACAAGCTTTGGAAAAGTGACCCAGTTTCTGATTGGCTGAGTCTGGTTACTATGTTAACAGGCTGTAGGGCACTAGAAACCACAGGTTGGACTGCTACTGGCCTAGGTGATCATGATCAACTTCCTGATGGTGTCTCAGTCTAGGGGGAGGGTCACAGTATAGTTTTATTTTCCTTACTACCGGTGTCTCCATGTGTTCCCAGGTAACAAATTAAATTAACATACGTCAAAGGAAATAATGTGTAAAAGGGGAAAGAACATCAATTTTACACATGTTTCAATAAATGTCCAAGTTACAGGCCTTACAAAATTATATGTGTGGTCCCAGTGTCAATGAATATTTGGGCCCCCGGGCCCATCCGATCGCCCAAATAATCATGCCCCCGGGGGCCTAAACATTCTGGAATATTTGGGCCCCTTTTCATATTTGATTTTTGTAACACTTCATGAGATGTTTTAACTACAGTTGTAACACTGATGATGTTAATGGTACAAAATAGCAAAATTCGTCATGTTACAGTAGACTAAAGGTACATGTAAAAGGTGCTGATCACAGAGTTTTGTCAGCTCAGCACGAGAATAGATTCACAGCAAAATGTAAAAACATAGTCCTGAATCATGTGAATGGCATTATAATTGATGTGGAATTATGACCAGATGACTGGACTCTAAGTTTACTTAAATCTCACAGAAAATGGGAAATTTAATCTTGATGCAAGTACATTCTGGATCTCAGTATAAAAGTTACAATTGGAACAGTAATTTTTATGAATAGCTGAGCTATTCCCAAACCACATGTACATGTACTTCTGCAAAATAACTATAAATGACTTTTAATTTCCAGATATAATGTAGATAGGGGCCGGGGGCGGGGGGGGGGGGGGGAGGCTTTTGATTCCCAAATGTTTGGGCCACTTGACCCCTGAATAGTATCTCAGTGCCTTGTGGTAGATTTAAATGGGAAAGGGGTCCTTTGATTCCAGACTATTTGGCCCCCTTTCGGTATCTAAATGCATTGAGGTGGATCTTGAATATTTTGGCCCTCTAGTTGTATTTAATTGCTTGCACTGGATATATACGGGGAGGGGGGCCTTTGGTTCCAGGATATTTGGGCCCCTAATATGTATTACATGTGTGTAATTAAGGAGGAGCACTTTTTGATCTGGAATATTTGAGCCCTTCTACAATAAATAAATTCCACATACAAATGGAGGGGGTACATGTATGTCAAGGAATATTTGAGTACCTGTAATTTGTATTAATATATATAAGGAGTGCTCTGGAATCTTTTGGCACCTTTAATAACATTACATGCATAAATGGAGGGGGGGGGGGCTTCTGGCCCCTCATATATGTATCTTAACACTTACAAGCTAAGGGTGACTTTGCCCCCGTCCCAATGTCACAGGGCCAACTGCATTGACATGACCAATTATAGAACTTGAGAAGTATATATATGAAGAGGACTATACTTGGGCTTAGCACAGGACTGTCCTAGTCCTCTTGCTGCTGTGTACCTCTAACAAGGGACCACCTTTTTCTGCCCTTGAGGTGAGCTGTCCACACAGGAGACAAACTGGCATAAACTGGAGGGGTTAGCTGTTATGTACTGGGATATCTAGTTCTTAAAATCTGGCTCTCACTTCAGTACAGTAAGAGCTTTTTTGTCACAAATTATTACAAGACACATACAAATATTCAAAAGCCAAGGACCCCTTTCTCATTTATATCCGCTTCAATGCATTTAGATATAAAAAGGGGGCCCAAATATTCTGGAACTAAAGGGCCTCCTCCCCATATATATCTGCTGCAAGTTATTTACTTACAAATAGGGGGCCTAAATATTCTGGAACCCATTAGGGCCCTCTTCTCATTTATATCCACTTTAAGACACATACATGTACAAAAAGAGGAAATCAGCTGAAAACCCACATCCATGATTCCATTCCGGAATATTTAGGCCTTCCTTTCTTCTTTTAAAAATCTGGTGTTTTATTGTATTTTTTCATTTATATCAAGAGCTAGATATGCCTCGTATGTATCTCCAGAAATGCTGAACAAATTAAGGAATCAGAGGGAAATGGAGACACATAGATCCATACATGTGGGGTACATTTGTGCCAAAATATGTGTTGCATAAATAAGAAAACCAACTTGGTATATATTTGGAGGGATTGTGAGATAATTCTTACAAAGTATATGCACCCACATTACATGTAAAATACACCAATATATACATGTATATACAGTGGCCTTAAGCCTTGTAAATGTATTTAATTGTTTGAATTACATTTATTTTACAAAATAATAGTAAAAAGAAAATATATTTCTTTTAGAGTTTGCAAAATATAATACAGGATGTAAATATAGCATTTGTATCGGGCCAAAACTAAGTTATTCCAATTTCTAAAGGGGGGGGGGGGGCAAATGTTGAAAGTGAATCACGGCCACGTGTTTTCAACACTGTCTACATTGTGCATGGATGAAAGTGAACCTGGTGTGCTGAACATCATCAAATGTATCAAGTTTTCACACAATCTCAAAATACTTGGCACATGGTCTTAGACTGTTTGTTAAACACTGTGAGTACATTGATTTTTAAGGGTATTAATTTTCACAGTTTTTCCATTTTGGAGCTTTCACTGAGACATTAAATTCATTATTTTATTCATGTTTCCTATCAATACCATGTTGATAACCTTTTTCACTGTGATCTTAATTTTACGGTTTTGAAGCTTCAGCGAAACAAGCAAAAATAAGAACATAGTGAAATTAAATGAATTCACAGTGTCATTGTTTATTCATGATCCATGCTTATATATGCAGACATTGTTATGTTTTGCATACATTGAATTTGGGCTGGCTTGTATTTGTCGCTTTCATATAATTTGATCCAACGATGATAAAATACCGGTTAATTCTTTTTTTTTTTTTGCACAAGCGGGTAAAGTATGTTGACCTATGCAATGTGTGGTCAGGACACATAAACAAGCCCCTGATGTGGACGACCACCTGCAGTATGTGACCATTTGGGGCTGGCAGGTGGGATGGTCAAAAAAAGCAGGTAATACTGTATGCATATGTATGCATACATTGCATTTATATATATATATATATATATATAAGGATTTTTTCCATATTCTATTGTGGGTTTTTACTTTAAATAACAAATTCTTTATTTATAACATGCACCATAGTTTTAACAGGGAACAGAGCAACGCTGGAGGTCTCAAAATTAAGTGGCAACAGAAAACACTGCAATTCAATGAAAATCCAACATCCCATTTCTACCTAGTTTTCCCCAGGCTGGCTTGCCTATGAATAATATTAACTCATTCCACCCTAATGATGCTTTTCCCCGATAATACCTAAATGTCGTCTACTAATTGTATTTCACTAATTTAGGGATTATTTTTCAAAATTTTGGATGAAACTTGCATGGAAGATCATTCCAAATTATATGCCCATGGTCAACAGGTTTCCTTGGCGCGCTCTGGGTGCAATGCGCCCAGAGTGTGCCAAGGAAAGCTGTTGACTCAGTCTTCTGTCAGGGTGGAATGAGTTAAATCCCACCTAAATTGTGGCAACAAAATATAAATTGACATAACAACATTTGCATATTTAGATTTCTGCCTGATCTGTTTATCACTCTTATTTCATGTGGCAATTTCTCATCTATTTTCTATTAATTTAAATAATTCACAACACAGTGAGGAATGTAATTGATAATTGAACTGGACACACTGGTAGATCAACACACATCACAGTTCTGAAGACAACACAGAAGTGACAGAAATTCTCATCAAAAATAAATTATCACGAGGCAGGTGGAAATTATGATGCTATTGGAAACAGCACAGTTCTGCGTAACATTATTGCGATCTGATTTATACCTTACTTCTGATGCTAGCCTTATTTTAAGGTGCTAATTACACACAGATAAAAAAAAAAAATTGCAGCAGCAAATTGCACATTGCCAAAGAAAATGGTGGACCCATCCACCACACCACCCCATGAAAAAATCACAGGATGACACTGGATATTTTGTATAAAATTGCCCCCCCCCTATTTAGAAAACAAACAAAAGAAATATTGTTTCATTAATATAGTACAATGAATTCAAAACATTCTGTACACAAAATAAATTTAATTCATAACTGTTAATCCAGGTGACAGTCCCTAACACTTTTAACACGGCCTCAGTGTATAGACATGGCCGCCACCCTTGCAACGTCAGCAGTAGGCTCCTATGAAGTACAATCCTTTTTGTACCAACTGTGCTCTGACTTTGGAGTTCACAACGAGGCTGTGGCTATACTAGCTGTCATGTTTCTCTTGAACATTGTCCAAAATAATCAATTTCAAATGTGCAAACACCCTTAAAAATCACAAAAAGGAGACAGAATTGTGAAAAGGCCACAGCCTTAAATCATGGACTTCAAAGCTACAGCATGGCCACCCATCACTCCACTAGCGGGGATTTGCACCAAGGGCAAGTATCATGTGAAGTCAGGCACTCGGTGCACTCACTCGAGCATGTCACATTGAAAATCAATGATCCACTTGAGCATGCAAATCAAAAGCACTTTTTATTTAAGGAGAAGATTCTTTATGATGATCTTTTTGTGTGATTGTTCTTTGCAACCATTGCCATAACGTAACATTATCAAATCGTTATACATGTCAACAGAATTTCCAGTTTGTCAGCTTTCAGAAAATGTGTACATGTACTTGACCACACTTAAAATCTGGATCTAGGATTACTCAGTTCATCTTAGCTGTGCAGGTATTTTTGAGGTATGGTGACAAAAGTACATTGACGAGACAGCTGGACAGAAATACGGATAGACAACCCAAAAATATAATGTACCCACCACCACCTGATTAAGGAAAAAAAGATGTCTTTGCCCATACCTTGAGCTACATAAACAAACCATTTTTTTTTCAACTAATCAGATGAAAACATTTCAAGTTCAAAAAAATAGACAAAAACAAAAACAAAGTAATTAGATGATCAGAATATCTGGTGCCCAAGTGTATGACAGGTTCATTATTTTGCCTGACATGGTGTCTCTATCAAATTTGAGCAAAAACCGTCCTGCCATGATTTTTGAGAATTCATGGCAACAAACATTGACAGACAGAATTAAGGTTAGACAACCAAGACACACACACTGCCCTTTCCCTGTGAGACATAAAAAACTTCAAAAGATACGTCATACAGCCATGTATGGCTTTCCCAAAGGATAAGCGTCAAGAGAGCCAGAAGGAATCCACACAGGCCTTCTACAGCCTTTAAGCTTCAATAAGCTTTCAAAGTATTACATAGAATCTTTACACCACTTGGTATCGCTGCAGCTCATATACATGTATACAAACTTTGATATTGTGATTAGACTGTGAGATTGTGTTTATGAAATTTAAGATCTCTTCAAGTTGCAGTCCAGGTAACCAGGTGCACATTCCAGAAATGTTTGAAGACTGAGCATTCTGGCGACTCCATTCTAGCCTCTCCAAGTTTGCCATGCAATAATGATAGGATCTGCACATGCCTACTGACAGCTCCAACACAGGCTGTGTTTTGGGACTCAAACCGAAAGGTCACTCCACATGTGGTATATTTCACTGGTGGTTGCACCTGGACAGTTTCCAAATTCCTCAGACTTTTCTCCTCGTCCTATTTGACAAATTGCTGACCTTTGCATTTTTAGAAACCTTACCATTTCTTCTGTTTGCTTTATGGATCGTTTTTGTGTAAATGAGTCATCTTTGCTGTGCGTCATGGGGGCCAGGGAACAGAAAATATCTGACATAGTAAATTATTTCAAGCATGAAATGATGACATTTTGGCTCTCTTACAAATAATTGTCCTGCAGTTTCCCTGGCATTCTTATCAGCCATTCATCCAAACTTCCAATTTAAGGAGACCCAGTCCTTTATAAACCAATGAGGAATGATGAAATACAACTGTTGCATTTACATAAAATATATGCAGAACTACAAGAAAGTAAGACTACATACAGATTATTCTAAATCATGGCAAGCAAAATAATTTGCCGAGGCAAATGTACGCATGAATGTATATGTGTTGACTTTGGTATTAAAGTGCACATGGAGGTTTGAATGGAGACATGCATGTAAACAGCATATTAGCCACATTTCCCTGCATGGAAAACCTTCTCAAATTAAACACCCTTAGATAAGCGTAAAGTTACATAGTACTGGATTCCACTCCAACTGAAGTATGGTAGATTTCAGTGTACAGTGGTCCCCTCTTATAAGGCCACCCCAAATGCAGCCAAAAAGTGGCCTCTCTTGAGGGGGAGAATATTAAGGAAATACCATACTTTTTGCACAAGAATGCTTTCCTTTCAAGAGGCGTGGCCTCTGTTGAGAGGGGCCTTATAAGAGGGGGACCACTGTATGAAAAAAAAAAAATTTGTACAATCGCGGTGAGTGTAGGTGCCCAAGAGATATGCGTAGGCTGCTAGACTGCAGGGTAACCTGTGAGGAAATCATGAGGACTGCACTTGCTAGAAAAATGCATTCTGAGGAACCATGCTAGATCAAAGGCAATGGTGGTTATAATCCATATTCCACTACAAGCAAGTGTCACAGTATGATAGTCTTTACATATATGAGACACACAATAAATAACCTTTCAATTGAATGGACTGTCTTAAAGCACTTGCATTCAGCCAGATATTCTTTGATATCTGCTGGCACAGTGTGGAAACTAGACCAAAGTAGCAAAATTTGTCTCATCTTCAATCTTGAGCTAACAGAGACCGAGGCCGACACTCCCTCCCGGCAATTTACTGGGAGATCATTAAATCCCATGACCCCACAAAACCTAGGTCACGAGATGATGCAACAGCTCATTATATATAATTAGGAAGATGAACAGGCTTGGATAAGCCTCAAAAGCTCCAAAGTCAAGTAACTTTCAATGTTAGTTGTGAGTACAAGTGCTAAATTTCATTTATACATTTGAGCTAACAAATTTGAGCACTTCACCTGGCTATTGAAGTGGAAGACTTTTCAAGGGGCCATACATGTATTTGTAATGTTCTTAATTTGATGTCCCATTTTATCATCAAGTTCCAGGGGAATTTTTACCACCTTTCACAACAGATGATGCTCATGTGATGGGTGCAGAGGCATGCAAAGACAGTTATATACCTCACCATATGACAGCTTTTCTAATTCCTCGCTTTTCCAACCAGGTATCAAATAAAGCAACTGTTACAAATAAGGATGCAGTATACATGGGTGATGTACCAATGTCATCTCTTGGTATACTGGTGGTTTTAGAAACATTCAAATGATACAATGTAACTTCAAGGCTGGTTTTATCAAGTCTGAAGGGCATATTGAGTGCATATTGAGTGCATGGAGGTCAATTGCTCACATGCCATAGGTTTCACACATCATGTACCGAACAAATCACGTCTGTAATGAGTTTGTGTGTACCACTAACTGGCAATGTGCTTGTCGCACTGAGTTGTACCTGAGCCATATCATTTGTAGTTATACTGATCCATTCACACCAGTAAACAACAAGGAGGTCTATCTGATAGCAAGTCAGCAGCTTTTTTGTGTTTTCAGATCTCCATACCTGACCAAAAAATATAAGTTTTTGATCACGACCTGATTTCAACTTAGAGGTTCTCTGGTACACTGTCACAGATGGTGTTTTATATATAAACAGTAAACATTCTTAATTGATTGGCCAATCACACAAACAGGTCTGACATCACAGACAATGTCCCCTGGGGGTCCACTCTACTCTGTGGGACACTTAATCTGCTGACTAAATCGTCTCCACTCCATCACCATTGTGCCATGGCTGACATTCAGAAAAAACTTCTTCCCTGCGGTAAGCGTAAACTCTCATGACATGCAGTGGTAATGTGTTCCCGTCTTAAGTCTCCCAAGGTCAGAAGGAGCCTCATCTTTCAGTTTGGCTGGCATGTGGGTTGGAGGCACAGCCAGGAAGTGTGTCAGTCCTCATTACTCTCAGCACAATCAAAGGTTACCGGTCTGGCCTTCAACTTCCACCTCTACGATGCTCTCTGTTGAGGCTACTCAAAACTTACCAAAGGAATATAGCTGATGTTATTTAACTTCAAACTTTCCAGTTCACTTAGATTGGACAGAATTTATTTTGTTGTGAAAAGGTACAAAAGCCAGGGAAAAAATCTTGGCTCAGAAAAGGAGCTGCTCTGTGTTAATGACCTTAACAGGTAGTCAAAATTGCAACCAGCTTGTCTTCCAAGTGCTAACAGATGATGGCCAGCTGGTCTACTAAATGCTAATTAATAGTGGCCAGCTAGCCTATCAAATGCTAGCAAATGGTGGCCAGCTTGTCCAGCAAATACATGTACCAGAAAATGGTGGTCAGTGGCAACCTACATATAACCCAACAAATATTAGCAAAAGGTGGCCACCTAGTCCACCAAATACTAGCAAAAGGTGGCCATCTAGTCCACCAAATATTAGCAAAAGGTGGCCACCTAGTCCACCAAATACTAGCAAAAGGTGGCCATTTAGTCCACCAAATACTAGCAAACGGTGGCCACCTAGTCTACCAAATACTGGCAAATGGTGGTCAGCTTGTCTACCAAATGCACAAAACACCAGCAGAAAAAGTGAAGTTTAACATATCATAGTAAAAAAAAGAAGCTGTCGATTTCATAAAGGATTTAAAGGCATTATTTATTGTCAGTAAAATATTTATTCTTGACTCTCTTGACTCAGATTACCTAAAAGACCAACACATATCTGAAAAAAAACATACAGGACGTGAAGTTTCCAAGTTCCCACTGCTTGCAAGCTGAATGATTCAAGTTAGCAGTGCACGGAAACACATTCCCCTATGGTACTGTCAAGAACAGAATTTAGTAATCAACTACCATGATGGTAAGAGTCTGCTGCATGGTCACACATCACACTCAGAAGGTTCCCTCGCTAAATTATCTGGATCAAAATCCCTTTAGATTCTCATACATAAATGTCACCATACAGAGTTAAACAGAGGGCTGTTGAGTGGTAGACCTTCTGAGTCGGAACAAAACTCAGACAACAGCTTTCCTTGCCACAGGTTGGGCACAATGCAACAGACCAGCACCAAGGACACCTGTACACCTGGTGTATGGGAGGGACAGCTGTGTACCTGGCATATGGGAGGGACAGCTGTGTACCTGGTGTATGGGAGGGGCAGCTGTGTACCTGGTGTATGGGAGGGACAGCTGTGTATCTGGTGTATGGGAGGGACAGCTGTGTACCTGGTGTATGGGAGGGACAGCTGTGTACCTGGTGTATGGGAGGGGCAGCTTTGTACCTGGTGTATGGGAGGGACAGCTGTGTATCTGGTGTATGGGAGGGACAGCTGTGTACCTGGTGTATGGGAGGGGCAGCTGTGTATCTGGTGTATGGGAGGGACAGCTGTGTATCTGGCGTATGGGAGGGACAGCTGTGTACCTGGCGTATGGGAGGGACAGCTGTGTATCTGGTGTATGGGAGGGACAGCTGTGTATCTGGTGTATGGGAGGGACAGCTGTGTACCTGGTGTATGGGAGGGGCAGCTGTGTACCTGGTGTATGGGAGGGGCAGCTGTGTACCTGGTGTATAGGTGGGGCAGCTGTGTACCTGGCGTATGGGAGGGACAGCTGTGTATCTGGTGTATGGGAGGGACAGCTGTGTACCTGGCGTATGGGAGGGACACCTGTGTACCTGGCGTATGGGAGGGACAGCTGTGTATCTGGCGTATGGGAGGGACAGCTGTGTACCTGGTGTATGCTTCCATCATTGACACTCATTGTCATTTTCATTCAAAATGTTTTCCAGTAAAAATTTAAGCTTAAACATTGTACCAGACAACATTTCACACGTGGCCACTATTGGATAATATACATGTTGGAGAAGTACCTTGAAATCTATGGACATGAAGTCTGTATCTTATACAATATTTAATTCCCTGTGGGACCCTCAAGGCATTGATAAACAGTTAAACAGATGATGTACATTTATATAAAGACCACACAATCCAACTAAACACAGCATCTTAACTCTTTAGTGCCAAATTTTGGACTGAGTCAACAGCTTTTCTTGCAGTGCATTGGGCGCAATGCACCCAATGCACACCAAGAAAAGATGTTGACCTAGGATATTCTTGGTACTTGAATGAAAGGTTTTTGTACGAGGAATACAAATCTGGGATCCTAATGATAATTCAGACTACTTTGACTAAGGTAGATCAGCTTAAGACATTATTGCACTGAAAGAGTTAATTGTGTACCCTACAATGTATGTGTCCAGGCTGCCTAGTGCACCCTCCACCCCTCAGAAAGTGACAACTATTATAAGATTAGTTTGTGACTACAAACACGGGGACTAGGACAAAGATGTTTGCACCCTAGTTGGCCTTTGGAGTGCTCTGGGTAAGACTTGTCCAATCTTTAAGCATGCTGTAACTGTCATGCAAGGGTTATTGGCTGGCACTTTAGTAGTACATGGCCTAAACATGCACATAATATTCTTTGGGCACCTGATGTTTTAATTATTTACAAGCATGTATGTGTTCTGTTTCAAATTTCCTGTTGTTTCACTAGAATTTGCACTGAGTACAATGTACATGTATCTGGCTGCAAGCTGCAAATGACCAGCTACCAGCAAAAAACTTGATCAAAAGTCTCACACCATCTGCTGAGAAAGACGAGATAAAACTATAGTGAAATAAGCATAGGTTTAAAGTAGATTTCTCTGATGTACCCAAGACAAGACCTGAAACACCCATTTCCCATTGCTTGTTTTGTAAACACACTAAAGTGTACTCTATGCAACTTGTGTACTGGAGTTTTTATCACGTAGTTAGATTTTTTTACAAGGCGTTTCCCATGTGGGTGGTGTCTGCATTCATCCCAGGCCAGCTCAAGCCCTCCGCTACAGTATACGTGTAATTTCAGGTACATACAGTCAAGGTGGATATAGTTTAACAGACAGCCCAAAATCTTTTTCAATTAAAACAATAAGTGATGGGAGGTTGTCGAAACATGAGCCTGCTTTATTTATAGCAGCCAAACGTCTTGTGGCTGCATTGACTGCGGCTACCACCAAGGGCTGCATTCTGACAAGCAGCTCATCTCTGGTGTCTCTCTCCTGCCACTCATTCTACATACACAAGTTCTCCTGCCATTTTAACAACTGCCTGGGTACTTCAAAGGCCTTGCTACATGACTCTGATGGACCCTGGCAAAAGATTGGCATACCAAACTAGGCAATCCTGCTTTCAAAGGAAAACTTGTATTTATAAATACATGTGGGCGAAAAAAAGTTTGTACTATCATTAGACCCCCTTAAGCAATATCCTAGTGTTATATATGTATATGTTTCCTGAAGGGTCTGCAAAATGATGACAATTTTGAATGTTGACCCTTTAACCTTCATTAAATAGCTGGGTCAAGGTCACTTTGCAGAGAGCAAACTCATCCCGGGTTTTCATAAGATGCTTCTGCAATCAAATTTTGAAGGATGCAGCTTCATTTGTTCTCCACATATATAGTGTTTACCACAATTTTTCATGGTGATCCCAGGCTGTCACTTTGCACAATTGGGTCAAGGTCACTAGAGAGTAAACTCATGCAAGGCCTTGATATGATATGAAATGTTGTCTGATACAGTGTTTAAGCTTTAAATTTTCTTTATTTGAGAATATTTTAAGTGAAAATTGTAAGTCAGGTTATGATAGCACAGCCAGGCTAAGAACTTTCGTTGCTTCAGGTGTACGATTTCATGGCTGGTGCTCAGTCAGGTCAACAGCTTTGTTTCCTTCATATGCACAATTTCATATTTGGCACTTGGCCAGATCAACAGTTTTCTTGTTTCAGGTGCACTATTCCATGGTTGGTGTTTGGCCAGGTCAACAGCTTTCCTCGCTTTAAGTGCATGATTCCATGGTTGGTGCTTGGCCAGGTCAACAGTTTTCCTTGCTTCTGGTCTACGATTCCATGGTTGGTGTTAGATCAAGTCAATAGCTGGCCTTGCCTCAAGTGCATGATTCCATGGTTGGTGCATGTCAAGGTCAACAGCTTGCCTTCCTTCAGGTATATGATTCCATGGTGCTTGAAGCCAAATCAACTTCTTCCCTTGTACCAGGTGCAGGATTCTGTGGCTGGTGCTTGGCCAGGTCAAAAGCTTTCCTTTTTCAGGTGTACAGTTCCATGGTTGGTGCTTTAAGCCAGGTCAACAGCCTTCCTTTCTTCAGGTGCACCATTCCATGGCTGGTGCCTGACCAGATCAACAGCTTTTCTTTCTTCAGGTGCACCATGGTTTGTGTTTTGCCAGGTCAACAGCTTTCCTTGCTTCAGGCATAGGATTCCATGGCTGGTGCTTCACTTGTTCTCAAAATTCAGTGTTTACAAAGATTTTCTATTTTGACCCCAATAAACTTAACAAAAGATGGGTCAAGGTCCCTTGGGAGCAGCCTAATGCAAGGTTCTGGTAAGATGCCTCAGGAGTGTAAGTTTGATGGTTGTATCTTGATTTACATGTAACCAGAAGTTATTACATTTACAAGTAAGGTGCACAGAGGCACATACAGCCAGGGGCAGACATGATGGAGACAACGCTCATGCAGCTAAGGAGGTCCAAAAATAAGAGATTCTGATAACAGTACCATAGTTAAACTTAACGAGTGTGCAAACCCGGCCATCTGAGCACTCTTCATGATCCCTGTGTGTGCCAAACACTTCTAGTGATCATGGAGAATGGCACAGTGGATTTAAGCATTAAAATTCTAGAATACATATGCACACCACCAAAGCTAAGCAAAACTCTAAAACTTAGACTTGCTAAAGAGATGCACTGGATACAGTAACTTGGGACAACAGAACTGTTCAACCTCAATGTTATGGGCAGATGAACCCTTGTTCAGTCTTATGCTAAATTTTTACCCACTGGTTCATCTGCCCAATTTTTAATGACATTCGTTTTTGAAACACTAGTTTCCTACATCACGAGCTGTGAAAATAATTCCCACATGTGAAGGTAGTCTGCCACGAGACACCATATCTCCTGTAAATAGTAAATACAAATTTGTGAAGATGGCTGGGGACCATAATGAATGCCCCAGCATTGACAGGGTGACAGGACTTGTACTGACTGCATTGACAGGGTGACAGGACTTGTACTGACTGCATTGACAGGGTGACAGGACTAATGTACTGACTGCATTGACGGAGTGACAGGACTTGTACTGACTGCATTGACAGGGTAACAGGACTTGTACTGACTGCATTGACAGGGTGACAGGACTAATGTACTGACTGCATTGACAGGGTGACAGGACTTGTACTGACTGCATTGACAGGGTGACAGGACTTGTACTGACTGCATTGACAGGGTGACAAGACTTGTACTGACTGCATTGACAGGGTGACAGAACTTGTACTGACTGCATTGACAGGGTGACAGGACTTGTACTGACTGCATTGACAGGGTAACAGGACTTGTACTGACTGCACTGACAGGGTAACAGGACTAATGTACTGGCTGCATTGACAGGGTGACAGGACTTGTACTGACTGCACTGACAGGGTGACAGGACTTGTACTGACTGCATTGACAGGGTGACAGGACTTGTACTGACTGCACTGACAGGGTGACAGGACTTGTACTGACTGCATTGACAGGGTGACAGGGCTTGTACTGACTGCATTGCTAAGGGTCTGTACATGTATATGTACATTGCAATTACGCCACATTGAACTTTTGCTTTGTTACATCACGTGCACATACCAACATACACTTGGTCGTACATGTAAGTCACATGTGTCACACCCACAATACAAAGCTTGCATGCATGCACAGCCATTAAACTAGCCTCTGATGAGCCAGACAGCTGGCAAAACTGGCCAGGCATCTGAGTCAGCTGTTGGAGGGTTTTGAGTCATTGTTGGCCTTGCCCTGTCAATTTGCGATTATGGAGAATGCTACATGGGATTGTGCACAAGCTTGGTTTTACTTTTATCCTGTACTCCTAGAGCACTATTTTGTGGATGGATTTGCAAAATAAAATAACAAAGTGATATCAGGATCAGCAAAAGAGAACTATTTGATTTACAACATGCCATGCATGCTATCTAGCTATAATGTTGCACTGATTATGCATGTCCAAGGTTGAATTGACCTTGGTGAGAACAGCTTGCCAGATTATGCATCATGGCAGCCATCAGAGGATCACTTGCTCTGTTTAGGGGCCATTCATAAATCTGTGCATAACAGACAGGATTGTAAAATTAAATTAAAATATATACATGTACAATGAAGCCATCAATGGCTGAATGCAGTTATAAACTGTTAGATAAAAATGAAGTGGGAATTTGCACTCATCAATGGCTGAATGTAGTTGAAAACAGATAAAAATGAAATGGGAATTCTCACCCATCAATGGCTGAATGTAGTTAAAAACTCTTAGTTAAACTGAAGTGGGAATTTGCACCCATCAATGGCTGAATGTACATGTAGTTAAAAACTCTTAGATTAAAAATGGAATGGGAATTCTCACCCATCAATGGCTGAATGTAGTTAAAAACTCTTAGATTAAAATGAGATGGGAATTCTCACCTATCAATGGCTGAATGTAGTTATAAACTGTCAGATAAAAATGAAGTGGGAATTTGCACCCATCAATGGCTGAATGTAGTTATAAACTGTTAGATAAAAATGAAGTGGGAATATGCACCCATCAATGGCTGAATGTATTTAAAATCTCTTACATAAAAATGAAATGGGAATTCTCACCTATCAATGGCTGAATGTAGTTATAAACTGCTAGATAAAAATGAAGTGATGTGCAAATTTTCATCCATCAATGGCTGAATGTCCATATACAAGTGGGAATTTTCACCATAAATGGCTGAATGTAGTTATAAATGTTAGAAAAAAATGAAGTGGGAATTATCACCCCTGTAAATTATACTAGAAGCCCATAGACAAATACGTACACGTATATATTTTTGTGCCTATTACTTCATTTACCACGGAGGAAATCAGACTAAATCCTGGAAATACACTGTACATGTAGGTATAAAATTTTGCCTGTGCCGGTGGCGTTTAAAAAGTAATATTGGAATTCCCCTGCTGATACTTTATAATGGAACAGCCCCACAGCTCCTGTACCCACCCTCACAAAATGGAACAGCCCTATATCACTTGGGCACAATGAGCCTGATGAGGCTGTTCTACAGCAAAATTAAGTCACAACAAGAGTAATTGCAACTGTGAAGCACCAGGTGAACATCCAGAGGCTCAGCCAAATGCCAGCTTAATGTCAGGTCAACCACTCACTGGCAACCCAGGAGACAGGGAATTTTAAAAAGTACAATAATGTCCTCTGAGCATCCTGTGGTGCTCGACAGCACAATCAGCGATCCTGAATAAGTGCCAAACCAAATTACGACTAGGCAGAGACTGAATTGCTCCTTCTACAATTCATACTTTCTTCTTCAATATTCTCCCCAGTCAGACATACACTATTAACCTGTATGCAGCACAGGATGCCAAGTCACTTCTTTTCTGAGTTTGTTTGGGTTTTTTTCCTTTTTCTTTTTCTTTCTTTTTTTTTTTTTTTTTGGTCCTTTTTTATGTTTTTGTTTTTTGTTTTTGTTTTTTAACATTTTCTTTTTCTCCACTTGGTGTTACCAAAAAAACACATGCAGTGATAAGTTGTTTGACTTGCAGTTTGACCGTCTTTGTAACTTTGTCTTGATCAAGTCCACACAAATCTTTGCTTCTGTTTACTGATAACACTTTGAAAATTAAAAATGAAAAACCCAGTAACCAAGAAATTTGGTTGCAGCAGGTTAGGATGGGCTCCTGTGAATCTAATTGGTTTCACTTTCAGTGGGTTGGCAAGGGCTCCCATTAATTTGGTTACAGTGGGTACAGAATGGCTCATGTTAAGTTAGTTACAGCGGTTGAGGAAGGGCTCCTGTTAAGTTAGTTACAGTGGTTGAGGAAGGGCTCCTGTTAAGTTAGTTACAGTGGTTGAGGAAGGGCTCCTGTTAAGTTAGTTACAGTGGTTGAGGAAGGGCTCCTGTTTAGTTAGTTACAGTGGTTGATGAAGGGCTTTTGTTAAGCACTCTAAATACATGCAACTGTTTTTGAAGAAAATCAACTTAGAGCTTGATAAAGTACACTGGTTGGATGTGTGTAGCCACTGATCTACATATGCATGTAATCTGCACAGATAAAAGCCTAGTCAGTGTTGTTTTTCATATGCATATAGCTAGCTAGCCTTTAGTCAATTTCTCAAGGATCACTAAATATAACCGTCAGAATCCAACAACCTTAAGACTAGTATCACTTTGTGCAATAAGGTCACTTGTGACCTTATGACAATTTTGAATGCTGACCCATGTGACCTTGAAAATTGGGTCAGGTCACCTCGTACCAAGGTGTTCATAATATACATGTACATGCTTCAGCTGCTAAGTTGGGAGGATGCAGCTTTGTGCATTCTCCAGATACAGCATATGCAATTGTTACTTAAGTTGGTTGACAATTGTCACTTTGAAAAATAGGTCAAGGTCACCAAGGAACAAACTCATTCAAGTCTCTATAAGATGCTCTTAAGGCATATAGACTTGATCAGACATGGCTGTAGCTTCATTTGTTCTCAAGGTAGAGTGTTTACAAAAAAATTCTATGTTGACCCCTTTGACCTTGAAATATCGGTCAAGGTCACCTGGCAGACATTCATGCAAGGTTTTGAAAAGATACTTCAGGCATATAAGTTTGACTGTCACATCTCAATTCAGTGAGCTGTCATTGTGTTGACAAGGTGTATGCACAAATGTGCAGACATGATGACAACAATACCCTATCAGTTTACGAAGGTGAGAGCACCAAAGAAACCCAGCCATCTTCAATATTGTGTGCATATTTGCAGAAGTCAGCACGGAGCCATCAAATTTCAATGACCTACATGTACATTGTAAATAGACAGTATAAGGTTTGATATGAGGATGTGATAATAAATCATTTTCATGCTGCATGACACTTTAATCAGACACATTTGTAAATTATATGGTTTTATACAAGTAAGTTAAATCTAATTTGTTGGTGTTCAAATTTGTCAAGTTGCTTACACTATAAACTATAATGTGTATTTTACAAGATGTGAATTCCAAACATTTGTTCTCTCGCTCAAGTTGTAGTAATTGAAGTTAATTGCATTTAAAGAAAAAAAAATAAAATGATAATGAAGACCTACACATGTTTACAATTTAAAGCATATACAGTGGTATCTCTTTTGAGAGACTGCCCCTACAGCAGGTCAAAATGCGGTCTCTCAAAACAGATGGTCTTTCATTAGAGGTACAATAACATGGAAAAGATAGCGCAGTGTTCTGAGAGAGCGGTCTTAAAAAGATATGCCTTCTCTCATTATAGGTGTCTCTCCAGAGAGATACATGTACCACTGTAGTTATAGGCAAATATGATGCAATTTAAAAAATGGTACATGTACCAACAATAAGAGTATGACTGTATATTGCATGTGACAGATATGCGTTCACAACTTTACCAGTCTACAAAACCTACTTCTGTAATTACAACCACTCTGTATACAATACACATACACCTGTAACTTTGAACATCTGTCTCTAATCTTTTTCTTATTTTGTGTTCAATCATATATAGCCTGCTGCCACAAAAAGTTCCTTTTTCTCACCTCAAAACTTTTTAAATGACAATAAGTGTTGGGGCATCCAACACTTCTTCTCTTTTCTCCCCTTACACAATATAATGTGTGACACATTTTTTGATTTTTAGGAATAAACACATAGCACCAATATGATACACAACAGCTTGGTATTCAGCACCTTTATGGGTAACACTGACTATACAGTGGCATAGGGCAAGGGCACAGCAGCCAATCAGAATGGTGATACCAAATGTAAAATTAGGATTGGAGATGGCACTATCCCCCAGACTGGTGCAACACATCCTTTCTCTTTCTACCTCCTATCATATGGTTTACTTCAAGTTTCTAGTTTCTCCTTTCAACTTGACAGACAGGTCAGCCACCTAATAAAGTTCAGTAAACTTGATCTGGATCTTGCTAGTGACTGCCACATGTCCATATAATGCATAACAGCCTGGTTTTGGAGCACACACACACACACTATACACAAGCATGGACAAGCACACTGGCCAATCAACATTATGATGTGAAATGTAAACCTGGGATTGGCCTGGAATGGCACAATTAATCCACCAGAATGATGGAGTTTATGTTGTTGATAAGTTGCCTGTGTTGTTGCCATGGTCAGATGGTATGTGGTTTGGAGCCATATGGCCTGAATTAACTTGATCAGACTGAAGAAGACTAGGTTGGTTGTCCCTATCTGGAACTGGCTGAGGTGGACAAGGTCAGTTGTCCACCTCTGTAGAAGAGACTGGAGAGGACAAGGTCAGTTGTCCCCCTCTAGACTGGAGAGGACAAGGTCAGTTGTCCCCCTCTAGACTGGAGAGGACATGGTGAGCTGTTCCCTTTGTAAATGTGACGTGCTGGCTAATTTTAAGTCCCACAAAGTACATAATGCATGCAATAAAGTTGCATTGTCCAGTTTTGCCACAATTAATACTTTCTCATTCCATTGCCTTAAAGTGCTCCACAGAAATTTGCCTGTTTCTAATTTTTCAAACATTTTTTTTGGAAACCGAAAACAAACATTTTCAAGTTCAGTTCAGTTCAGCAACAGTGAAATAGTTTAATATGCCTTCAATATGTTAAAACAGAGAAATGCCATGTTACAAAGGACAAATGACAATTGACTCTGGCATATACATATTAATATACAGTGTAAAATCTTACACTCTTATTATCGTTGCATGAGAGTGCTGCTACTCTGATTTTATTGTCCTACTTCTGTATGTTTTTGCTGGCCATATACATGATATAGGCCGGGGACCTGGGAATCCTTGAATAAAGATTCCCTTATTCATCCATTCAGCGTAACAGAACATTTTGGGTGAGAATGGTTGGTAATTAAGACCAGCTATCATGACAGCATGTCCCAAATCAACATGTTTCCTTGGCATGCACGTAGCTTACATGGTCACACTGTATCCAAACCATACACAGAGAAGCTGTTGACTAAGACTATAACATACAGAAAGCCTTCAGTCAGGACCCATTGTAATTTCTGTAGTCACAATTCTCTCTCTTCATTTGCTAAGTGATTTTTTATCCCCTGCCACCTGAACATAAGACGGCTTACAAAGACAACACCATAATGAATCCCAGTGATATCCTGGCAGCAGGAAAGCTGCAAGATCAGTGGGAATTTCTATGGGGCATAAAACCAGAAAAACGTTTGGTTAGTTCTAAATTTGTTCCAGTTAATAAAAAATTACATCCAAATTGCTTGATGACCAGACCCATTGTCAAACATAACCACATCTGGAAAGCACGATGCACGACGAAGTGTTTCCAGGAAATCCAACACACTGTTGCCTGTGAAACAGACCAACCTCTGTTTTGTCCCGTCAGTGCAGTTGAGATAATGAGAACTTGGTCTACTTCGGAGGCAACACTTGAACACAATGCTGGTGGTCATGACATCACGCTGTCCTCATTGCGTCACTGCCACCATTTCTCTCAAACTCATCCATGTTCATCAAACTCCTTTGTCCCATGTAATCATCTCTTCACAAGTGTCCTTATCGCACCTAAATTACATGGACGAGGTCAGACCACGCAGTCAATGACAGGGCTGTGCAACCATGGCAATGCTGTGGCAGTAAATTAAGTGTCATACACATCTACTGAGGCTATCTGTGATTTCTGACATAGCATAATATCCCATTCCAATTGGAATATTTTTGCTTATCAAAATGCGGCCCCATCTACCTGGAAGTACACATACATGTACATGTAGTCTCTACATTGCAACTGCAAAGGGAATACATGGATACCTCAGACAAGACTCCATTAGGAATGCTCAAAAACCTAACATACACTCCCAAATGAGGATCACAAGGGGACTGCATCATATTCAGGTTGGGGCATGCAGTGGAACTGCAAAGGGACTGCACAGATTCCCAAGTGAAGCCTTGAGCTTTACTGCAAAATGACTGCATCCTTATACTGGTTGGGAAATGAAGTGGGACCATAAGCAATGTATTGCATGCATGCATGCACACATATTTCTGAGTGAAGCCTTGTTACTGCAAGACACCTAATACCTGTACTAATACTGGTTGGGGCACGCAGTGGAGACTGCAAAGGGATTATACAGACACATTCCCATGTAAAGCATATCCACTGCAAAGGGACTGCATCATGCTGGTTGGGGGATGCAGTGGGACTGAAAGGGGACTGCACACACATTCCCAAGTGCAAATTACTCAGGAATATTGACCCAGAAATGTGGGGCTAAAAAGGGCCTGATCTTTCAGCAATTAATTAATTTAAGCAATAGAAATTTTTGTCAAAAGGGCACTAAAATGTGGGATTCGCCAGACTTGTGCATATCAGGGCTGTCCAACTGGAGCATTGTAGCAAAATTTTCCTACAAAGCTCTTCAAAATTGCTACAGATTTTCTCAAAAATAAGTGCTTCTTATGTAAAGAAGTGGAAAAAATGCTACAAGGAAAGAAAATTTTGCTACAGATGTTTTCAGCTGGGCAGCACTGCATCTTGTTGTACAATCAGTGCACTTGGAGACTATACATATATACACATAGACTGCATGAACTCTTTTATTGGTGTACATGTAGGTCTTAATTTGCATTGGCCATTATGATACTGGCAGACATGTCAACTCTCAAGCATCTTGTGTCACATGTTCCAGTACAATCTTCCTGATGATGCTCTGATGTATTAACAAACGAAGCTTCACATATGATGCACATTTGTATTTTGTGGCTACAATTAAAATACAAAAAGTACACAGTCAAATTAATTGTTATACTTCCCAAACACAATAAATATACAGCAACAAACACAGTTTGTACCAAATTTTGGGATAAAATATTTGACCCTTGCCCCCAAACATATTTAAAATAAACAAACATACACTGTTTGTACCAAGTTTCACGATCAAAGATTTGACCCTTGCAATGCACCATAATGCCAGATTTTGCTTTATTTTTCACAAAAGGCAGAGCATGCCCACAGAACCCCCAAGAGCATTTTGTGCCTTTGGTACTCATCAACATAACCTGTCTCACTCCTTCACATGGCTCAGTGTTGATGTATCTGTATTTCCTAGACGAAAACACATCAACAAGACTATAAATACCCCATGAATAAACAAGAAGAGTGTATACATTTGGGCTTTTTTCCAATGATCTATATGTCATCTTTCAATCAGAATACACAACAATACCAAAACACTTCATGGCCTACTTTTAAATGTCAATTCTTAACATTGATTGGCTCACAGTAGCGCAATGTAGTGGACAAGCAAAACATATTATGTTTGATTTTTTTTAAAGCCCAAACTGGGACCTCAGTTGATTACAGTAAATTATCTATGGAAAACCCAGGAACTCTGTAAAACTTACCTCAATTGTACAAGTCTACATCGTAGACCTTTAGTGCCTCATGTGTGATACAGGGCATTAGACCTTTAGATCACCTTGTATTTTCAAACTGCAATGCCCAGAACTCAGTGACAAAGATGAACAAGAGGACTGTGACAGTCCTGTGTTCAGCTGACCTTACATGCAAAGGTTGAAGTGGTGATGTGAACTTGAGAATGATATCAAGGTCAACTTTAAGATCATCATCACTACTACTAACTTAAACAAATCCCATATTACCAATTCTTCCAAATTTTGATAATTTGAAAAAAAAAAATGACAGCACCACCATGTAATGGAGACATAGTGGAAATCAAGTCCATGTACATGTACTTTCCCAATAAGTCTGAAGAGGATCTACTCACTGTTTGGGAGAAAAAGTCAGGAAAAATTCAAACATCCAAACATTCTTTTCAAAGCAAAAAATAATCACAGGGCCACCTATTGCACAAATGGAGGTCTAGCGGTCCCCAGAAGTTACATATACATTTTTAAAGCAATTGGCTGAGCAGTTTTGGAGAAGAAGGTTTTCAAGATTCTGCCAAAAACTAAACCAAAAATAGTTGTAAATGCAAATATCACTCAAGCATGACCATTTGAATAAATTGGTAGACATCCATCCAAGGTACATCTCCGCCAACTTTGAAGTGAATCTGAATAACCTATTTGGAAAAGTAAAAAATGTAACTTACCATTACAATCCCCATTGACTTCCATTGTAATCAAATGGGAATGTATGCATGGTCCAATAAGTACTCGAATTGAAAAATACATTAAAATCCGAGATTTGTAAAAAAAAAAAAAAAAAAAATATTAAATTACAGCACCACCTGGTGAACAAAATAAGATCTAGGGATCCCCAGAAGTGTCCCTAGGTACAATTTAAAAGCAACTAGTGGTTTTGGAGGAAAAGATTTTTTTAAGATTTTGCCCAAAAAAATGAACCAAAAATATCCTTAACAAGGGGGCTGTGTGAACAGCCCGTGCCTCAGCTGATCGTGACATTCATCACACTTACAGCTCTATGAACTTGGGAAAGGATCAAGGACACCATGTTGTGAGTAAGTCTGACCTTTATAGAAGAACACTTACATGTGCAACATCAAAGTTCAAGTAGTTCTCAAGTTATAATGAAGAGTAAAATTCATGTATGTTGCACTGTGACCCCACAAATGAGGTCAAGGTCATTCATGTACTGTCTCAGCATGACCTTCATACAGAATAATTAACATGTGTAGCTAACTCAAAACAGATCTCAAGTTATCAAGTAAACAGTAAATTTTGTGTCAGTTGTCCTGTGAATTAGCATTAGAATGCCCATTGACTTACATAGTAATCAATAGGAAAGCTGCATTGAACGATAAGTGTTTGAATTGAAAGTCCTTAAAAATCAGGAATCCAAAGCAGTGCCACCTAGTAAACAACTGTTTGACCCTTCCACAACAACATTATATCCATCACATTTCAGCTTAATCTGAGGGACAGTTCTGAGAACAAGTGAAAAACAGCAAAACATTACAAAAACTGCATAAAAAATTGCAGCGCCACCTGGTGAACAGATTGGGAACTAGGTGTCCCTAGGAGTGTCTATGTACGATATCAAAGCAATTGGGTGAGCGGTTTCAGAGGAGAAGAATTTTGAAGGTTTGTCCAAAAAAAGAACAGAAAAAATCATAAAAAATCCAAAAATCAATTGAGCGTGACCATTTGAACACACTCAATAGAGATACACCCAAGGCACATCCCCACCAAGTTTGACGTAAATCTGGTCAATATTATTAAAGTTATGACCATTACAAGAAATTCCCATGTTAAACTTTCCTATTAAAACTTTTGTAGAGATTTATGAAAAAAATCATAAAAAAATCCAAAAATCATTGGAACATGACCATTGGAACAAACCTGGTAGACACCCACCCAAGGTACATTGCCACCAAGTTTGAAGTTAATCTGGATGACGGTTTTGGAGAAGAAGTCGCAAATGTGAATTAGCATTAGAATGCCCATTGACTTCCATAGTAATCAACAGGAAAGCTGCATTGACCGAAAAGTACCACAATTGAAAAAATCGTTAAAAATCAGGAATCCGCAGCATTCCCACATAGTGACCAACTTTGTTTGACCCTTCTACAAGGAACATATCCACCACGTTTCAGCTTAATCTAAGTGACGGTTCTGGACAAGAAGTTGGAAATAGCTATAACACACAAAAATTCACAAAAAATTAGGAAAAAATTGCAGCGCCACCTGGTGAACAAATTAAGAACTAGGAGTCCCAGGGAGTATTCCTGTGTGATATCAAAGCAATTGGCTGGGCGGTTTCGGAGAAGAAAATTTTTTAAGATTTACCCAAAAAAGAATAAAAAAATTCATTAAAAATCCAAAAATCACTGGACCGTGACCATTTGAACAAACTTGGTAGAGACCTACCCAAGGCACGTCTCCACCAAGTTTGAAGTGGATCTGACTGACGGTTTTTGAGAAGAAGTCGAAAATGTGAATTGTGGACGACGGATGGACGACGGACGGACGATGGACGGACGACAGACGACAGACCCTCACAAAACCTCAGCTGACTGACAAGTCAGCTGAGGTAAAAACCCTCAAAATTCACTGGACCATGACCATTTAAAGAAAGTTGGTAGAGAGCCCCCAAAGTAAATCCTCACCAAGCCTCAAGTGAATCCAACAGATGGTTTTTCAGAAGTCGAAAAATGTGAATTGTTGATGAACGGATGTGGAGAATGATGGATAAAGGACCATTACATAAGCTCAGCTGACTGACAAGTCAGTGGGCTTCGAGAATACTGTGGTCAGAATTTACATGTTGGAAGCTGTGGACTCCAGGAGTATTTTCAGAATTGATCTACATGAACACTGGAAATAAAGTTTATATCAAATATGTTTTCATAAAGTTCTGTGTTCTGAGAAGATATGACTTGTGAAACATGGAACTCTTTACTCAGTGTCACATCACAATTTGCAACTCAATGCATGAGGTGTTGCTACTCAGACTTGCATTTTGTGGCACTGTTTTACAACACTTTCTCTTCAGTATGTGAACCTTTCCTACTTGTATTGCTGTCAAAATATTAACCTGAACCTTGTGAAAACTATCAAAAAGTACTCAGCTGCACTCTCATCATGCTTATGACAATAGGTCTACATCAGCTGAGACAGGTGTCCACATTTGCAGTTCCATTATTCATTATGCCAGGTTGAAACTACATGGAAACTTACACATGACTGCAATGGGATTACTTTTGGAAAGAAGTCTCTTTATTACTACAATGTGTGGAGCTTCAAAGAGGTTTCAGTGTGGCTGCATTAGTGGAGCAGTCCTTTTGCAGTCCATGTGTTATTAACAATAGCAGTTTGGCTAAAACTGCAAAGTGCATGATTGCCCTGCACTGCAAAGGGGCCGCCATGGGACTGCAGAGAGCATGCTACTGGACTGTAAAGGGGCTGCCATCAGACAGCAGAGGGCCTGCTACTGGACTGTAAAGGGGATGGCATCATACAGCAGAGGGCCTGCTACTGGACTGTAAAAGGGCTGCCATGAGACTGCAGAGGGCCTGCTATTGGACTGTAAAGGGGCTGCCATCAGACAGCAGAGGGCCTGCTACTGGACTGTAAAGGGAATGGCATCAGACAGCAGAGGGCCTACTACTGGACTGTAAAAGGGCTGCCATGAGACTGCAGAGGGCCTGCTATTGGACTGTAAAGGGGCTGCCATCAGACAGCAGAGTGGCTGCTATTGGACTGTAAAAGGGCTGCCATGAGACTGCAGAGGGCCTGCTATTGGACTGTAAAGGGGCTGCCATCAGACAGCAGAGTGGCTGCTATTGGACTGTAAAAGGGCTGCCATGAGACTGCAGAGGACCTGCTATTGGACTGTAAAGGGGCTGCCATCAGACAGCAGAGTGGCTGCTATTGGACTGTAAAAGGGCTGCCATGAGACTGCAGAGGACCTGCTATTGGACTGTAAAGCGGCTGTGTTTGCCCTCAAGGTGCATCCTTTGCATCCTGCAACTAATATGTATGTTAACCAAATGGCCAAAAGGGAACTGAAATGAAATTGAACTTGCATGCTGTACAATTGTCATTTCCTACTATACAGGTACCATAAAGGGACATACATGTATACCTTTGAAAACTGAAAATGGACTGGTTTGGGACATCTCCATAGGACCAAAAATGGCTGGAAAGGGACATATTCATGAGGATTGAAAAAAAGATTGAAAGGGACATATTCAAGGGGATTAAAAAGGGATTGGGATGGGACATAACCATGGGGCAAAAAAGGGAATGGAATGTATGTGGGACTGAAATGGACTGGAAAAGAACATATTTTTGGAGCTAAAATGGGATGAAAAGGACATATTCATGGGACTGAAAAAGGGATTGAAAGGCAGTTGTCCTTGGTGCTGAAAATGGGAAGGAAAGGGACATATGTATGGGGCTGTTAAGAGTCACTCCTGTAAAAGGGACTGATTACTCCGTTAATGTTAAATACATCTGCTCTAGTTCAAGCATGCAGCAGTTGATGGGCTGTTCCATATTATTATTACTGTGTAGCGCACTGTCTTAGACCTGTACCTGAAAAAAACTTGTTTTTATGATCTTTATAGTGCAACAATATTGTACTTTCTGTACATTAACACACACTTTTTATACAATTCAAGTGAAACAGTTTTTGCCAAACACCAATAACCAGGCATAATTGTAATTCAACACGATACATGTAATTAATCTTTCACCAATGTACATGAGGAATCCAAGCAATCAATCAAGCTGCAGGAAGGAGGAAATCCCCTCGTCCACACCAAGAGTCTTTAGATCTACACAGACATTTCATGCAAAGTCTGGAACATATTACAGCAAATGACTTTTGGAGAGGACAAATTCCTCATGCACATTCAGGTGAAAAATTATCCTCCTCCTCCTTGTTGACATTTAATTACTCATGGATCCTGGATATAAAAGTCTCTGTTATCTACATGTACAGTGAAAACTCGTTCTAATGACACCATCTGTCCCCTACGAAATGTGTCGGATAACTGAATATGTCAGATAAATGAGTCAAATAACAAAGAAAATAAATCTTTGCCCTGGAAAATTTGTGTCATTATATTGAATATGTCGGATATCTGAGTGTCGTTATAATGAGGTTTCACTGTACATTGTAAGTCATTCAATGTCATGGAAGGCTTCTTTATGGGTGTGAAGATACAAATTTCTGTTAACCTTCTCTTTACTGAGGCACTGGGAAGAGCTGTGGACCTGCATTATTCTTCTTTTATTGAAGGACCACAAGCAAGCTGGTATTTGAATGAAAGGTCTTTATACAAGGAATTTGAATCTGAAATAATTATAAACACTAGTAGATTTTAACGGCGGCGTTTGGACATTTCGGCGGCGGTGGGCGGTGGATGGCGGCGACCAGCGGCGGTCGGCGGCGACCAGCGGCAGTCGGCGGCGACAAGCGGCGGTCGGCGGCGATCGCCGCTGTCCGCCGCTGGTGGCCGCAGACCGCCGCACTCATTCTCACCTTCTGTGGAGTCTCAACAGGAATGGGCGGCGGTGGGCGGCGATACTGCCTATCGCCGCCGACCGCCGCCCTGGGCCGCAGAACGCCGCTCATCGCCGCCTTCTGCCGCAGACAAACTCAAATCAGTCCAGGGAGCATCTGTTTCTTTCAGTTGTAAGCTAAGAGAACAAATATATGCACCTTTTTAACAAATGTGTGCAGTTATGGACCCAGGCTGGGTGACAATAAAAGTCAATATGTATATACACACACACACACAATGTAGGACTATCTACTGTATGCACACACACACACACTGTGTATGGGTGTGTATATGAATATATATATATATATATACAGTGGTACCTGCAATTTAAGACCACCCATAATGCCAGACAAAAGTGGTCACATATGACAGGTGGTCTTTCATTGCAGGTAAATTAACAAAGAAATAAAAGGCCAATGTCTTGAAAGAGTGGTCTTAAAAACTAATGTGGTCTCTCACGAGAGGTGGTCTTCAGGGCAGGTACCACTGTATATATATGTGTGTGTGTGTGTATGTATGTATGTGTATATATATATATGTATGTGTGTGTCTATATATATATATATATATATATGTATGTATAGATATTTCATAAATTATTAATCAAGACATCATTATCAGAGTAAATATCTTTAATTATGACAACAGCATGCTGACTATAGTATTACACATGCCAAACTACAATTGCAGAATTTGAATCTTAAACATACATATATTGACTTCTGACTGTGTGTGTGTGTATATATACATATTGACTTTTATTGTCACCCAGCCTTGGTCCATAAGTGCGCACATTTGTTAAAAAGGTGCATATATTTGTTCTCTTAGCTTACAACTGAAAGAAACAGATGCTCCCTGGACTGATTTGAGTTTGTACGCGGCAGAAGGCGGCGATGAGCAGCGTTCTGCGGCCCAGGGCGGCGAGCGGCGGCGATAGGCAGTATCGCCGCCCACCGCCGCCCATTTCTGTTGAGACTCCACTGCAGGTGAGAATGAGTGCGGCGGTCTGCGGCCACCAGCGGCGGACAGCGGCGATCGCCGCCGAGTGCCGCTTGTCGCCGCCGACTGCCGCTGGTCGCCGCAGACCGCCGCTGGTCGCCGCCATCCACCGCCCACCGCCGCCGAAATGTCCAAACGCCGCCGTTAAAATCTACTGGTGAAAGTAAGCACAACTTTGGTTGATTAGTCCTGGAATAGTTCATTTTACTCTTCAGCACTATGGTCACCTTGTGACAAGATTCCTTATGAAAGGTCACCCCATTGATAAGGCCATTATTTTTATGTATAAAATGTCTATTAATATTCAATTGTACCTTTGTGAATGCCCTCCCCCTCCCCCCTCCCCCCCCCCCCCATGTGGCTACTTTAGTTCAGTCACCACACATAATCCCTGAGAAAAAGAAACGTCAGTCACCTTGACTTTTACATTTGAGGGACTATGTAGATTAACTAAAAACTAATGCCACAGTAATTATTGTCTGATGGAATATCCATTAAAATAATTAAATGGGATGCCTGTACATGTTGCATTTCCACTGTATGCTTTGTACAATGAATGAAAATGGTGTATCACAATGCTGTCTTGCACATTGAAAGATTTAAGTCACTTGGTGTACTTTGACTATCCTTGTCACCACATATATCATGTATACAGTTTCCTGTAGATCCTGTGCTTCAAAGTATACTGTGTACCTGTATCTTTTGTCATCAACTGTAAAGCTTGGGCTATGGTTTGTCCTGATCTATTCCTCCCTTGAGTGATCACACTCCGTACTCTACAATCCTTTCTGATTAGAAATGCAAATTCAACGATACAAAATAATGACATTTAGGCTTCATTCAAACTGGCATTTTTGTTGCCAAAGGTATAATCTTTCAGATCTCCAGGATTAGCCCTGTAGCCACAGATATTACCCACACAAGGCTGTTTGTGTGCCTGGTATAAGAGCACATAATGACTATAAGCATCATCTTGCAACCACAGGTATTAACCCCTTGCTTGCCCACAGGGAGTTACAAAAATCATCTGTGTAAACTTGGACTGACTCATCAAGGACTATGTGGGATTGACGCAAATAAACATTTACATCAAGTTTGTTGTGCACATCCTTAAGGGTAATTTTTGGCAACTGGTAGAGCCATGAACTATCGCAAGAGGCACAAAGTCACTTGAAAAGAGGTGTAAGTTAACTGACGTCTTTCTCGGTGCAAATATGATAAGTGTTAAATGAATCCACACACTCACAATTTTTTTTCTGTGAAAAAAAAAGTTACACCAAGCTTGTACCCCTAGCAATATATTTATTTATGGAACAGAGTGTTGTAAAATGTCTTCCAATTCCATCCCAACTTAAGAGGACAAGCTTGTACCACTCCAGGGTCTGCTAGAGCATCCTCTATCTCAGAGTACGCCAACTCTACATGTATATCTGCTGCATCACACACTCTGCCTGTACAGTCAACATACTTTGGCACCAGAGCTGCTTTTGCTTCTACCTTTTCCAAAGCAGTGTAACTGAACATTTTGGAAAAATACATAAGTTTATGAAAATACAGTGAAAACTCGTTATAATGACACCATTTGTTAAATTAGAAATGTGTCGGCTAACTGAATATGTCGGATAAATGAATCAAATAACAAAGAAAATGAACTTTTGTTATTCAAAACTTGTGTCATTATAATGAATATGTTGGATATCTTAGCGTCGTTATAATGAGGTTTCACTGTACTTGTTATTTACGCCTTAAAGCATACAATTCATACGCAACATTATGAAAGATAATTTATACAACAGCAAAGTCTGTCCTGAGATGGGGTAATATATGTACATTGTATCTCACTGGTCATGACCTCATCACCTGAGGTATGCAGGCAGTCCCTTGAGCAGTTACTTAATAATTATGAGAATATAGCAAGAAAGATCCCAGTGATAATATAGTCCTTAAAATTTAGCCAATATTCAATATCTCTCCATAAGTATGTATTTTCTCAAGAGTTCACTGCACTGTATATGAAATGTTATATGGACATAACTGTTTCACTGCCACATATTTGACTTGGTCAACACCCTTCCTGTGCCCAAAATGCTCCAAGGAAAGCTGTTGACCTGGACTATATTCCATGAACAACAGGCATGCTAGTGCTTGAATGAATGGTCTTCCGACAAGGAATATGTATATGCCATCCTTATTATAATTCAGAGCAGATTTGTTTAAAGTAGTTTGACTTTAGTTGCAGTTGGCATTGAAAGGGAAAGAGGAAGTTCCAAATGAACCTGTCTAACTATGCAAAACCACAGACAGGGCTTTAATATGAAAAACCATGGAACAAAATGAAGTATATGCATATACAGCTACATCATGTGAATTTCCATTGGATTCTTTCCACAAATACACTGAAACACATAAATATACAATAAAGGGGTGCTTGTGAAAGCCACACCTTTATTGTGCTCTGTCATGGCATTGTACCCAGGCCTGAAAATAGAAGCACTAACAATTTCAGCTGGTCACTTGGTCACAATTTGTGAGGTTTATGCTATGGGAGCCATCAACAAAAACCCACCATAGTCATTTGCTCTTTCAGTGGTAAATTTAAGACTGGGTCAACAGCTTTTCTTGGTGTGCATTTGCACCAAATGCACACCAAGAAAAGCTGTTGACCTGGGATATTCTCTAAGGAACTATAGGCATGCTGGTACTTGAAAGAAAAGTCTTTTTTTTTTTTATGAGGAATACGAATCTGGGATTCTTATGATAACTCTGACTAGTTTGACTTAAGTAGATTGACTTTTGTCGTGCTTGGCACAGAAAGAGTTAACTATCAAGCATTACTCTAACCTGCTGTCAAGGACTTTCATTATAGCTTTTTTTTTCTTGAACTTTTCATTTTATTACAAGATTTTGACCGAATCTGCAGAGTGATTTACCCAGCAGAGGGCAATACATACTTTCTTTGAGAGGAGCTTTTGCCACAGACATTTCTCAAAAGTTCAGTGCCTTATTCCTGGGTATAGACTTAAAAGACATGGGTACATATAGGTGATGTATGCAGGTGAAAACCCGGGCTTATGCTAGGAATTATTCAAGTGCTTCATACATAAATTAAACTTTTTTTAGCGACATTGATTCTTAATTTTTCAATCAGCAAGCTGGTGTTACTTATGTGAGGTTTAAATATTTGATTACACCTGAAAAAAAAATCTAAAATTTCTTTACCAAATTTGGCTAAAAGAATATCTGTAGTCAAATCCCCCTTATATTAGCCTTTGGCAAATGGCTACCATGAGCCTCAGGAACAAAATGTAAACTTATTCTGCTATGCCGTGCTGGCAATATTATTCTACAGCTAAGAAAAAGGACTGTGTACTTTATACACAATATTTAACTCCGCAGGGGACCCTCATACACTGATAAACAGTGGAAGCAAGGACACATATAATCCAACAAAATAATACTTTCTCAATGTGTACCAGACATGTCACAGCAACCATGAGGCTCCCTACTGAGAAAACACCCCCCTCATCATAATAATAAACACAGGGAATAGAGCAAAGATTATCTACACCCCAGTTGGTACCCGACATACTCTGGATAAGACTTTCACAATCATTATGTGCATGTACCGTAAATCCAGAGTGATGTCCATGTTTCACAAAATCCAAGGTTTCTGCAACCCACAGTTGGGGCACACAAGAGTCTGGCAAATGCAGTTAGGAAGCTATACATTCAACATTTTTCATGACCTTTCTCTACATAATGCATGGCCAAAAATTGCAAAACATTGCCAACCTGTGGAAGCTCACCATGTTTACAAGTTGCCATATAGACATTCATGTGTGAAGACCCGATCCACTTCCTTCATTAATGTAAACCAAAAGATGCACAAAACTGTTCATAAGATGGAAACCACATAACACTGGCCACATGACACTGGCCACGTAACACTGGCCTAACACTGGCCACATAACACTGGCCTGTTGAGAACATCAAGAAGCACAGACTTTATTGGGCTATGTTTTTTCATGATGAATGCTACAAGTACATGCTTTAACCCTTTCACCCCTTAAACCACCCAAAACCAGCTGGTGGTCAAAGGTCATCTGCTTCAGTATTTCCAACTTATTTCAACAGTAATAAAAAGCAATCTGACTCAGAATTGTAGATGAGACCTATCAAGGTCACATGCCTCAGATCAACGGCTTTCCTTGGCATGGGTTGGGCACCAGTACCCAAGCCAAGCAAAGCTGTTGACTCAGTCT
The DNA here is from genome assembly GCA_964020975.1 of Hermodice carunculata. Taxonomy (NCBI): domain Eukaryota; kingdom Metazoa; phylum Annelida; class Polychaeta; order Eunicida; family Amphinomidae; genus Hermodice; species Hermodice carunculata. Next base: position 89,451,847 of record OZ026624.1, read on the forward strand.
TAATTCAAGGAGGAAAGGGTTAAAGAAAAACACAAACTAGAAACTTGTGGATATCCACTGAAAATGGACAACCATGGCTTGCATGGGGCATCACAGTTTCCAGAACAATACTCTTATCTGTAAAGCTGCCTACACTTTTGAAATGGAGGTTTGCTATTTGTGAAGAATTCTACCAAAAATATGGTCCATTAACATGATAGTAACAGGAATGACATCAATGAATGACAGCAAAACACCAATGGCAAATGGATGATGTAAGATACAAGTGCCAGATAATCAACTTCGTTTCAGATCATGTTCCGTCCAGAAGATCAGTAAACTTAATAAACCCTTAACATCTCAACTCTTTTTGGTAGCAAATTCTTGACTAAGTCAACAGCTTTCCTTCATGTGTTTCAAGTACATCATGGTGCCTAAAGAGTGCCAAGCAAAGCTCTTGGGCTTTCATACACTATATGTAATTGCAGACATGCTGGTACTTCAATGAAAGGTCTTTTTACAAGGAACATGAATCTAACGCTACGCTTATCATGATTGGAGCAGTTTGTTTTAAGCATTTGGCACTGAATGAGTTAACGAGCTAATTACTAAAGTAGGTCAGCAGCTCTCCCTGGCTGCTAAAGAGCACCACAGAAAGCTCTTGACCAACCATTTACTTTATGCAGATTCATTTAATTTATGCATGTTGGTATGTTAATGACAGACACTTGCGCAAGGAATTGGAAGGTGGGTTCATCATAATCATTCAGAGAAATGTGCCTATTGTTATGACTAGTGCTCAAAGGGTCACAACATAAAGATCTGTAGCTAGCACACAGAAACGATTCTGAGTTCCTTGTGCTAATGAGCAGCCATGAGGTATACGGGTCCTACAAACCACAGGTTGATAAATGCTCATTATCATATCAGCATTAGCATCCTTTATGACCCTACTTATCCCCTTAGGTAGCTCGATTATCTCAATACAGTATAGCACCACCCCACAGGAGGTATCCAGCTGAGCAGACTAGCTCTGACCTACTTAATAAGAACTATGGGTATTGTATGTTCAATTCCAGATAATGGGCAGCAGTAATTCAACTGCTAAAATGGAACATGCCCATAAAATAAGTACCACAGTTTTTTAATTGCCCAGAAGGCAATACAAAAACCACTGACCAAGACCTTGACCACAAATTAGAGAATGAGTACAAATATGTGGCTTAAAATAAATAGATTATGTCTCAAATTTCCTGCCCTCATAAACTGTCACATTTTGATAATGATCCCTTTTCTAAGATTTCAATTATCTGGGCCCTAACACACTTCCATAATGTTGTATGTTTACAGCCAACACGCTAGCTCTGTGGACTTTCAGCAATTGTTATGGGTCCTTCAGCATGCCTATATATTTACTTGATGGATTGACCTGTGCCAGTGTGGTAACGTGAACATATCTGCAGTTTAACTCTCTGAAAACATCATTATGCAAGATGCATTACACCATGACATAAGTCATCCCATTATCCAATTAAAAGTAACTGATGCAATTACTTTATATTTTTTGTCTTAATTCTGCGAGACTCGGTTACTCACCCATCCCACCCCAGCCTAATATGGGTCAAGGGTGACACACTCCTGCAAGCTGTGCGTAAGATCTAGCAAGATGATCCATAACTTTACTGATGCTTAAAAACTCAACCACAATCAACAACCCGCATGATATGTGGGACAGCCCAAAATCTCTCGGGTATCCAAATTTGCTTGGTGGGCCCTAAGCATGCCAAGATAGTATTTCTACAACATGACAGCTATATTTTATGCATCCTTTTATTCAATGAACACAAAGCATGTTGGTTTTGAATGATTGCTAAGAATTCCCAATTCTTATCATGTGCATGACTGTGTCAATGGAACCTTCCCACAAGAGCAAGTAATAAGTTTCATCCATTGATTATGAATTTGCGCTAATTCCTTGACGACCTCATGCAGTGATGGAACAAATGCATCCAACATTAAGGCCTGCGAGTTTTATTTCAAAATTAACAATATTCCCATTGCATGTGCAAAGTTTGTTACTCTTTTAACAGTGTTGTACTCATTAGGAGTGACCAAAGTGCTTGGCATGTATATTCCCAATTAATTATACCTGGCTGCCACTTCGTAGCTTCTCCACTATTCATTACTTTGAAGATTTAAATCAACCAAAACTGGTGGTCAGTTTCATATTGTCTGTTCCTATGTTTTACTAATTTCAGCAGCTAAGAAAAAAATGAATCAGAATTGTAGTTGAGACCTATTAAGGTAATATGCCCAGATCAGCAGCTTTCCTTGATGTGAATTGGGAAAGTCCAGCTCATCCCAAGGAAACTTTTGATTTAGCATTAAACATAGTTTTAACCCTCTCCCCCTAAAACCGGCCAAAACCGGCTGGTGGTCAAATGTCATCTACTTCAGCGTTTTCAACTAATTTCAACAGCGAAGAAAAAACAATTTTGACTGAGAATTGGAGATGAGCCCTATGAGGATCACATGCCCCAGGTCAACAACTTTCCTTGGCATGGGTTGGGCACTTAGTGCCCAACCCATGCCAAGGAAAACAGTTGACTCAGTTTTAATTTAAGGGGGGAAGGGTTAATTCAACGAGAAAGGATAGCACAGTGGCATTTCTATCCCTAGAACATCACTGAAAACATCATAATCAACTTCTGCATGAAGCCTCGGTGTAATTGCAGAGGTGAACCAACCAAAATCTGTAGGATGCTAACAATGGCCAAGTCCAATCCATCCTCACCTGGAAGATAATACACTGCAATATGTCTTTGCACCATAACTTGAGCATGCTGTAAATCATCTTATAATTTAACTGAATCTTCATGTAAGCTACCTTACAGGATGGTCAATTATTTGAAGCAGTTGTAAAATGATGTCTTTATGAAGTTCTATCATTGGATTTCAGGAACACGCCAGGTGTTTGTAAATCAATATCTGTCATGATTAGGAAAATAAGACATCAAGATGGGAAGACCACAGGACAGAGGGCTCTGAGAGTGGCTTCTGCCACCTTGATCCATGTAGTTATAGCTACATCACTCTAGCAGCTGCCCTGGTGGTGGTGGTGGATGGCACTTTAATCCAAAGCCTATCTTCAGGGAGGTACAAGCGCTTTAAGACGTGACCTGCATTGGGCTATCCCTAGTTATGGACTAGCCACAATACCCTGCCACAGCAGATCACACACATGGAGAGTCTGCATCTTGCTGATCCCCAGGGAACCAGATCCCAGGTCAATACCCAAACACCACTCACTTCAATACATGTGAATACTGTACCACTAGCATTTTTCATTACTGATCACAGAAGCCTGTAAATTTGTCATAACTACTTCTTATTCTGTGCACAGATTCTGCAAAGGTAGAATTTTACTGTGTGGGGACTCAGACGCATTGCTTAACCATCTGCTAAATTGAATAACGGTCCGAGATGCTTCCTTTTATCAAGCTGATTAGGTGGCGTGACATAATAATGTTTTGTATGCATGCAGGTTGTGATGAAAGTATAATGTGATAAAAAGAAGAGAAAAGGATCAGGTGAACCTGAGTCTAGACACATCCAGTCTAAAATAAATAAATCGAGAGGTGTTTTGTCTTGACAGATCCTGTACCATTTTGTGGCACAAGCCATGACTCATCAGCATGAGCTATCAGGGCTTCTCCTCCTCCAACTCACTGCTAAGCCATAATATTATTCAGGGTGCTCTTTTTACATTTCGAAACATATGCAGATTTTTTAACTGCTTCCACATTATACTGGTTATTAAAATCAAAGCAAACACTGACTGACATTTTCAAAAAATTAAAATATCACAACAAATTCTCAAGAGAAAATAAAAAAGACACAAAAGTGACTTGGGGGCAATCATTGATATTGAACTATCTATATCCACATTCTTAAAATAAAAGTTCAAACACACAGTCTTATCTCTTTATAACAATATGATGCTGGCACTATCTCCTTAAAGCCTGCAAAGCTGTTCAAAGCGAATTCTGGAACAGCAGCAGATGAATAAGTCTGTCCGTCTCCTGCAGACCAGCCCTGAGAATTGGGTAGAACTGTTACATTATACAGAGGCTTTAGTGATAGGGTGATCACAATTAATAAAGCAAAGGTTTTGCAACCATTTGAACCATAAATTTTGTCTGCTTTGGCGATTGATGTAATTTAGAATAAGTTTTTATATATACATATATATATATATATATATATATGAGTTAATCTCCATGGAACCAAGTATATGAAAAATATATTCCAAAGGGGAGGAATCTATTTTTCATATACTTAGTTCCAAGGCGATTAACATGCTTACACTCCAATATTCTACACCATTAAAAACTATTTAAAGATTTAAACAACTGAACTTGGATGAAAAGACAAAAAAGAATATGAGACAATGCAGTGACCTTGACACTTGAGCTGTTTTGTTCAATGCCCCCATTCAATAATTATCAACAAAAGGCATGCTGAAATAAAGACGAGATCAAAAGAGCACTGAAGGTAGTGTGTCCTGATGATGGATGATGTAAGCGATAGCACACTGGACTCGGGTACTCGCAAGTCTGGGGACAAACCCTGCCTGACTCCATATTTCAGAAGAAAAAAGTTTAGATAAAAATTGTCTGAGTTCTGCTCCAATGTGCTGAGGTTACTGGCACTTTGAAGACTTTGGGCAGATATATTAAAAAATATCTGCTCCGTGTGGATACATTTCAAATTTACTCCCGACCAGACAAGCCCTATGAAATATAGACCCTGGCTAAAGAAAAAGAAATTGGGCTTGTAATATATATACATATTTATTTTATATGTATATATTCCTGTGGATTTCTTGATCTTCATTGCTTTATAATGCACACCACACATACCTGAAACTGAAACCTCTGAAAACTGCATATGTATGTATCCCTGCCACTAATGTTGGGATTGTTATCACATAACACTTATCAATCATTAATTTTACTAAAGCGAGTTTCAATGTATTTGTAAATATTCAGATGTGAGCATTTTCTGGAGATGTCCTGCCACCAATACCATTTTAAAAAGGTCATGCAACAGATGGGTGTATTTACGTCATGAAGGAAGTTTTTCAAGTATATACAGTGGTCCCCCTCATATAAGGCCCCTCTCAACAGAGGCCACCCCTCTTGAAAGGCCAGCATTCTTGTGCAGAAAGTATAGTATTTCCATTATATTCTCCTCCTCAAGAGAGGCCACCCCTCTTATAAGGCCACTTTTTGACTGCATTTGGGGTGGCCTTATAAGAGAGGGACCACTGTACTTCACCTGGGAGTCCTGTGTTTGCTTGCTTTTTAGATGCCCAGAAGGCATTTGACAGTGTGAATCAGTGGACTCTTCTGAAAAAGTTTTGGAACAAAAATGTGACTAAGTATAAATTGAAATTCTTAATGGTATGGTTTCTTTCTCAGCAGTTTTTTTACACAGTGGGGTCCCGCAACATCAGATTATTTTATGGTTTCTAAAGGAGCATGACAAGTCAGAATAATCTCCCCTCACTTGTTTAAAGTTTATGTCAATGACCTGAATGTCCAGTTGTTAGAAAGTGGTGTTGGCTGTAACATTGGCAGCAGATTTTTAACAATTTAATTATGCAGATGACATGGTCCTTCTTTGCCCTTCTGTTACAGCATAGAGAACGCTGCTTTCCATTTGGGACCAAGCTGTAGCAGAACATGACTAATGAGACTCTGTAAATATTTCTCAGCTAGTGCTAGTTAGTTTGCTTATAGCAGTGTCATGTCACACTATGAATTAAGACAAAAGCTAACATACAGTTTCAACAGCAAACTCAAATAGCTTTACATTTATTTATTTAATATAATCAATGGTACTCCATATTCATAAAACATAGAGCAAGATTGTAAATACAGGAGGGTTTTTAGGTTTTTACTTTTTATACATTAAAGGGTTTACTACTGTATCAGTGATACTATGGACATTCACCCTCAGATCTAATGTAATCTTATCTTTTCATATTGTATCTTATCTTTATCTTATCTTACAGTTCAGCAAAGAGCACGTGTGCATAATTCACATAAGACTGCATGAAGAAATGAGTTGTCAAGGTTCTTGTAGGAAACACCCGAAGCTGGGAACATGACACAATGCCAAGTTTCATGTCCAGCTTTATCAATGGTACATATTAGGTAGCTTAAATTTGAACCTTTCAGCCCATGGTAGAAGACTAACCATATACCTAATCCACCTGTAACTGATATCTGTTGATGAGGCATTGACACCCAGGGAAGTCTTACCGCAAGATTGACCTGCTTTGCACAAGATCTGAGCTGCAGGCTGTGATAGTCTGGTTACAAGTGAAGGACAAGGTTCTTCGTGCACCACAAACCATGTACATGTCAGTTGCATGTAAGGACCATGCAATTTGTTTTTAATTGTAAGTCAAATACGAGCAGAATCCATTCATGTTGCTAAGTGAAGAGCCTGACAGAACACAATAAATAGTGATACAGTACAAGTAGTTACCAGTCCATTTATTGATCATGTTAGAAACTCCTATCAATATTTTCTTGTCCTGCATCTTTCATCAAGTGTTGCTTCTTCATTCATTTGTGCAACATATTTGGAGTACTAATGAAGCCTCTCCTATACTCATCAGTCGTACATCTTGGAAAAGCAATATTCTATTTTCTATCTGCTGTATATTTAATTAATTTCACTGTGTGTCTTATTTGTGCTAATAATAGTAATTTCACTGATGGCATAAAACCATGAAAATAAAAACACAATGAAGTAGTATTTTGACACAGGTTGTCCAAAATATTGCAATTAAAACTTCATTTAATTACCTAAAATACAAACACTGTGAAAATCTACACATGTCAAAATAAGTACATTTACAGTAACAATACCCATCCAGAGAGTTCATTGACAACCACAACAGAATGTGGCTTGCTAGATTGTTTAGCTTAAGATTCTCAAGAGCATACACATCAAGTGTCCAACATTTTGGTTTTTGTGGCAGTCTGGTATGTGTATACAGGTATCTGTAGACCTGCCCTTGTGTAACATTGGGACCTGTAACACGCAACTCTTTTATTTACTCACATTTCAAATAAATAAAGAGACAAATGTGTCACTTGATTCAAAATATTCGTTTTCCAGGAAAAAAAGTAGAAAAAAACAGGTACATTTTATCCATATTGATGCTCCAGTGTATATATACTTACTCCAACATTTAAATATTTTGCTTTTTTCTTGTGTGATGCATAGCTGTACATTCATTTTTTGTACAAGGACAGGAACTTCACATCGGCCCCAATCTGCACAAAGTAAGCTTTACACTTAAAGTAAATGTGTGGTGAGTCATTACAATCAAGTGTTCAAATATTTCAGTGAAATGACTAAAACTGTACATTTTGTCCCATTTATTTCCTAAATAAAATAATATCATAACTGATAATGTTTTCTCACAAACATTTTTCTCAAGAATGTTTGATGTAAAATCAGTAACTCAGAGGCTACAAACTGTGGAACATTAAAAAATGGGAAAGTTTGCTGAAAAGTGGTTTGCAACAGAAGCCCCATTGACCTGGCAATCAGCATGGTTCATAGAGGAGTGAGCCAAATCCAAAAGGTTTTGGTCACCCAAAAAGTGTGAAGCCACCTGTCATCTTACTTTTTTACCCTTTACAGAATTACTGAACCAAATACCTTTAAAATTTTTTTAATTTTTTTTTTCATTGAGACAAGCTGTTTGGCATAACAATTGTGCAGCATAGCACAGGGAACCCTTATTTGGCCCATATAAATATGGCAATATGAATTTAGCACTACAATAGACTGCCCCCACTTCCACCCCACCCCCAATAAAATAAAATTAAAGTCATAAATTCTTGTTCACAGACATGGTACACCATAAAATGTTTGCTTTTGACAATATCTATTTTTACTTGGGTTGCCAGTTGGAAATTATATGAAAAATTAGCTTAATTCACCCTTCATAAACATGTCACAATATCATAAAATGACTAGACATACCTTCAACACAAGCAGTAACTGAAGGATCCATCATTTGCTCAAATTAGGTCATTGTGACATCAAAATCTAATCAGTTCATCTTTGCATACTAGATAAGCACACTGCCAAATTTGAGCAAAATACATTTGAGCATTCTGGAGATATTGTGGTAATGAGCCCTAATGAGCATGTAATTATGCTGCCATTTGCTCAAATTAGGGTCTTGGTGATACCAAAATCTAATCAGTTCATCTTGCCCGGTATGCAGTGTTTTCCCTACATTATAAGCTCACAGGTGGCCCACCTTTGATCTTTTCTTCGCCACCTTTCACCTTTTTACCACCTTTCTCCTTTTTCATGAAAAAGTAGGTTATTTTAGTGATATTTATGCAACATTTGGTCACTTTCTGTCATAGAACAAGAAATTCTAGATTGCCATCAGGTTCACCACCTTTCTGCTCTCCAAAACTGGGGAAAACCCTGGTATGGTAAGCATTTTGCCAAATTTGATCAAAATACATGGAGGCATTCTGTAGATATCATGGTAACGAGAATGTGCACATCCGGAGGGACGGACAGACATCTGGACGGATGGACAGTCAACCCAAAAACAGAAAGGGGTCAGATTCTTGCACCTGTTGCAGAAAAGATTAACATTTGCTTTTTATTCAACATATGACATCATGCAGAAGCGGATTCACTTTCATGTGGTAAGCCTTTTGAACATTTCCACCTTGCTCATATGGAAATGCTCCAATTCTTCCCTTTCTGTATTAACCCTTTTTGCTCCCTGTCCCATGTTAACCCTTTCCCCCTTGAACTAGCCAAAACTGTTTAGTGATCAAATGTTGTCTGCTTCAATGTTTTCAACTAATTTCAACAGTAATGAAAAACAATTTGACTGTCAATTGTAATAAAGATCTAAATCAACATCACAAGCCCCAGGTCAACAGCTTTCTTTGCCATGGGTTGGGCACATAGTACCTAACCCATGTCAAGGAACGCTGTTAACCTTGTCTTAATTCATGGGGGAAAGGGTTAAGTGTTACAATTTTAGTTGCCTCTTTTTAAAAGTTGCATAGACCACCTGTATATTTCCGCTCAAAGCTACACGTCTATATCATGGGGGGGGGGGATTGCAAATTTGCTGAGACTAAAGACACTGAATCATAGTCCTTGTGTAGAATTTGTTTGCTCTAATGATAGTATCGAGTAAATAAGGCCAGAAAATGACCATAATTCCTAAACGTGGTTCTTGTAGTACTCTCTCTTGCTTGATCAATCAGCCTTCTGGTACATAAGAACAAGGCCAGTTGTTGCTACCGTTCCTACTGCATCAATTTGAGTCATGACATAACCTTTTTTCATCCACCGTGACTGCAAACATTCCCGCACTCAGGACTTTATATCCGGGGGCAATTCTGGGTACGAGTGCATTGCTTTAAATGCCAAATGGATGGTTTCACTTTCACCGACGCACGTGGCATATAGTTTCGCTCCGCAGAGGAAGTCAACAATGCTGCGCCCAATGCACATTCTACAACCTTCGCATCAATGCTGAAGCACACGCTTATCAAATTTTGTCTTAAAAAGTATTTATTTTCTGCTCCAAAATTAATACTCAGCCATTACATCAGCAATAAGCTTGCGGAAAGTATATTGGCGGAGCTGATGTAGTGCTTTTCCCGATAGTTTTGAGATTCATGTTGACCGTTCAGTATTGGGTCCTGCAAGTCTGGCCACATCATATGCTGGAAGTAACAATTCTGGAACAGCCCTTAACAATGATCAAAACGCCCCCGAAGCCCACAAGAATATTAATCAATATGAGAATTCCAACTTTGTGTCCTACCTTTTTCAAGCTTTGCTGCCTTCGGAATGTTGCACGTAGTCGTTGTCCCGTTATCGCTGGCTCTGAAGCCCTCCTGGTCGGTCGCGGGCTTAATTTTATTAAGGACTCCAAGTCACTGGTGCCCTCATGATCAGCTGCAAACAAAAAATCATTGCTTTCGCTAGAGTCCTGTCTAAGTGGCAAAGGTAACAAAAATGCTGTACTATCCGTAGAGTCCTGTCTTTCCGGCAAAGGTAACTTCAACTTCTCAGCCATGGCCGCAGTCAAGTAGTTTTATGAAGAATTCCCACACGTACGTACGAAAAATTTTCATAATGCAAACGCCGTCGTGGTGAGATGGAAGGCTGCACCTGTAGCCGACGTCACTAGAAGCAAATTTAAGACTGCTCGTGGTCAATAAAATACAACTGACTAAAGCTCCACGCCAACTTGCCGTTTGTGTACCAACTGACGGCGGCGATCAGCGGGCACTTGACGCCAGACACGTGCAAAAACTCTACACCCCTGGCGGAAAATTCTAACATCACGCACTCCCATCTTTGCGGGCCAAAATTGCCAATGTATGATTTCGGATAGTACGGTAACATTTACAAAACACTACTTGCAGATCTCGGCTCTATGTGTTTGTGTGAGCTGAGATTTGCACAGAGAGAGAGAGAGAGAGAGAGAGAGAGAGAGAGAGAGAGAGAGAGAGAGAGAGAGAGAGAGAGAGAGAGAGAGAGAGAGAGAGAGAGAGAGAGAGAGCACATTCAAAATGACATTTCAGGGGCATTTAAGTGAGAACGTCAGGGGCAGCCCATATTTAACAAGACTATTTAAGAAAATGCTCCGTTTCAATGCGACACAAACACCGAACATTGGTAAAAATTTCAGCATATTTCAGGGACTGCCCCTGGTGATGCGGGACAGTTGGCATATATATATATATATATATATATATATATATATATATATATGGGCCAATTCAACAATTCTGTTAAATATTGTGATGCGCCGGTTATTTCATTCCTTGTGAGAACTGCACAGCGATCAAACACGCACACACACTGTTGCTTTTTCACATAATGACCGCCGCCTATGGCCCGTTGTAATCGTCAAATATTTCTTATTTTGGAAAATTAATGATAGTCCACGTGATGCCTTTTCATCACTGCAAATACTAAACACATTGTACTCAAATGAGGCCGCATGGATGTATTGTCAGCAACAAACACGGTTTCATTGTGTGATAGTTTCACTCCCCTCAGGCATTTTCGAAGTTAAACGATATTTTAAATGCACATCTGTTAAACATTAGGACTTTAAAAGTCCTGTACTCAGTTGCCCCTTTGGACAGAATGCTATTTATTTACATGTAGCACACAGTGGTTATGGATCAGTGAGTTTATGTCTTACTTAGTGTGTGCACCCATGTGTGTCGTTTTTGCAAAAACATGGGAAAACACAATTAAAACACATTCCAGTTTGTGTTACAGGGCTTGAATGCAGCGGTAGAATGGCATACCCTTTTATCCCTTTAAGTGCCAAATTTTAGACTGAGTGAACAGTTTTTCTCGTCGTGCAGACTGAGCCAACAGCTTTTCTCGGCACGCATTGGGCGCAATGCGCCCAATGCGTGCCGAAAAAGTTGTTGACCTGGGATATTTTCTCTGGAACTAGAGGCATGCTGGTACTTGAATGAAAGGTCCTTTTACGAGGAATACGAATATGGGATCCTTATGGTAATTCAGACGCGTCTAACTTAAGTAGATTGACTTCAGATGTGATTGGCACTGAAAGAGCTGGCGTTGCAATTAAAAACAAATTACACGTGATGCTTAATATCCCTAAATCTGTCAGACAACAAAGACGGTAGACAGCTGATTTGTTCAAGGTGGTGGAACACAATAAAGCCTTCATAAAGTGCAGATTGTCTATGAGGGTTTCTCATCTCTTCATTTTCATTAAGTTTGAAGAGAAAAATATTTGAGTGATGTAAATGGACCTAATGTCGACGGATAAATTTGCAACGCGCTATTACTGACTCTCCAGTGATGGCACCTGATTATGACATCATTTTAACACACATTCCTCCATGGCCATTAGCATGACAGCTTTCAAAATAGATTTACATGGCATTTTTCTGCCGCAGATAAGCTAAACAAATGCAGAAACAAATGGTGACGGATGTTTGAATCGCAACGATGTGTTGCCTATTTCTCTTGCTATGCAAGCAGGTACACTTTTATAATATGTGTTGCCACAGCTTCCAGCGCAGTTCAGAATCCTCCGAGACTACGGTGCCCGGCCGTAGACCTGCAGCAGCAGTTATCAAAGTGTACCTGCGTGTTTCTGTCGGTTGGTGCCCAGTGTTGGGTCATGGGTGTTTTTTCACATGCACCAGCAGCGCCGCTGGACGGATGCAGCCGCAACCCGGTCAACCCGACAAAACCCTTTCTTTACCTACTTTCCTTAACTACCCGCGGCCTGGTTCATTCTAGCTCGGTGCTTTGACCGCCCCATCATTTTTTTAATAATATTCATTAGCTATTTTGTTTTATAACGAACTAACCAAGAAAGGGTTTTATCTTTCTTGACTCCTTGGAAGGGCCGCTTCGCGGCCTGGCTCATTCTAGCTGGACGCTATGACAGCTCCATTATTCATTTTTTATAATATTCATTAGCTATTTTGTTTTGCAAAGAATCAGCTAAGAAAGGGTCTTACGCAAGACTAACTGAAACACAGAATACAATGGGAAATCTTGAAGTGTTGGCCAATTCGGGTATATTTACACTTTTGGCTTGGTCTTGGAAGAATATTTCAAAGTTTTGACATTGTGTGCACCTAAAATTGCACAATTGTATAAATATAGGCTACATTGATTACATATCTTTTTGAAAGTTTTGCATTTGCGTTGAAAGCACACCAAAACTTCTTTAAAATCAATTAGAAACTACAAGAACAGTATCTTGCAAATGTTTGCTAAAAGAAGAGTTTCTGACCATAGGACCAAAGTTAAGTCATTCTAAACTGAACCATAAACTGATGATGTAAGCTTTAATAATAAATGTGCCACCAGGTCTTCTGGTAAAATGGATACAAAACCAGATGTCTGCACTTCCAGAAGCCTATGAAGAAGAAAAGATCTATGTAAGGTGGGTGAGGATAGAGGATAGCCTTTGCAAACTCTGCGATTTGAACACCTGAATCAGCTGGGCATGGGAACCCCTGCACTTACATTAAACCATATAGGCCAGCAGAAATTCATAAAACTTGTTATTTTACAAGTGATTTAAATATGCGTATCAACGACATGTTAAAGACAATTCAAGCTAGGCATCTGCATTAAAGCTTCAAAGATTCAGTCATTCAGCTCGGGGGTAAACATATCACATCATGTTGATCTATAGTTGCGCACCAGCTGTTTCCAAAGCATCTTTAGTGATGTAGAACACCCAAGTTTCCCTTAAAATATTAAAAATGATCAGCATAATATCAAATACTAGGCCTAATGCTGCGAGTTCTACCAGCTCCCTATATGCATTGGGGGACACGTATACGGACAGAAGCTGACATTCTATCACTGTTACACTTTTTCAAAAGATTCAAGACATCACGTTCAAAAAGGTCCATATTTAGCATTATTAAAAAAAACACGAACTTTTGCCCAGGATAAATTGAGCGTTACAGGCATACAAGTCAATGTTGGGATGATATATGTCACAGATTTGAAGCAATCGGAGGCTTACGATTTGCAATCCATATTATATATATATATATATATATATATATATATATATATATATATATATATATATATATATATATATATATATATATATATATATATATATATATATATTTTCAACATATCGAGCATTTTAGCGTGAATGTATAATTTCATCAATAGGACAATAGTCATGCCAAATTTGGAAATTTCTAGGTATGGTACTATGGAGTAAGAAAAAAATGCTGCATGGTACAATAGTCAGATGCAGTGTAGATCTATAGGATCCAAATAATGCCTGAGATATCATTTTGTAACCATTTTAAACAAAAGCTATATGTAATTGAATTGTAAAGTCAAGCTGAACTTGAAACATTCTTTTAAATTAGCCCATATGACATGGCAACTTTAAATACCTATGCTTTGAAACAAACTTATCCAGTGATACATATCTGTGAATAACTAGTGTATGATTTGAGAAGTTTTCCTTCAGCCCCCAACTATAGTCATAAAATTTGTGGGGTATCAATAAAATTGCACTTATGGAATACCAGGAAACTAAAATGTTGAAAGTTGCTCTGTTGAAGTACTATTGGGGCCTGTGCTTGTAACACTTTAGTGTACTGCCGTTCCTGGCAATAATGTCATAAATTGATTGCTTCAGTAGTAGAATTGTTCAGAGCCACTTACTCCAGCCTATTTAATTTTTGAAACATGCAAATTAGTGTACATTATAAGAGAACTGTCTCTCCCCTGGGACCTTTGTACATACAATTTTGGGCCCTTGTATCGACAAGAATATGTTTTACTTGGATAACGCTTTTCATATGGTAATAGCACTATATTAAATTGCAGCATGTTGTAAGTCAGAAAACCCATATGACTGCTGGGATCCAACAGTGAAGTAGCAGTAATCAGGGAAAGTCAACTTCTGACACTGACAATGGATAAAGCACGGAACCTGCTGATTGACTAGAGCACAGAATGCTTCACACTGACAACGCATCGAGTTAGTTGTCTTCATGATCCTTACCATGACAGCAGCTTCCAGGCTTTCATCTAAATGTATCCATCAATATTGCCAAACCATATCTCTTCCTGAGACACAGATTCTTGGGTCTACGGGAAATTATCTTTTCCATTTGTCCAGAAGAATTTGCGAACTCCTGGAATGCCATAGTTTGAGCCAATATGCGTGATAAAAAATTCAGATACACCCAATCCAAAAGCCCAAGCATCTATAGTTGCGCACCAGCTGTTTCCAAAGCATCTTTAGTGATGTAGAACACCCAAGTTTCCCTTAAAATGATATACGAGGAAATAAAGTAGATGCTGGAAGCTGTCAACTGCGTATGTAACAATGGCCCGACTCTATCCACTTCCATCCAGGAAAGGCATAAGCCCTAAAAGATGCCACTGAGACCCTATGAAAAGCAGTCATTCAGCTTGGGGGTAAACATATCACATCATGTTTCAACACCATAATTTAGACCCCTGGTGAGTTCCACGTTAAAGTCAAACCAGACCCCAAGCAGTAAGCCATGACTGCAAGCCCTGATTTTCAACACTGCGCACAATTCTCAAAGACAATCAAACGTTAAGTCAGAGGTAGCCAGATTACTAGTATGCTGCAACATCGTGTACACAGAGGCAGTTTAGGAGATAACAAATTTGATGTATAACTGAAGACAGCCATGTGTAATGTACATCTACGCCAATTAGGTGCCTCTTGACCTGCAATGTGAGTGAAAATAAAAAATGACAAAAATTATTTCACTCAAGCCGAGGTCAACAGCAAGAGAAAACACCACGTTGCGCATTCAACAAAAATGCAGCCGGGGGTGAGCATCAGGATTCAAACAAGGTGTCCCTACCAAAGAGAAAAAGGGAGAAGAAGTATACCCAAGTAAACTCATTGCCCCGCCCCCCCCCCCCCGAAACGCAGATTGCTAAGTAGTCTAATCGAACAAGATTGAGCCACTATATGCCCCGAGTTCATAGAGTACGAAACAGTGGCCAGAAACAGCAGTAGAGATAAATTATACGACACAAACTCCAAAAGTGCCCCCCTCCCACTCCCATCCCCGGAAAAAAAGAAATACTAGTTTCATAATGATATAGGACGACAAACTCAACTCTTCAGTGCATTCTACTCACATGAAGAAAATCCCTGGTTTGAGACAAGTGTCAACCTCTAAAGGTCACCACTGGTTCGTATCAGGAAGACTGGGAACAGTATGCACATAAGGGAACTCAAAGAGAATGATATTTTAGAATCTTGCCGTTAAATGGAGATGTGTGGTTGATTGCACATATTGCCCACGACTTCAGGATAGCATAAGGAGAACTGAGAATTAAACATTTCATTTTGTTTGAATCTTAGTCATGATTTGCGCACACTGACGGAAGTCAATGTTGAAAAACAAGACAACCAACAAGTGGCAAAGTTGGCTCAACATTGCCACAATGCTCGGCCATCTTTGCCAACATTGGGCCAATATTGGGCCAACCTTTAGTGGTAGCTGGGGAGAGTCTTCTGTTCTCTTTCGCTCTTATGTGTGGAAACAATTTCCACACATTGGAGTGAAAAGCGGCAAGAAAAGTGTTGGGATGGCAAGAGAAAAAGCGTTCAAGGATGTGCTGCTGCGCAGGTTGGATTAGTGTGTGGATTAATATGCTGCAGGAGACAGTTGAGCTTAATGTGTGTATTTAGAATTGATCATACTGTCACTGATGACAGATGGCTTTGACGTCCTTTGGTGAGTCTATAAAACAAAGTCAAAATTTCCTTCAGTTAGGTGCTGAGCAAACACATTAGAAACAAACGGGAGAATAATACTCCATGAATGATTGAGACACTTCGACCTGATATACTGCATGTGTGTGTACACATTGTAAATAAAGAGTTACACTGAAATATATAGATGCAAGTTTGAAACTTTAGGAAACAGAAAGTCTATACCTGAATCAAGTCAAATATTGTGTGATCTTGTCATCATCCAAACGAGAAGATAATAGATCACTAGAAATCTGCATTACCCTAGATCCTTTAACAGTTTAAATCCACTTATATCATGTCCACATGAACACAGATTATTTGCAGTTGAACAAAATACTTTTCCGTGTGTTCTGTGATCTAATCCACTTGTGGTTAGCTGTGATAGTGGTATCTGGAAATGTCTTGGAGATAGTCTAGCTGATTTTACATTTAAACAACTACCATATGTCTCAATTTTGTCATGTCAAGTAAAACGAAATCCTGCTGTTTATCTAATGTAAGCGTGATTGGATTTTGTGTAGACAATCCATTTTCCTGAGCCCAAGACTTCAAATACAAATTAAATTTTAATAATCAATCTGCGCAATGGCACAGAACTTAAGATATGACCTCATGCCACAAGACTTTAGTAAATTAAACAGCTTTATACTTTATCTCTTCAAAATTGACATTTACAGCGTGGGCCAGCAAATCTCTGTGGGGTAGGCTTTTGTACAGTGTCACAGAACTATTTTCTCCCAGAGTCATAATGGTCCTATTGGTGATCTTTGAGAAAAAATCACCATTGTACATCTTAATCCTAATTGATCCTGTGGGCTGTGTAATTTAATTGGCATGCAATTGGATCCTGAACCATGACCCATGATTCAATATACTATTGTATCAATTAACTATTTGTATGAGCCGAAATAGCCTCATATACCAGTATGTAAGCAATGGATTGCAAATTTGGATTTTATCTTTGATGATCTAAACTTGTGGTTTAATTAGCTTACCCAATTGACATAAAACGGGAAGTCTCTCAATAATTTTCTATCTCAATATTTACAGAATCATGGGTTTTAATTTGGCTGTGCTGTGTGAAAAATTAGTGGCATTATGATCACTTAACCCTTTCCCCTTGAACGAGGACTGAGTCAACAGCTCTGCTTGGGGTGGACAGGGTGCCAAGCACCTAATCCACTACCCAATCTTGCAAATAGTCACATTTTGTGAAAACTTCAAAGAAAGACTTTTTGTGTTTTGGTGGAAATTTAAAACAGGTGTCAGAAAACAGTTTTTATAAAAGGGAATACTCACATTAAAGAAAGCAATAGGTATATAGAGAAGTGCAGAGGCCTCAAATATCAAAAGTTCAGACCCTTCGTGCTGCTGACAAAAGAATATATTTTCTCCTGCTAAAAATAGAACGCTTCCATTGGTTTGATATGGAGAACGATAAGTATGATGTTTTATATGGAATTGGATCCACCACTGTAATTTTATGCAATGCAGTTAAAGACCACTGGTTCATATTTGATCGAGTGCAGTACAAAAATATAGTCCTGGAAAAGGGGTAAAGCTTAGCATTTGTTGATAATGGTGTGTGACCTTGACGTTCACAGCGGCTTTAAAATGTGGTCAATGGATACCAGTTCATGCTTGATGGAGATCAGTCTGGAGTTCAGTGCAAAAGACTGTACTGGAAATGGGATCCACTTTGGGATTTGGTGATCATCACGTGGCACTGAGGGGCACAGGGGCTATAAAATGAGATCACTAACAGCATGTTGATGCACTTTGAAGCCAACTTGCCCCGAAATGTGAATAACTGGTAGCAGACTTCAAGGTATGGTAGGAGAAGGACCATTCGGATCTTAGACGCCGACCTCTCGGCTTCTAACATTGCGTGTTTCATGTGGAAGTGGTGGATCCGATTCCATATAAAACATCATATTTACCATACTCCATTTGAAACCAATGAAAATGATCTTTTTCAGCAGGAGTATGTGTTCAGAATGATCACAGTTAAAGCGAAATGCCCAGCAAACCCAAAGGCAGAAGAACGTGACAGTCTGCATTTTGTAGCATGGGCCTATTACATGTCAATATATCGTAGTTTGCAAGTCAGTACAATCTGAAAACCGTCTAAATCTTGACAAGCCCATCAACATGAACATCACCGGATATAATGGCAGGAACTAAATATCCACCAAGCAATACACTACATGGGATCTTGTCTAAATACATGGTATCCTTTGTTGCTGAAAGGCGAGGAAAATTTGGCTTGAGTTTTCAAACTTGGGCAGGGCCTCTGGCCTCTGTGTCTGTCTGAAGTTTGAATTTTCATTTTCCTTTGTATGAATCGGACATGCAATTGTGCACATAAAAAGTGCATTCCTTGAGATTGAACTTGCAATGTTGACCAGTGTTGATTTCTGGTAATCTTAAGTCCACAAGATCAGCCTGTTCCACTACTTGAGTCAAGTGTCTCCCTGGGCCATTTAACGGTTGTATCCCAGAGCTCTATTTTTTCTGCGAATCACAAAGTGCACGAAAAGTGTTGTATGACGACAAAGTGATACGTTTTTTAAATATGTCAGGTGCTGAAACAAATTCCTTTCCTCTCAATTAACTGTGAAGCGAACAACTTCAAACATTTAAAGCCACAGTAGAAGAAAAAACCAACACAAAATAGTTCCAATGGGTGCCTGCACCAAAAGTTTAAAATCAATGTAATGAGCAGAACTACAAAGTTTCATTTTTGTGGATGATAACCTTACCCTTTCACCATGGAACCATGTCCTTAAAATTAGTCTCATTATTACAGGGTCTTGCGGCAATTTTGGGTGCTAACAATGAGTCTTTGCATCATACCAGAAGATCAGTTTCCTGACGTGTTTGACCTCGTAAAAAACCATCTCTCAACTTCCTGACGTGTTTGAAAACGTGAATAACAATGGGTGTGTTCCCTGAAGTGTTTGACCACGTGAATGACAATGGGTCTATTCTGTGACGTGTTTGACTACGTGAATAACAATGGGCCTGTTCCCTGAAGTGTTGACCACGTGAATAACAATGGGTCTGTTCCATGTACATCGTGAAGTATGACAGGGCACTGTATGCCAATAATACCGGTAAGACAGTATTCAGATGCTCTGTGGCGAATAACGAAATTCTTGAGAGATCTTAACACTTAAGAACCATAGCTTCTGATCAAGTGAAAGAGCCCACAGACTGGATAAACCTAGGGGTCATATATCAGAAATCAGGACGTTTACCGTCAGCTTAGTCTGTCAGACAGTGAAATGTTTTTAACAGAACAGTACAACCAAAGGCAAATTGTTCAAACAATGACGGTGTTGGAAACAGTCCTATAACAACACGTTTCACAAAGCCCATTGACCTGACAACATATGCCAGTGAAAATGAAAGCAATCCCTGGTGCTCTTTACCTTCAAAACATGCAGTTGCCTTATGGGTGACTGCATTTCTCCACTCAGGAGAGAAATGTAATTCTTCACATTGGTATTGGAAGATGAATGTTGATGTTTTGGTAATTCTTGAATCTCTCCATTTTACTGTAATTAGCTTTTCGCTCATTGTTGGGTTGAAATTTATGAATATGGGTAATGTTTTCCTGAACTATTTAGTCTGTAAATTAGCAGTGAAATATTTGTCAGGCATATGAACCGCGGGCTAGAAGGTTTGAGAGGTCCACAGTGTGGAGCAAATGATACCATTTATTTTGGCTACGATAAATGAATGCACAAGTATCACAGCCCCAAATATAAACTGCATGAACTATTGATGACATATAGTGACGTAGGCATTACATTGCAAAAAATAAGAGAGTTCTAGAAGGATAAAGTACCATGTCTGACATTATTACGCATCAGTGATAAACACTTTCAAGATTAAATTTCACAAATGTGCCCTTATGATTTGAAAAAAAGAAAGGAAATTTAGAAAATAACATACAGTGTTCATTTCTAGAAATAATGATGTATTATGATAATAATGAATTAAAGTTTAAATTATGTGACAAACGTGAATATTTTGAATTTATCATTGTAAATTACCCTCACATAGATAGTAATATTCCACTTGGGCCAGCTTATGGTGTTTATGCGTCAAGGCTAATTGCCTTTGCTAGAGTATGCATCGCATTTGGCAACTTTGACTTCCGATCATACACTTGTTTTAAAAGCTTGTGAATCGGGAATATTCGAAGATGAAATTAAGGCGATCGTTTTTTAAGTTTCAGGGTAAAAATGGAAATGTATGATATATATATATATATATACATATATATATATATATATATATATATATATATATATATATATATATATATATATATATATATATATATATGGTGGATTTTAGATGTTATACAAATGGCGTAGTAAACATCTAAACCTAACAATTGTAGGTGACGTTTTATACAACGCATGTATGAGGCAAGATATTTCTTAAAGTTGACAGTTGCAGTAATCGAGCTTAACTACTGCAAACTTTTGTAGCTAACACTCACAAGTGAACAAGTGATGTTATCCTTCATACTGCATTTCTTATTCCGTGACTGATATATAAAATATCATAAAGTGGTTGGTATGTCTGCCTTAAATTTCTGGATTTGACCTTGCTTGTCTGATGACTGACGGTTTTTTGATCTTGGATGGTTCTTGTTTGCTCGGATTTTCGGTGCAGTCTCTCTAGCATTTTAGAAAACTGTCGTCTGCTTCTATTTTCCATGACAGTCATTGTTTTTAAGTTGTTAATATGACAACTTATTTGCTTTAGATAATCAATGAGCAATGCATTGCTCCTTGGATTTTTAAGTCTAGCTGTTAAATTTTGTGATGTTCATGTTGGACGTGTCAGGATTAGATTGTTTTCAGTTTAGAATTTGCGACTGTGATATCGACATGTGATGGTCTTATATTACTGAATCTTAAGTGAAGGTTTTTGAGCAACCAGCACACAAAGGTTTTCTGTTTTAATGGGAGGAACCACCAGACAGTGTATTTGAAATTCCAAGAAATGGTCTCAAAAGCACATTTCCTAGCATATTACATCCAATCATTAAACTTAGTATTGCAAGATGATGAAAGATATAAGGGATTTGGCATCCGTCTGATTCAAAATGGATGCCCAAGAGTGGAATTTAGGGCCCAGATGGCAGCACGCCAGGGTGTTCATTTGCATAAACATTCCGTTTACATACTAAAAGCTTCAAAGGGATTTATTGTTTTGCAAGTTAGCAACTTACATCAAAATAACACTGTCAAGTGCTGCCCTTTGGGGTCCAAAAAGGCTGTATTGCTCCCATAAGCAGGCCAGGCTCCAACAGATGCAGTCTCAATATGCCATATGTATCAATCATTTGGTGCATAGAAAATTTTCACAATTAAACATAAGAAAGGAAGGCAATTGACCACAGAGACCAGAAAGTGTTAGCAGCAAATGTTCAAGCGTCTGTCTCGTGCGCCCAAAGAGGCTTCCAAGACCTCAGAATTATGACTGTTAGTCAAGACTGCAAAAAGCTGGACAACAATATACAGACATAATGCCCATATGAGCTGCCAAGCTAAGCTGTTCAAGTGAATGACCTTCAGTCCGAAGGAGTTAATGTGTGTGTTACTTTCCCATTGAAGAGGGGAAGGTACTATGGTGTAAAACTGAACCCGAACGTGCAGACATTTAGTGTACATTAAAGACATAATTTTTGGGATGGCTAAGTGACAAGGTTTATGTACCCAGTACATTTTATTTTACTTTATTGTACGTAATATAAGGTAAGGTAATGCATGTGACTTGTCTGTACATGGTGGTATTTATGTGGAACACGCTGTTGCTTTTGCCATGTGAGCAAGAACGAGGGGACAAATACAAGACTCTTGCTCAGGTGTCAACGGGTGTTCCAGAGAGCTGGGGAGTCTGTTCTCGGCCGGTATGGCAAGTGAAATCGAACATTTCATCTCCACATGTGAAAAACGTCTAAGAGATGACAGTAACAATCAAAAGGAGACTCGAGTGTCACATGATATTCCTAAGAGGCCTCGGCAAAAGGTCGGCATCGACATTTTTGAAATGTGAGAAGTTCAATTCACAGTGACAGTGGATTATTTCAGTAATTTTGGGAATAAGACTGGAGAACTAAACTACATTTACTACATGTATTGTCAGGAAACTAAAAACAAATATCCTTTGGCTACATAGAGAAGTCCAAACACTAATTAGCAATATGGTTCCAAACCTAGCATGGCACTCCTGCAGTTACATTATGAAACAATGGTACGTTGAGTGCGTTAGCAATTCTCCATATGGAACAAACGCTAAGGGATCATACAATCTGCTACAAAGATGGCTGGAACTGTCTTGCAAATATACACGTTCAAATCAAGATGAATCTCTGACCCTTTTACGTACCGTATTGTCTGTTTTAGCACCCCTGCTCTCTTGCGTGACCCCTCGATTTTATGACTTATCAAAGCTAAAATGATGATGAAGATTCCACATTCATAATAATTCCAATTGTATGAGCCACCAATAGGCCATATATAAATCTACAAATTAGCTGCATTTCACTTTAATCTCTCAAAACCTTTTAATTTAATATGGATAATTTGGTTACAGAAATACCATATGGGGGAAAAGCTCAAGTAAATAAGTTCTGTTAAAATACATGTATTGTAATATAGGTAAAACGCCATAAAAGAAAAAATAAACGCCAAATGATCTAGAGCACTGCAATTACATGCAATCACTGGAATGCCTCCCCATCACGTCTGTTACCCCATCCTTAAACTACCAACACATTGCTCGTCAATGTCAGACAAAAAGGTGTCAATCCTCCAGGCATTTTGCAGATATCAGAGTTTAAAAAGCTCACAGGCATAATTTAAAGGTCATCGTCGCATGTAAATAGATCACAGTTCCCCTCAAGTCTTATTGCCATATTCTATGCCAAACAATGCATTTCTGTACCAAATTTGAGAAAAATCTATTCTGGCATTTTGAAGATATCATGGTAACAAAGATGGACAGTAAAGGTCACAGTATGCTGTAAATAGATCACAGTGACTAAAATTCTAATCAGTTAAAAGGGGTCTGGGTATGCATCTATGTATCGAATTGTATAATTGCATTTTGAAGACATGGCCGTCCTGAAGCTCAAATGGACAGTAAATTGGTCACGCTAAGCTATAGCTAGGTCACAGTGACCTCAAAATCTAGTCAGTTAATGAGAGTCATGGAATGCATCTGTGTACTAAATTTGAGAAAATCCGTCTAGGCATTATGAAGATATTGCGGTAACAAAGCTCAAACGGGCAGAAAACATGGTTAAATAGGTCGTGGTAAGCTGTAAATAGGTCACAGTGACCTCAAAATTTAATCACCTGATGGGCGTCCAGGAATGCATCTGTGTACTAAATTTGAGAAAAATCCATTGAGGGAATTTTACGACATCGCGCTAACAAAGGTGAACCCGAAAACATAATGCCTCGCCCCCCCCCCCCCCCCCCCGCATAAAAAAAAATTCAAGAGTTCGGACTGCGGAATAGAGTAATGACTGCTAGGAAGTGCTTCTGGACAAAAAGACACAAACCCAATGTCTCAATGTGCTCTTTATTTCATTTGGCACAAAGTAGAAAATACCCAAAGCTTAGTTTGTTCAGCAGGCAACGTTACATGCAAAATTTACAGCATTAATGATCACTCAGTTTTTCAGTTCAACTGGGGCTCTGTTTCCAGTGTACCGGGTATAGGCTCCGAAACATGTTCTGAGTAGTTACCCGCTAAAGACCCTCTAATTTATTTGAGCTAATACAGTCTATGTCAAAATTGTACAGATGAACGTGCGCAATATGGACAATAGTACTTCCATATGTATATATGTTAGATGGTGACAGGTTAGCTTATGGAGAGTAAAGACTTCGGATTGCAGAATAGGGTAATGACTACTAGGAAGTGGTTCTGGACGAAAAGACACAAATACAATTTCATTACAACAAAAATAAAACCGGTCCTCATCTTCAGAAGGAGAATTTGTACAAGTTAAACCTCATGCCTTACCTACTGTGTCAGGAAGAAGGGTTTGCACTTTCCTGCTCACAGTACTCTGGTGTCATTTTTGTCGGTTGTTTCGTTATATTTACATAAACTAAATAATCAGAGAACTAATTTTCTTGGTCATTGTAGCTTGAGCCCACTATGATGGCATTTCCCAGTTCAACAGCTGTTCTTGGTGCATGTCCTGCGCTCAGCCTGAGCCTTTCTCGCTCAAATTTCCCAAAAGCAAAAAAGAAAGGAAAGCTATTGACTCAGTCATATCAAGGACCGGATATCGAAAAGTACTGGGCACTTGCTGTCAATGCCGCCACAAACACACACGTTACCCTTTTCATTCCAATTGTGGGTTTCCGTTCAAGAAAAATATATATAAAAAAATGAGAATGTAAACACGACCCATGCTTTCTTTTTTGCACCGAAAGCCGCACAACTTATCAACATAACACCTACAGGTAGACCACATTGGCCGTAGCAAAATCCAGAAGTGCCAATTCCTTTAGTTAGAGACTCCTTGGCCATAGTCTGTCCAGGAATGGGTTAATAACTCAGTCTTATGCTGACCAAAAGGTTAACTTTGACAAAGACTTGCTCACAGGTCATATAAAATCCAGACCGAAAATGTTTTGTGTGTGTGTTGTTTATAATTGTTCTGTTTTAAATGAGAAATTTGTTTTATTTTATTTTTTTGCTTTATTTATAATTATTCTTTTTAAAATGAGAGCAGTATCTCTTTTGTTTCATTTTATGTCTGTTTTAAGCGATAAAGATCGGTTCTGTTTATTTTTTGTCTGTCATAATTTTAATTATTCTGTTTTAAATGAGAAATGATTGGGTTTTTTTTGTCTTTTTCAATTTAGAAATGTAAATTTTGCCGTCCTGGCTGGCCATATGTAGCAGATATACATGCAGAACACATAAAAAGCACCAATGAGCTATCAACTGTTACAACACACAATAATATAGAATGAAGCCAAAACCTAGACACTCAGAAGAGTTATTTTCAGAAATTAATAGGCCACAGTTTACTCCACCAACGATTATGCCAAATGAGATACTGCAACCAAAGTATGAGCCTAACAAAACTGTACAGGCTCCGTCCACAAATAATCATTAAGTATGGAACCAGAAACAAGGTCTAGGTGAACCATTAGGGTCCAAGCTCACTTGAAAGACTGCACACTTAAATGGCTCCATGTGTTGCTAAATCGAGCGCACTACATTCTCATCATTCAATGACAATTACTGTAAATTCAGTGTACATGTCCATTTTGCCTATTTCGCTGATGTCACAAAAACCGTGAAAATAAAAACACTGTGTCATAGTATTTTGTCATAACTTTAGTCGGAAATATGTACAACACAGTGAAATAAAATGTTTAAAAAGAGAATATGTACAGTAAACAGCCTGTTTACATCAAAAATTCTGTACCCTGACCATTATGGATGGACTGCACATCATAAAAACTAAAAAAGTATAGAAAGCTGTATCAGGTACAACCATTAAAATATCTTTATTTTTATTTTGAACAGCCAAAGTAAAGCCTACTCAGAATACTTTCTGAATAAACATGTTACAAGGATATATTCTGATGTAAAAATTATGTAGATCAGATCAGTGCAACAAAAGTTATGGCCGTCCTTAGTATCACCATGGAGCACAATTCCTCCATGGTGTCGCAGGCGTCAGGCCTGGATGGCTGTGAAAATATACGTCATCATTGCTGCATTATGGGATTGAAATTCAGCCAGGATGGTGGACTGCAGTGTTGAGGCAAAAATAGAGGAACGTTGCCTTTCATTTGGTCATAACTTATGTTTTACTACTCTGATTTGAACCATGGTATATTTATATCAAAATTCCTATTTTACGGGACCCTCATGACAAATAAAGTTTGGTTTGTTTCAGCTTTACCCAAATTGTATAACTCGACAAAATCTCTCTATCAGAGGAAGATGTTACATCAACTAATCATGGATTTGTCGAGAAATTAGACTATGCTAGTTTTTGTAAATGGAACATCTGATGGATGCGTTTGATAGTGTAACATAGCCCCCTGCAAATTATTATAGGAGCCAATGTTCATCATTTTATGGCGTACACTTCAATGCCTGGGAAAAAACGGTTCCCAATGAGCCTTAGCTCAGGGCTGTTAGGCTGTGTACCGCGCATTGAAACAGGCTGAAACTTGTAACCAAACGGATCATCACACACACACACACACACACACACATGGGATGGGAACAAAGACCCCACCTATAGTCTGGCAGAAGGTTGGGTTCTCCTGACATTGTAGTTTTTCATGCTTGATTTATGACTACTGGGTCACACAAAGTCAGAAAATGCTGGGTGACATCTTGTCACCCTTGAGCATTTTAAAATATTGATGGTTATTTATTCAGCCCTACCCCCACTTTTGCTTTTTTTTTACCACACACTGACAATATATTTCAAAATAATCATTCAAATTAATAATTGGATGACATCTCACCTGCAAATAGATAGCATAAAATAAAGAAAATGTGCTCCATACTGTGACCTTCACCTGTTAATTGTTCTATTTGTTTGACACTATTTTGTTTTTTCCTGCTTTTTGTACATGTATGTGCTATATATGTAAAACAGTTGGTACATGAAGCAGTATCCTGGAAATTCTCTTTGACCTTGACCCTGGTCATGACCTTGATAGGCCTTCAGTCTTCAAAAAGTTGGTATTGTTTTTTGCAAACATGAATACTTTCCACCAGCTCCCGATTGGGTTCCTTAAGCATCCATCAACTTTAAACATGACAAGCCTTGCACCAGCCTGCTCACCTTTCACTTCTTTCCACAATGAACCTCAATTCAGCATTTCTGTGATGCAAAGCTCGTTTGCATGTTATCATTTTCATTAAAATACAGATTTGGTGCAACAACTTGTCTCCAATCTCTCTCTCTCTCTCTCTCTCTCTGGCCAGTTTTATACCACATGGTCACCTTGAATCACATTCTAAACAAACATCAGAATTTGCATGTCAAAATCAGCGCATTTGATTGGGTGGAAATATACATGACTGACACCGCATTCCTGCTGCGCAACGCAGGGCTTCAGTCGCACAACTGAATTTGACCAGAAATGAAAGCTTCAATGGCTTCAAATCTTACAGTGCAAGGTAGAGATGAAACTATCCAATTTCTGAGAAAAAAAGTCCTGCAATATTTATAATGTAAACTGCAACGTTTATTTGAAAGGAATGAAAGCTTGAATCTCCTTCAAATTTACGGTGCAAAGTAGACATGAAACTACTACGTAATAAATTTCAAGTAGATTCCTGCCATGTTTATAACATAGACTTTAATGTTTATTTGAAAGGAATTTTTTAATGTGATCGGAAGCTCGAGGCTTTCACAAATGTGGTTGAGCATGCATGCATGCAGACATCTGCGTCCATTCAGTGGCTTCAGGCCCAACCAGTTTGTCAAGCCTCTTAAACAACTTGAATGGGCCAACAGAGCTTCAAAAGGAAGTCATAAGATTTGCTTCAGTAACACTTTTTGAACAAGCATCTTCTATTCAATGTCACCTATTTGTATATCTTATTTTATGCAAATTCCGAACTAATTGCTGTAATGAAAGGGTTTGGTGATTGCAAAAAAATCAAGAATGATATTACGCATGATCTTATAAACATATAGCCAAAAGGGTACACGTGTGCTCAGATCCAGGAGTTTTGAACACTGCAGTGAAAAGTCAATACTAAAAGCTACCTCACCTAGTGAATGTAATAGGTAGAGTTAACTTTGGCCTTGGGTCTACCACAAGAAAATATTGGAAATATTTCAAAGTATACCAGGTGTAGACACATAATTAGATTGCT
This sequence comes from Hermodice carunculata, assembly GCA_964020975.1. NCBI lineage: Eukaryota > Metazoa > Annelida > Polychaeta > Eunicida > Amphinomidae > Hermodice > Hermodice carunculata. Next base: position 89,480,129 of record OZ026624.1, read on the forward strand.
AATCTATGGGAAGATCAAGTCCCGTGATGAATCACTGAAACACGTATTTGCAGTGTTAGACAGAAAACAATCAAAACTTCATTACAGCAAGTGCCAGTTTAGTTAGAAAAAGCTCATATTCTCAAGAGATTATTACCAGACAGATGAAGGAGTCAAGGCAAACCTAGCCTTGCCATCAGACCTGTACAATTACTGTAAGGGCTTGGTAAACCTTGGTTAAGCACAGCAGTGATAAAAAAATAATTTGTGCCACCAAATAAAATATAGCCTACATTCGTGCTTTGGTTACCCTTTGGACAGGCAATCAGGTTCCCGGGATCAGGTTTTGGTTTACAAAACTGTACTGGAGACGACAGAAGTTTGGTCAGACAAGAGCCACACCATTTCTGAATTCAGCTTTTTCATTAAAAAACAAACAAAACATGCCCAAGACAACCTACAAAGAAGGAATTTAAAGTTTTGTTTCAAACAATGTGTCACTGAACTACCACTTGTGGCAAAGGAAGATTGCCTGAAACAAAGGCAAAAACAAAAACAAAACAAAACAAAACAAACCACCAAAAATGACGGCTTTTAAAATGTTTGAAGAAGACCAGGATTTCCAACATTAAATTCTCGAGTCCATACGAGTGAATTCCTATGGACCACCTCAATTAGCGGAAAATAAAATGAATCATCCAGAAATGCAAGTACAATAAGAGCTCTGCACACTGATCTACTCTACAACGTAAGCAGCCCACTTCTTTGCACAGGATACCTATCATATTTTTGCTGAAAACGTCATCAGATCAAGAAATCATGGAGATGAAATTCAACAGAAAAAAACTGTCCACAGCAATGTTTGACAAGAATTCACAATTATCCATGATGCAAACTGGATGAAAAGAATTTCTCTGCAACATAACGTCTATGTTGCTCATCACAGCCAAAATTTGTAAGAACTGTCACCGAGGTCCTGTCTGGTTCCCAAATCTGAGAACAAAGCTTATTTGTCAAGACTGAAGGGCATTTTCCTGCTAACCTCACCAGATGGCCCACTGACTGACTTGCAACTGAGGTTGACGAAGTGCTTGATGGCTACTACCCCTACAAGCATGCTATGTCTGACAAGCATGCTCACACTAGTCTAACAGTGTGTTATCTGGTGGTGTATGGTTTTATGGTAATATTATATGCTTTGCCTTGTAAACTATGGAACTTTAAACTACTACTACCACTACTACTACTATTACTAAACTTTGTCGGCATATCCCAAGTCAGGAGAGCAATGTTTTCCATCACACGGCACTTCACATTCATAAACGGATTTAAAAGTGATAATAAAGTTGTTAGTATGCCTTCCTTGGATGTCTGAATTTCGGTGCAGTTTCGCTGGCAGTGTTGCAAATTTGTGTCCCTTCTATTCATGGTGGTCATTATTTAAGTTGTCAATATGACCTTTTATAATCTTTACATATTAAATGATAATATATATTGCTTGGTGGCTACAGTTACGCTCGCGTTCAAGTTAACAAACGCCAAACGCATCAATGTTTCCCAAACGTTTCCCAAACACTTTCAGTGAAAGTCAAACGTTTTGCAAACGCGTAGCAAACACTTTCCAAACGCTTTACAAACACTTTGCCAAACGCTTTCAAACACTTTGCCGAACGTGTTTGGTGAAAGCCGAACGTTTTCAAACACTTTTCCAAACGCTTTCAAACACTTTACACTTTGCGCCAAACGTATTTGATACATGTACATGTACACTTGGTAATCTAATTCTAATGACAGGAATATGTTTAACAAGTGTCTAAAAAGCTTATCAGCACCTAAAAATCCCAACAACATATGCATGTCTTCATTTATGGATAAGCCAAAAAGCTCTACTATGTATATTTCACAATAAAGTTGAAATTATGTTGTTTTGTTTTTTTAAATCAGTTCTATCTAACAGTTTGTACATGTATCACTTACAATGCATATGTATATATTGTAGGTTATAGCATTGTTTTCTTATTTGCGTGACAAATTGCAACTGGTTTATGCCTGTGATACAGTGGAAAACGTAACAAAAGCTACCTTCTAAGATGTACATGACACTACCCACGGAATTTGCTTCAGTGGACGTCAGCCAGTCAATCTGAAATTTTTTCACCAGGTGGGTGGGGTCTTGGGGGCCTCCCCCAGAAAATTATCAAAAATAGATGCTCTCATATGCGTTTTCCTGGCATTTGCCACTGCATTTTCATATGGACTATTTGGATTTTCAGGGATGCAAACTTCACTAATTGGGCACCACAAATCAAATTCCGCTTTATATCTGATTAAAATTAACATGAAATGAAGAAAAGAAAAAATTAGTCAGCGACAAATAATTCCTGGAAATATGTATTTGTCACCTTTACCTGCTAATATTTATATTGTTACTGGTAATCAACAATATTATGACATGGTCATACCTAATTAAGGAAGAAAATAAGTATAGGTAGAAGAAAACAAATAATATGCCTACATTAACAGGTTTAGCATTTCATTTATCATAAAGTTACAGATCTTTCAGTAGCAAGTATACCAAGTCGCTATCATACTTTTTCTGAAAGTGAAGTTTTTGAAAAAAGGCTAACTTTTAAAATTTCAAATGGAAATACAGAAGCACCTCCATTTAAGTATTGTTTGGCTTACTAAGCCAAGCAATAGAATTAGCTCCAGTGGAGTAAGCCAGGCGATACTCCATTGGTCCTTGGAGAAATTATATATATTTTAATTGAAAATTAGGAACTATTTTGGAGTAAATTTATAGGCAATATCATGATCAGATCATGCATCATGATCTGATCATGATATTGTCTATGGATTTACTCCGAAACAGTTTTTGAAAGATGGAGTATTTATGACATCTTAAATGAAGAATTATGTCTTTAATTAATTTTAGTTGAATTAGACACTTGGGTAAACATATTTGGATCGTGTTTTATATAAATATATACAACCTATAATGCTGGATAAGTGCACATTTACATGTAGGTACATCATATATTGCTGGACCTGTTGAAAATACGTTTGGAGATTCTTCACCATTTAAATGGAAGTGTTTGAAATGCATAGTGTTTGAATGCATTTGTGAAAGTGTTTGAAATCGTTCGGGTAATTGCTCAACGCGTTTGGAGAAGTGTTCGGTAGCTTTGTGAAAGTGTTCGAACGCTTTGTAAAAGTGTTTGAGATTTTTCCCAAACGCTTTCCAAACACATTCCAAACGTTTTCAAACACAAGCCAAACACCAGCAAAACGCGAAAAAAGCGTTTGGCTGTTAACTTTCAGCCGGGCGTAACTGTATTTCAGTCTAACTGTTAAATTTGGTGCTGTTCACGTTGATGGACTCGTCCTGATCTGGATGGTTTTCAACTTGGACTGATTTTCGTACTACAATATTCACACATAATCTCATGCTACAATTTGGCCTGTGTGCATGATGGTGTCAGCTTATATGTTCAGTTGAACTCCCTGCCAACGTAATTGGTAAAGGACTTTAAATCACATAACTAATGGATAACTAATTCTTTGAAATTCTGAATGGAGAGCTCACAGCAGAAGACAATGTTGGAACATCAAATCAACCTCAAATATGACCCACCCACCCCCATGAGTATGATTTTCTGGTTCTTGATTTTGATTTTCAGACACTAGAGTCTAGGATTTTTCTTAGCTGGAGCACAACCATACAGTGATTATCTTGGGGAAAGCAGAGCTATGCTACAGTTCCATTAGAACCATAAAGCATTGACACTGGCAGAGAAAGCAGAAGACATTTGGACGAATTAAGATGACAGGTCACGTCAAATGTTTGCCGACCAGCTATGGGCAACACTCAGATCCAACAAATAATAACGAGCCGGGCAACTGCCCAGACCAGTGGAAGATGTAGCAGACAAGAATGGGCAGCCAGGAGTACTGTATGAATATTTGAACCATGGTGTTTGTGACTGGTTTTGTGCTACATACGCCAAAAATATACCAATCAGTGGCACACTGATCCAAGAAGCAGCACCCTTGCTGCATGTACAGACTGGATATGATGGTTTACTACTTTAAATGGGTCGTTCAAAGCATGGACAAAATGCAACATCAGGGTAATGTATCTGTGATGTGAGGCGAATCCAGAGGCGAGGACAGACATGGACTGCTAGTTGACCACAACTATCCGAAGTATAAAATGGAGGATATAGGCCGGAATTCAATGCAAATGGAAACAGACTGTTTTAGTGAGCTGCAAACTAAGTATATACTATGGAACGCTGAAGACTGGCAAAGGGCAGGACTACTGTTCTTGTCATGTAGTGTTGCAGCTGACCAGGTTATCTCTTTAGTCATTCAAAATCATAAAACCTTGCTGTTCAACTCATGCCATACATTGATCACAGGTCTTGGACAGTGGTTCTGGCACTAAGGACTATAGGCATGTTGGAACTTGCATGAAAGCTCTTTTCATGAAAAATTTAAACATGCAATTGTCGTCTTAAATCTAGGTAAATATACGGAAAAATCAGGGACTGGTATGGAATGAGTTAAAAGGGCATACAGATAATACTCCTCCAAAGTTCATACATGTATGTTTCCAATGAGAAAGCCTGGGTGATGTCTGTCTGTTTATGTGGTGGTTAAGCTGGCTGGATAACAATATTTAAAACTAATACAGGAAGATGATACTTTTTCTTGATACCAATGCTACTACGGGCTGTTCCAGGAAATGTCCTGGAGGGGGGGGGAGGAAAAAAAATTCAACCACCCCCCATACCCAGGATAGAAGGAACATTCTGAACCCCTTACATGACAGACATGAGTTTTGAAACCCCCAATACCCAGGACATTTTAATAGTACTTCAACCCTCTTACCCTGGACAGATCTTAAAACGACCCCCCCCCATCCAGGACATACATGTACATGATGGTTCTGAAAAAGCCCTATCAAAGATTTGTATATTCACAGATATGTATGTAATAATGCACAGCATTTTCAATATCAGTACGAGTATCAGCACCGAGTACAGATGTGAATGTATGAAGTGCTGACGCGAGTACTGATATGGAACAAGCCATGCATTATTATTTTTGTCATGTATCTACAGTGTTACAGTTTTGCTGCCAGAGGAGCTGCTTCCACTGTCCAGATACATACAAATCCATATTGGGCAGAAAAGCAGTTCATTACAGAAACCAGATACAACCCACGATCTTGCTTTCATATTGTGTGTACAATTCCATCCATGATAATAATGATAATACTGTAAGTACATGATAATTTACAATAACATATTTCCAATTTGAAAATAAAGATATGTCAATAAAATGAAGTCTTTTGTTTTTATATTCTGAACTTTTAAAATGATAAAAGAAAACTTAATTTTGAGATTTGGTCCCCATGAGAATGGCCAGTGGGTAAGAGCTTAAATGCAACTCCTCCAGGAGGCAGGCCTGGACATAATTATAAGAAAAATATGGACCACCTCCATCTCCACTTTTAAATTTACAAATCTTCTAAATAGCTGCAGATTACTCGAATGTAAAAGATATTACAACTTTTGTATACAGGGCCTGATATTTAGGCATCAGGCTTTCCTGTTATCTGGGACAAGTAAATTTTCACGCAGGACTAGCAAGAAATTGAGTTGAGACTGAACTCCTTACTTCTGTAAAATTGGAACAAAAAGGGTAATGGGAAAAGTAACAAATCCTTAATTTCGAACTCTGGTATATTTTGTATCTACATCCCTGTTGAGGTGGACTTCAGGCAAATGTCTACATCTCAACTGATTTTCTAGTAAACACGCATGGGTGGTATGCTCCCCTGGAAAGTATGGACCTATGGGAGGTGCACTGGCAGTTGTGCTTTCACTACATGTCAGGGCTTGACATTAAGGATTTTCATTACTTGTCCCACATGACTTTTTCTCCAATTTTCAGTTAAGTAATGGGTTACATTTCTATTCAGCTCAAAAATTACTTGCCCTGGACAATAGGGCTTGATCAAAGTCAAGCCCTGCATGTACTCCATCACACATGAGAAGCAATAATTAAACAGTTTCTCAAGTTCCCATTTTTAAATCTAAACCTGTTCTTGAGATGGCTGTTCTGGAGGACTTACAGCACAAAAGGCAGAATGACTCCATCTGTGAAGGACAAGTTTAAAGTAAGACACAAAGGTGATAGGCGACTAAAATGAAATTATGTCAAATGGCCCTCACACTCCAGACGTGTGTAAGGCTGATACCCCAATGTCCTGGACATGATTAGAGACATACACCCCCGACCCCCCGGATATCAAAGTCGTTGCCGCCCCCCCCCCCCCCAGGACATTTTTGGGAACAGCCCTAAATGGAACATGAAACACCAAAGCACACAATGCTGTGATCAATGAGGTGGTTGAATTTCACTACTGCAAGAGGCCATTTAGGCCATGAGGTTCAGTACTACATTTTGGACTGAATCAACACCTTTCCTCGATACACTTTGGGCAAAGTGTGCCAAGGAAAGCTTTGACCAATACCATTATTTTCCATGTAACTTCAGGCAGCTGGTACTTGAATGAAAGGAACAAGGACCTGGCACCCTTATTATATGATTCAGAACAGTTCTTAAGTAGCTTGACTTAAGTCACAGTTTGCACTGAAAGAGTTAAAGAATAACAGAACAGGAAAAAGTTGCGTCACTACGAGTGACTGATATCCAATGCAGCAAGTGTCCTTGCAGCGGGCCAAGAATAATAGGCTGCCAAAGAGATCAACATGTGGAAAAACCACGTGTTTTCTTTGCTGTGGCATCCCAAGCTGTCTGACCTGATTAGGATGAAATAAAGTTGGTAGTCCTGCAATCTATGCAAGGATGCCATCTTTTTCACTAAATAGAGAGTCAACCTGGTGACTGCAATAGATACTGGCAAAAGTATTATTAAATGAATGGACATATAGAAGCACGAAAAGCCTATATGTGCAACGCCATTTCACAGAAACATGAATGTGGATTTTCTTGTAATGTTGGAAAGTATATATGTGTTACATCACACATTATCTGGGAGCTTCCTAGTTCCTCTGGCTGCATGCGCTACTTGCAGTAAGTTATGCACATTTCTCATTTGCACTTCGATTAAGAAAGTTAATCACATATTCTCTCCTGCTGGCTCAGTGATGTTTGCTTTATTTAGAATTGTTCTTTTTGTGATGCTTTGGTAGCCTTCTTTGGCTTCACAGATGTTCACTTCTTGTAATGTTGAAGACATTAACCCCATGTCAGGACCTGAATCTCCATTCCTGTAATTTTTGTATCTTATTTCCTCCAACTGTTTGTGTCAATGGGCCATGGGTGGCTGGTGGTCAAGTGCAACCTTCATTGCAAATGCCTGAAACAACTGTCCCCATGGGCTGCACAGGAAAAAAATATTGTAATTTTTGTATCTTATTTCCTCCAACTCTTTGTGTCAATGGGCCATGGGTGGCTGGTGGTCAAGTGCAACCTTCATTACAAATGCCTGAAACAACTGTCCCCATGGGCTGCACAGGAAAAAAATATTGTTGTCTCTTTGTTGCAGTACAAACGGGAGTGAAACTGGTCCAGATCCAGAAGCAATATCAATTTGGGCAATGACTTTCCGTCCCAAACACCTGTTAGTCATACAAAGGGAGAAACTTAAAGGCACCTTCTAGCCCAAGGTAAAACCTTGAACCCTACCTAAGGCAGTTGTGTGCCCATTCAGTTTACATGCCCAACATTCTACTGGCAACAGAACCCCAATCAGGAGCCAACAATTTGAGAAGCCACGCTTCCAGACACTCTAGTACATGAAAGTGGAAAGGGTACAACAGGAATGACACAGGTTGATCTTTGACTGGGCAAGAGATTCATGATATTAACCAGCACTTGAATGTTTTGTGAGGGATTTCACAAATTGCCACAAAAAGAAAGCAAGAGCACAGAGACCATCAATAACATTGTGAAGGCATACCCAAACTGCACGATCTGTCCTTTTAACCTTTAAACCGGCCAAAACTGGCTTCTGGTCAAATGTCGTCTGCTTCCATGTTTTCAGCTAATTTCAACAGTTATGAAAAGTAATTTGACTGAGAATTGATGGTGAGACCTTGGTTGGTTGGACCCTTAGTGCCTAACCCATGCCAAAGAAAGCTGTTGACTCAGTCTTAATACAAGGGGGAAAGGGTTAAACACCAGGGCACTCAAGGATGCCAAGCACACCAACACAAATACTGAGTGCAATGAGCAAAGGCAGACGCAGTGCTAGTCTACTCAGCAGCAGTGCCAAGGATGCAGAAACAGGCAAAAACCTCTCACTTCAGTTAAGCTGCACATGCTGCAAGATTAAGTTCCAAAACAGTGAACAAAGGCATGTGTTCATTTTCCTCTCCTTATGTCAGTTTTCCCATTAACCAAACCATTTGTTGGACTAGATTAGAACTTTCGCAGTAAAATAATAATACCTGGCATTGCATAAACAAATACAAGATGAATGAATAACTTACCAAATAAAACATTGAAGACAACAGTGAATGATGTTTATGGTTTATTTTATAAACCACCATCAAAATAACAATAATAGTACTAACCCCGGTATATTATGCTGTGTATTGATGAAGATACTATTGTGCAGCTGGAGGAACAGTGCACAGACTGGTATTACAAAGCAAGCGGAGCGAGCTCTATATGTAACACATGAAAACATCTAAAAAGGTAAGGGAATTCATCAATCCAAACCTACAGTCTATACAACTTAAAACACGTGGTCACATCTATATTATCAATCATTATCAACCTCTAGTAGCTCCCCAGCACAGTGTTTGGGAACCCACTCACGTGGATCATTGATTCACATTCAGTTCTCTTATTTGCTGTATTTGGGATCTCTATTTCCCACACTGACCATACATTGGTTGAATTTTTGTTCATCCACGGTCACAATTTTCTCAGATTATCGCCATTTTTTGCCTACATGGAATTTGAAACTTCCGGTTAGCCTGCTAACAACTGCCCATGTCAGAAGTTTCAGAATGTCAATCGCTGTGTGATGTAGCTATCTAGGGGTGGTTTTCTACAGGTAGATCATGACGTCAAGGCTTTTGGAACCTAGTTCAACCTAGTAGTAGCTTTCGCTAATACTAGGTTGAACCTACTTCCACATTACCCCATGAAAAGTATTTACACAAACAGAATCAACAGAGCACAGTATGACTTCTTTCTGATTATTGTAGCTTGGAATGGTGATTCAATGTGTGTTGAAGTATTAAAATCATTACAGCCTATTAACAATCTGTATGAATCCTTATAGTGATGAATTTAAGCCTGAGTTGACAAGCACCATTTTTTTTTTTTTTTGCTGAAATTACAAGTACTTTTATTAAACCTGACATGTTGGTCTTTGTTTTACTCGTCTTTCATGAGGAATTTGAACCTGGAACTAGTACAAGGATGACTATATTTACATCCTACAGGGAAAGGGTTAAATGGTTAGCAGTAGAGAACATCTTGGTCAAAAACAGACCATTCGTGATGTCACGAAAGGGAGCAGCTGCCAAAACCAAAAGATAATGAAAAAACAATCTACATGTTAAGTGGGCTCTTACATATCCTAACTTGGGAAAAGCTTTTCCAATTCTCTTCAGCTCAGCTTAGGAGGGCATACTGCTCCAAGCTAGCAAAGGACACCTTGGACCTTGGAAAATAGCTGCCCAGCCATGAGTGAACTTTAGCAGGAGTCACAGTTGCAGAACTCCCGATGGTGACAATAAGATGGCCACCATTCTCTGCAGAGTAGACATAACATGGAACTTGGGTCTGCTTCAGAAACAAAGGCAGGATAGGCAACCCTTCAAAATAAATTGGCTTCCCATACCCAGCCACATCTTCATAAGTGGCTGTTATGTTAAACACTCGTTTAGATTGGCACCCCTTGAAAATATGGTTTCCTATACCTTGTCACATGCAATCTTTCAAAACAATTCGGTTTCCTGTACCTAGCCACATCTTCATAAATGGCTCCACAAATATTTAATCTCTTTGGCCAACAAAAAAACAATTGCCACAATTAAATGTGACAGGTACTGGTGGGTTGACTGATCTAATCCATTGATTGACCATTGGGCCCCATGGTGATCACTGATACATTTTGCTGAGTGATTATACCAGATATAATGTGGTTATCCCGGTCTAAGCATAGTTCCAGCCATTGAATTATTGAAATCTGTTTCAATTCAGTTTTATTTGCTGAAAAGTGCTGTGTCCTGGAGAAAATTGAATTTTTAATTTTGGAAGGCTTCCAAAGTGTATGACGGAGAAATGTGGCCATGTTTAGAGGTAATTGCCCCGAACTTTGCTCATTGTAGACCCTTCCATGCAGTTATCCCCCACAAGTAGTATCTGATTTCTAAACAGACAAACACAATTACAATTATGGTTCACTTTTCAATAAAACAATGGTTTCATTAGGGGAAAGATCTTTACATGTCTGTTAAACTGGTTTCGAAGTAAACATATGAATTTGTGGAGAACTTTGTCTCATTCTGGACCAGCATCTGCACACATCACAACAGAAAGAGTATTCATTGTCACACACTGCACCACAAAACGTCCAGTGTACATGTACCTGAAATGCTTCTTGACAGCAGAATTCTGTCACAAACTATACATGTGACACAATGGAACTCGCCACTGTCCAACTTTTTGTAACTAAAATAGATGTTCAAAATTATTTTCATGGGAACTTAGCTCTGTCCTTGTCAGAATAAAGCTGGGTCAACAGCTTTCCTTGGTTATCCACAGAAGGCTGTTGACCTGGGGCATGCATTTATGCTGGGTCTTTAACTCATTCCACCCTGATAGAAGACTGAGTCAACAGCTTTCCTTGGCGCGCTCTGGGCGCATTGCGCCCAGAGCGCGCCAAGGAAAGCTGTTGACCATGGGCATATAATTTGGAATGATCTTCCATGCAAGTTTCATCCAAAATATTGAAAAATAATCCCTAAATTAGTAAAATACAATTAGCAGACGACATTTAGATATTAGCGGGAAAAAAGCGTCATCAGGGTGGAATGAGTTAAATTCTCAGCAAAAATGTTTTCTACAAACATAAAATATAATTTAAAAAGAGTACAACAGATGGCAATTTACATCCTGGTGCTTTTGGGAGTGTTAAACTTGGCAGTGGAATAAAAGAAAGAGATTAATGTATGGTTCACTAGTAAACTGCTTTCACTGGCATATGACCAGTTTCGAAGGCTGCCAGCAGCACTGCCGGCCGCCGCTGAAAGCCAATAGAAGGGTTTGGGGTGGACTGTAGGTTCACTTAGATGCTGTCTGCCGCCGGCCGGCGCTGGCTACCGCTCCCTGCCGCTGGGCTCCACTCTGTATTGGATACTACATGGTATATCATGTAAAATATGGATCTAAAGTTGGGGATGGAAGTTAGATGGTTGAATTCTACACCTGCAATTTAAGACCACTCTTCCACCAGAATCAAGTGGTCATATAATAAGTAATCTTTTATATCGGGTAAAGTACAGACAAATAAACTTCCAATAACCCATGTGTATACATTTCCCCTACATGTACAATATGTGGCCCTAAACATGCAGTGTACATGTACATAACATCATGTGGGATCTGTCATGCCATATTTATTCATTTTATGATAACATTGTATCATAACACTTACACAACTAAACACATTTGATAACACATCATCCTGTAATGACTAAACACACTGTCAGTCTCAAATGTACATTGTAGCCTGTTAGTAGATAAAGATTGCAAATATTGAACACCTCAAAGATCAAAATATTTTTACCGTTCCTAGCATGTTCACTTTTCCCAGTTTTCATTGTATGTACAATTATTTTGTATCCCACTTTTGCTGTCCCTTCCACTGATCATAAAAACGATATAAAAATATGAGAGAGAGAGAGAGAGAGAGAGAGAGAGAGAGAGAGAGAGAGAGAGAGAGAGAGATGAGAGAGAGAGAGAGAGAGAGAGAGAGAGAGAGAGAGAGAGAGAGAGAGAGAGGAGAGAGAGAGAGAGAGAGAGAGAGAGAGAGAGAGAGAGAGGAGAGAGAGAGAGAGAGAGGTGTTCAACTCTTTCCCCTTTAACTCATTCCATACTATAGTCACAATGTCCTTGGACAGTGGTTCTGGTACTGCCTGGCAAGTCATGCTGCAGCTGCCCTTGTGGCAGCTGCAGCATGACTTGCCAGGCACCACTGAATTTTGACTTTAGGCATGTGGGTACTTGAACGAAAGCTATTTTCATGAAAAATTTAAATAAAAATTGTCATCTTAAATCCAGGTGAATATATGGAAAAATCAGGGACTTGTATGGAATGAGTTAATCTGTCCCCCAGAGTGTATTTCACGCAAAAAAGTTATATAATGACAGCATCAGATAGGGTGGTGCTTCTGTAACACCTATGAAGCTTTGAGCCCTTGTGGCAGCTTTGTACGACTGCATGGCACTGCCTTACGCCGTATGTGCATATATGTACAGTGTAGTATAAGCTAGAACTGGACAAAATTGGTGTGAAACATTCATAACAGGTTGTGCATCTCCTATATCTTGCTTTGTAATTTGGCTAAAATCTAGACAGTTCACACAAAAAAGGTTGTAAAACCTATTTGCCAACCTGCTACCTAACATGTTGATGTACAGTAAGTATATTGGAATGCTGTGTGAATCTATCGAAAACCATCCTATAAATGTACTCATTACACATTACAGTTAAGCTGTCTTAAACTTAACAGCCAAATGCATTTTTTGTGTTTTGTTAAGTGTTGTACTGGGGTTTGTAAAGGTTGTAAAAGGTTGACAAAGGCTTTCAAATGCTTGAAACGGTTGCAAACCATTTCAACATTATCATTATTAAGGTTGAGAAAGTGTGTGAAATGGTTGTTAACCATTAGAGAAAGGTTCAATAGTGTTTAAAAGGGTTTTCATGCAATAAGAGGAAATGGTTTTGAAACGGTTTGGAAAGTGTTTGAAAAAAGTGTGCCTTTCACTTAAATGGTTAGAAAAATGTTGCAAAAGGTTGATGCGTTTGGTGACTGTTAAGTTTAACGCAGGCACAACTGTATGTGTGGTTTTCTGGACAAAGCTGTCTGTACATGTAGCGCCATCCATGTGAAAAAATCCACATGAATGCATATATATGTTTATCTTTCTGTGGACAGACAGATGGATAGGTTATTTATAGAGGGTATAAATCTAATAAGATGCTGCTGCTTATCTGCCCAATGGCCCTCTCACATGTGCTATGCAATTAAGCATTCATGCACATGTGCAGTGACCTGTCACGAGTGCATTCCTTATAGCAGTCATTTAATACTGAATCAGTTGACTTGGAGCCCCCATCATCATTACTGACATAATCAGGCACAGGTAACCCAAACAACTCCCACTGAGTCTTTGAGCAGTTAAGTGGTCATTACCTGTGAAGAACCATAGACATTAAAGTCCCTTGGATTGGCCAGGATTTTAACCACATATGCCTGGCATAGAGATAGAGCATCACAACCATATGGCTACGGTGGCTCTTGAAATGTAAACATAAGTTGTGTTCTTTGAACATCCTCAATCTGTAAGCATCATTCTTTATTCCGCTGTACTCCAGAACCTGGTTTATATAACAAACTACATCCTAGTAGCAAATAAAAAAGTAAGCTTTCAAATTACACAGTTCCTTTACAGAGATTTAGCATTAGGACATCAAATGAAGATGGCAGATGGTAATCATCACATGTCCCTGCATGGTCTTCATAGCCAGGTTTCACAATGCACACATGTACCAGAGTAAACCAGTCTCTACTTGCACCAAACTACCACATAAGGGACAGCTGGTGCCATTAGCCACATAGCCAAATGCTAGTGTTTCATTCATTTGGCTTAGGAAATTTACAAATGGCTAATTTATTTTAACATAAACTATAGAAAAGGTAGGTCAAATTTTATAGTGATTACTATTTTATTTGCCAATTTGGCTACAAATTTTGAAGGCCCAGATCAGTCCCTGCACATGCCATGTGACTCAGCAGCTTTTTGGACAAAAGCAAACTTGTGCATCTATTTGGTACCAGGAAGTAAAGTGAAGTGGCCAAGGGCAGCTGTTTTAACCCTGAAAGCAGTGATTTAACATGAGACAACAGCTTTTCTCAGGACACTTTGTACGCATTGCGCACAAAGTGCCCTGAGGAAAGCTGTTGACTTTGACTATTTTTTGCTTTAGACTAGGCTTGCTAGTATTTGAATAAAAGGTATCTTCGTGAAAAATTTGAATTTTTTTAACCAATATATGTTTAACGGTAATGAGAAAATGACTGTAGCAGTGATTAGCACTTTAAGGGCAAAGAGAAAATAAAAAACATGCTGGCCCAGAGAGTGTATGTGAAGATTGGCCGCTGGCTTCAAAGAATATTGGACTCCCAGCCAGCAACAGAAAAATTCAGCTATAAGGTCATGTTCTTAGTACATGAGGTGTGAACCTCACAAGTGTTCTGATTGGCCAGGCATCAAGATGCCTTGTCTGTTCTCTGTCTGAAGAAAGCCTTCACATTGACGGCACTTGCTTTACCAATCACCATAGCCAACTCCTGCAAAAAATAAAGTCATTTCAAATCAAAGTTGCATATTTGCAAAATCCACTGAGTATACCAAATGAAATACAGCTATCAAGTCGATTTTTATAAACAGGACAAGATGCTTTGTAATTGCATGTATCCATACAGGGAGTGCTCTGACCATTAGCCAAATGCTACTGCCTACCTGAATTTGGGTAAAGAAATGTGTAAACGGCTAAATTATGAAATATTCTAAAATAGATAATTATGGGCCAGGAAAAAAATCTTTGTAATTAATGCTTTAAAAAACTATGTCCAATTTTGGCTGCTGATTTTTAAAGTCTAGAGAGGTCTCTAGTATAGTTTACATCTTTATCAGTTAAATGTTTAACATTTAACCCTTTCCCCCTTGAATTAAGACTAAGTCAACATCTATCCTCCACACGGGTTAGGCACTTAGTGCTCAACCCATGTCGAAAGAAGCTGTTGGCCTGGGTCATGCAATCTTAATCACCTGAAAACACTCAGGCAGAGGACATTTGACCACCACCCTTTCTTAGCTGGTTTAAGGGGTAAAGGGTTAAATGTGCATGGTAAATTGAAGTACCATGGTTCCCATCTTGACAGGCCACCTATGGTCACATTTTGCTGAGCACTTTTCATGCTATGTATGCCTGCTACCCGAAACGACCTGTTTTGAAACACCATATTTGGTAATCCTAGGGACAGAAATTCAGGTGGGTTCTATTCTATTAAAAATTAGGCTAACCTTGTTCCCGAAAAATGGAAATTGTTACCGAATGTTACAACAATAGTCATTTAATTAAAGATTTTTGTTTCATGTGTAAACACTTCGGTCAGTGGTTATTGCATTGCCTTGTATATCATGCTCCAGTTGCTCTGTAGTATCACTTGCCTGGCAAAGCAAAAACCACTGACAGTACACCAGCCAACTTGAATGTAACACTCTTTATGAAGAATTTAAATATGAAATTACTGTCACATGTCAAGTTACATTACAGTGCAACCACTTTAAGCTGAGCCCTGTTGGAGTGGAGAAAAGTGTCTGGCTCATAGAAAGGTTATTACAGTACTCAGAAACAAAATCAAAATCCAGAAAAGTTGTTTAGCTTCCAAAGGCATTCAACTTACAGAGGTGTTCAACCAGGCAGGTTTGACTGTATGCAGAATGAACAGGAACTGGCTTAGACTGAGTTAAATATTAATCACGAGAACACAGGACAGCTCTCCATTCTTACCTCCTCTGATGCGTCACAGATGCCCTGCAGACCTGTTTGGTAAAAACAGATATCCAGGTAAGCCAGTAACTACCAGTGACTGCTTAAAAAGTGAAAACTGTTAAATCGAGCGTTAATTATTTTCCATCACTAATTGTATGTATTATTTCATAAGCATCCAATTTTTAACATGCAATGTTTGAAAGTAAGCATCATGCAGTGTCATTTGTCTAGTTTCTTGCAACTTTGCATACTGCCAATTCCTTTCATGGTTATACAATGCAGAGCCACAGAATTGTAATTAGGTCACATGTCATATCCGTATAGCAACCTTGCACTGGAATGTAAAAGAACTTATGCAAAGAGTAGTGACTGGTCTACTGAAAATGATAATAAACTCTTCATCATTAACCCTTAGGGCATCATTAACCCTAGGGGACTGAGTCAATAGCATTCCTCGGTGCACTCTGGAAAAGCCATTGACTGTCACATATCAATCCTCATAAAAACAATGCTGCTTATATCACGTAACAGCCCTTGGAGCCCTTGGTCTTAAGCAATTATCCTCCCAGCAAATTTGTACCCTGGAAATTAGTGATATGACCTTTCAAGCTCTGCAGTCAAGGTCAAATGTGACACCTCTAAATGAAAGCATGTGTGTCATTTCCTTATCATGTACATGCTGAATAGTAACAAGTCTCAAAATTCACTTTTTCCTGATATAAGCCAAGCCAACATTATGACTGTGACCTTGAGCGATCTTTCAAGGTCAATCAAGGTCAAATGTTACCACTCCATTGAAAGCATGTGTCATTTCATGTTGTTTAACAGTAACCATAGTCCTAAATTGCACTGGTATTCAGATTAAAGCCAAAATTATGCCACGACCATCATTGACTCTTCAACGTCCCTAAAAATCAAACACAACAGCCCCTAATGAAAACATGTATCATTTCCCATGTTTATGTTTAACAGTAATCATGGCTCTAATTAAACCATTTGTCAGCCATATGCCCAGACATGTATCTTTTTGACCTTTCACAGGATTCTGAACAACACCAAGATGTTTGGCTAGTGCAATATTTAAATGGATGGCTGCATTGGTTCAAGAGGTAAAGCAGTAACATCATAGATCTGTGACCTTCGACTTCAAAAATGGGTAAAATATACATATATGATCTTGACCTTCTAAAGACTTCTGGAAACCTCCTACATGCTTGGCTCATGGAAAATTAAAAACTGGCCTGCTGCACCGTTTTCATGACTTTTGAGTTGTATTGTCATTGAGTATGACCTTTGACCTCTGAAAAGTGGGTCAAAAACAGGAATGACCTTGTCCTTTACTAGGGTTCTGAAACATTGTCAGATGCTTCAGTCATGTTACATTCAGATGCCAGCCAAATTCGTTCAAGAGTTAGCGATGTAACATCATTTTGCACATTGACCTCCAAAAATATGTCAAATATAGAGCTATGAACTTGGCCTTTAATAGGCTTTTGACACACTGTAAGATGTTTGGCTCATATTAAATTTCACTGGCCAGCTGCTTCTCTCCAAGAGTTAAGTCTAATAGCAAGTGATGGGGTGGACAGACTTATCGATGGCAGAGGTAATGCCACTATACCCTTGTGCCTCATGGGCTAAAGGGTCAAAAAGGCTGAAAAGTTATGACACTGGACCAAAATGGTAAAAAGTTGCATGCGGACATGTCAGCATGGTGTCCCTCAGGACTATGCAACCCACGGAAGTTTATCTACACCACAGAAAATATATATTTCCATGAAGACACTGACTGTGGAATTTCATAAGAAGGGCCTTGGCCTTGACTCCACCCAGTGATGGTATGAGTTGAACGGCAGCCAGCAATCCGGCATCTTTTGAGGGCTGTTTTCTCTTCACACGGAATGTATTGGTCCCTGGCTTGTTTTCCACATTCACCTGAAATACACACATACACCAACAAAAAGCATTTTACACATGTACAGAATGCAAATTGTGTATTTAAAGCAAACAGAGTGTAAACACATTTTATGAATTTCCACTAGATCCAATGTCTGCACCCATTCTAAGCTACACCTGCACAAGTGTAAAAGTACAATGTTCACATAAACATATATATATATATATACATATATATATATATATATATATAGGTGGCCAGCAATTTTTGGACAGGGTATTGATATACATGTACCTACAAAGTGAACTTAGTTTACAAAGTACACGTACACCCATGGCAAGCTTGACATCAACATCCAACAGGGATATCACGAGTTTCTATAGTTTGTCAAAAAAACTTCGACATTTCTACTACCGAAAGAGTATTGAACATTGGAGAAAATGAAAATATATTAAAACCTTACTCTGGCTATTTCGAGAAGAGCTGGATATAGGTACATCTAGTTGGCGGTGACCAGTATTAAATCTAGGCTGGTCCAAGGCAAGTAAATGTACTTAAATGCAAGTTATTTTGACAGTGGACCTATCAAAGTTGATAGCACAGATCAGTGAGAGTACAATGGAAGTTTTAAAACAGGTTAACTTTACAATTTTGCTGTCTTGCAGATAAGGGAAACTGTTTATTTATTTAAGATTCTTGAACAATAAAAGGAAATATAAATAGACCTAATGCTATTTTTGTCAAAATCCCAAAAATAATTATCTGGAACAGGCTGTTTTTCCAAGAGACAATCAAATTTCTCCCTGTGCACCCTTACCAGTTCACACTTTAAATACAAATCTTACAAATTTCTCATACTAGTATTGGCATTGACCCACAAATAAGGATGTGGCTCTGTGACCTTAAAATGGGGTTAAGGTCACACATCTTTGAATTTGATTGAGCCCTTTATAGCAGACTATAATCTTGTGCAATATGAAAGCCTCAGCTCCAAAACTTCTCGAGTTACCTTGTTCGTGCTATGTGGCTCTGTGACCTTGGGAATGGGGCCAAGGTCACCCATCTTCGAACTTGACCATGCCTTTATTGAGTGCTATAGCCCTGTGTAATATGAAATCTTCAGCTTCAAAACTTCTTTAGTTGTCTTGTTTGCATCAAATGTGATGAAGAATTCACTAAAGTGTCTCTGTAACCTACATGTAGCTTGGAAAATATGTTCAGGACATTCCTCTTTGAACCTCACCAAGCCCTTATAGAGAACTATCATTCTGTGCAATATAAAAACTGTAGCTCATAATCTCCTCTCAAGTTTTTATCTAGAAACCTTATTTACTAACATGACTCTGTGACCTTGGGAATGGGATCAAGGTCACATATCTTCCAACATGACTGAGGATTTAGTCTGGTGCAACACGAAAGCCCTAGCTCAACAACTTCTGGAGTTATCATGTTCATGTTGAAGTGATGGAAGAACAAAGAAGCAGCAGAAGAAACGGATGCAAATGCAGTTTATCCACCTGCACCCCCCCCCCCCATCTGTACACAGGAAGATAATTATGTTTGACTTGGGAACAAGAACATGTAAATCCAAAACTTGGAATTCAGCTTTAATGGTGTTCTTGTCTGGCCAAAGGAATTTTTCAATCAGTACAGTGACCATTCTGAACATTCAACAAGAGGATTGGGGCAGTCATGTGCTCCGCCGACATGTCCATATACCCTTGTGATTTTTTAAGATTTGTCCCAAAAAGCAAGAAAAGATTCATGAAAAATAAAAAAATCAATGGAGCAGTACTATTTGAACAATTTGGGAGAGACCACCCGAGGTACATTGCCACCAAGTTTCAAGTCATTGAGGACTATTACCATGTGCAATATTGAACTCATAACTTAAATTCTGTGTTGCAATGCAGAAACCAAGTTCACTTAAGTGACTTTGTGACCTAAGAATTGTGGTCAAGGATCACCCATCATCAAACTTGACTTGGCCCTGGATAAGGTCAATAATCCTGTGCAATATACAGGTCTTATCATCATAAAAACTTTTCCAGTTATCGTGCAGAAACCAAAACTTACTAGAGTACCTCCATGACCTTGGAAATGGGGTCAAGGTCAACCACCTTCATACTTTACCAAGACCTTATACTAGTGTATATAAATAGGCACTGTCAAGTTCCATCTCAAAAACTTCTTGAGTTACTAAGCGGGAAACCAGTTTTTCTACTGATCAACCAACAGACATTAGGAAAGCTTTATGTCCTCCTTCAAAAGGCATAGAAAAATTAAAGATACATGTATACCTGTTTGTATTATCACAATGTTTATTGATTAGATAAAAACTACAAACCCTTGGTTTCTCTGCACATTGAAATTGTTCATATTCTACATGTACAAACTAGTAATATGCGAGCAATGTTGACTTTTTGGTCACTTTGCCCCCAACCTGCCCCAGTGGACGCAGCAACCTAAAGTATGGTGTTCTGATAGAGCTCGTTCATTTTTTTTTTTTTTGCCATAAAAATTTATAAAAAATCTTCAAAGCAGATGGCTTTTTAACCCTAGGTGGTTTATGCCTGTTAAAGAGGAAAGGTTAGCAAAGACATCTCAGTAAAACCATTAAGGTATAAGCTCTGGATCTTTTGTCAAAGATGCTGAGATAAAGGTCCATGCTTCACCTTTGTCCCCTTGAATTACAACTGAGTCAACAGTTTTCCTTGGCATTGGTTTTGCATTCAGCACCTAACCCATGCCAGGTAAAACTGTTGACTTGGGTCCTATTATCTTGATATGTCTCATCTACAACCCTCATTTGAATTATTTTTGTGAGTGTTGAAATTTGTCAAAATCATTCACGCAGATCACACTTCATATCCAGCCAGTTTTGGCTTATTTAGGAGGAAAAGGGTTACCCTGATAAAACATTCCTAAGGAAATCAACCAAGGTATTATTAATTTGTTAATGTCATTTTAATCCAATAAGCAGCAGCAAAATTCCTTTGATGGATTATCCTATTGTTGCTACATATTTCATTAAATTACAATTCAAACCTGTCTTTCATCTTACCCATACTAAATGGGGAAAACCTTGTACCACAACTACAATTACAAGACCTGCCTTTGTGTAAGCACATCGGCACTAAAACATTCATTTCAGACTGTCTAGTTTTCATCTGCTTGCCTTCTGTACTTGAACGTCTTATTCATGGAAAATATCCTGAAGAATTTCTAAGGTAACTTGTCACAACAGCAGGCCCTAGGTCAACAGCAAGCTCCAGATCAACAGCATGTTCCAGGTCAACAGCAGGCTCCATGTGAACAGTGTTCCAGGTCAACAGCAGGCTCCACGTCAACAGTGTTCAAGGTCAACAGCAGGATCCATGTGAACAATGTTCCAGGTCAACAGCAGGCTCCATGTGAACAGTGTTCCAGGTCAACAGCAGGCTCCATGTCAACAGTGTTCCAGATCAACAGCAGGCTCAATGTCAACAGTGTTCCAGGTCAACAGCTTTCCTTGTCTAGCATAGGTGCCTTTAACATAAAATTTCCTTGTTCATCTTGACAAACGATCTAGTGCCGTATTAACTGGTCCACATTCGGTCATCTTCTTGGCGACTTTATTTGCTGTGTTGACATTTATTTGGCAAAGAATCTGGTTAGTAACAAGGTTCATGTACCTGGTCTGTATTTAAGAAATGAGGGTCGATTTTGTGTGTGTTATGGCATAATGACGCGCGTGATTGAAGCTGACATCGTGGGCGTGGCGCACGCCAGTGTGCCTTGCCCGATGCCAGCTTCAATCACCCGCGTCATTATGCCATAACACACACAAAAGCGACCCTCGTTGCTTATATTTACATTTCCCTCTTAATTTTTCTGCTCAATTACAGAAAATTTAGAAACTTAATACATAGAATTAAGAGAAACGATCAAAAACTGATTTGCCGGGCATGTTCAAGTGTTAAGTTCAGGAAACCCAGGTAGGTGTGGCTTATTGGAATGTGGGCGGAACACTTGTGTTATGGTTCCATAACACACAAGGCTAATGTGTTATGGTCTTATAACACACCAGGCTCTCTCTTATACTTGCAATGCTAAAAGTTAGATTGAATGTAAATATATAAATATGTAAGCCTTTCTGCATTACTTTTAATACAACACATGTACATGTATACTGTGTTCTGAGGAATCAGTTGAACTGGAAACCATTGGAAAAACCACAAAATGTGAGGTCATGTGTATTGCATGTAGAATCATTTCAAAAAAAAAAAAAAACATTTAAAATCACTTTAACATGTTCCCCCTTGAATAAAGACTGAGTCAACTTCTTTCCTTGGCACGAATTGGACACAAATTAAAGAAGAATAAAAATTCAAACATTTATAAAGGTATTTCTAAGGTAACAGTAAAATTAACATCTAAGAAACAAATATATAGATACATTATCTGCATGAAAGCTTTTAACCTGAGACATAGAGCCTTCATAGGACTCATCCACATTCAAAGTCAAAGATTTGAAACAGACATTTGACATCTCATGGTTAGTCGGTTACGCATATCATGAACACTCTTACCAAGTGAATGGAGACACTGAGACATTCACTAGCCAAACAGCCAATGGTTAAAAATGGTGTCATTAAGCTATCAAAATTTTGTAAGCTTTAGCCAATGTGGCTAAGGACACATGTATGTCATGATATGTTCCAACTTTTGAAGCTTACCAGGATTCGTTGGCCATATTTTCAACATGTAAATGTTGCTCAACATTTTGGCAAACATAATCAGCATTTGGCTTATCGGGTTAAAGTTTTCTAACCAAACTGGTTACAGCTGTAAAATTCTTAACCCCAGCATAGATTCTAAAAGCAATGTGTCACATGCAAACACAAACAACAATTTGATTTAACTCCCAAGTCAAATAGCACAAGAGGGTATGGACACAGGTCCACTCAGTTCTGCCTGCCATCAAAGATGTTTTTGTATTCTGCAGTTCTTGGCCACTTAAATACCCTATGACACGCAGGAACTAGCATCTACTATACTGACCCACTGATGAGTACAGTGGTACCTGCTGTATGTGACCACTGCTGTGAGCAGTGTATTGCTTTTTGTTTTTACTAGGCTCGAACAGAGGTCAATTTCTTTGTAAAATTTTACTCTGGTAACAGGTCACCTACTGTATGTGGCCACTTTTTCTTGAAAGAAGGGGTGGCCACATACAGCAGGTACCACTGTAGCTCTAGTGGGAAATGTGTACTGGTGAGTACAGATTTGCCACTAGATGAGCCGGTGTATACTGAAGCACTATGACTGCCTATATTCACAGATGTGGTTCCCTGCTCTCTCCCCCCCCCCCCCCCCCAGCACCACATTTTTAAATCCTGCCACTTTATCTGGTCTCAGGAAGTACTGATGTGAAAAATCGGCGCACAGTCCATCGAAGCATTTAAAAGATACACAGTCACAAATTTGGCCAGAGGGTACACTGCCACGATGCATGCTTGTCAGTTAATACAAGAAGGTCAGAGTGACCTGGGAATCTGAAAAAAGTTACCTCAGTGCAGGGCCAGAATTTTGACAAGAATCCGAGAATCCATTCTTGTAAAGATTCTCCTAATCTTGTCTTTGTTTAAAAAGAAAACTAAGTGACAAAAATCCAAACAGATTCTTGCAAAATTTTGCGAAATTCTGGCCCTGCAGTGTAACTTCACACTATATGATTTTGTCAAACTGGGATCAATTTTTGGAGTTGCACAGATTTCTTTCATCATGACTAGTAAAAAGTTGGACAAAAGGATATCTATGAAGTATTAGGTGCCTATGCATTCACAAAAATTCAGGTGAAATTGACAAAGCATGTTTTTGAATGGCCATACAACCTTGACCTTTAAAATTTAGAAATAAAATGTTCATGTCACAAGGAAAAAACCCTGCCTTTCCACACTTTCATTAAAATCAGAGAACTTTTTACAGTAATGACTTATACATGTTTTAGATAAATTGGTCAAGATCAGTAGAAAGGTAGGACACAAACACCAATAAAACCCCTGGAGCTTAAATTCAAGATGGGTGCACGCTACCTGAGCCAAGTGATCACAAAACTGAACACGCTGAAAAGATATCTCAGTATGTTATCCTGACAAAGAAATCTGTTCTCATCTTAAGAAGGTGAACATGTACTTTTATACCAAATTTTACCCAAATCTGCCAAGGCATTTTTGAAATAACATGGTAAATATTGACAAGAAACAAAGATGGAAGGACAAACCCAAAAATGTCTCCCTTCCCATTCCCAAGGGCAGATATAAAAAGGAAGAGATCAGCTACATGTCTGGATGAAGCCATATATATACATAAACTAAACTCTGAAAGCACAGGACACTGACATTTCTATTTATTGGATTAGCTTGGTGAGTCCAATCAAGTGCAGATTTACCATCTGGGTCAGCAAGCCAGCCGCCTCTGAGGCTGTGGTCACAGGCAGAAGGACAAGTCCTAGTTCCAGGACAACAAACTTCTGTAAGGCAGGATAATACTGCTGGCTCATGGCAGTCTTCTCAGCAATCACGATCCCTCGGATTGTGTTCACCTGCAAATGAGACAGGGTGGTCAACTCAGGCATTATCATCAACTATCAGTTGCTGTGTATCCCTTTCCCCTTAAACCAGCCAAAACCAACAGGTGGTCAAATGCCGTCTGCTTTGTCTGGGTTTTTTCATGTTTTTGGACTAATTTCAACAGCCATAAAGTACAATTTGAAAGAGAATTGCAGATGAGACTCATCGAATATATCATGCTGAGGATAAAAAGC
Source organism: Hermodice carunculata (assembly GCA_964020975.1). NCBI lineage: Eukaryota > Metazoa > Annelida > Polychaeta > Eunicida > Amphinomidae > Hermodice > Hermodice carunculata. The sequence continues at coordinate 89,504,654 of OZ026624.1, forward strand.
TTTCCCCGGCATGGCTTGGGTGTAAGCATCCAACTCATGACTTAGCTGCTGCCTGGTCTTATAAACTCAATAACCTTTATTCAGGGGCCTCCTTAGCAAACATTCACAACAAAACCATAAAATAAATTGACCAAATACTATTTAATCCTGCACTTGATTTGACAAATAACTAATATCATTATCAAGAAAATTAAGATGGAGATAAAAATTAAGGCACTGGGTTATTTCTAATAGTTCTTAATGGGAAAAAACTACATGCCAATATATTAGGAGCCACCTTCATGCAGCAAATCAGACTTTTCCTCTCATCTCAGTCACTATGCCACCTGGTGACAAAGGCAGAAATTAATTCTCACCCCCAAAGACTTGTTTGAAGTCTGTCGTTGGTGCTGCCCCCATGTGGCAATGCCAAGGCAACAATTTTATCATCACTTCACATCAGTCACAACTGCAACACTAATACAGACCCAAGTCAAAGAAATCTCATAAATTGTCATGAAAAATGGGCAGGATCAGAAGTTTTTACAAGCAGCATACCTTGCGAAGTTTTACAAGTTTTCGTCTGTAGGCAGCATCTGCTACCAAGTCACCCTCAGACACATACACCACACCTGTGTCACTGGAGGGGTGGAAGTCCACCACCCCCAGACGTCCCTCAAGGACCACATTGACGCTGGCTGAAAGCAAACAATTTGAAACATAGTAATGGCATTGCTTTGATGATCTGCCAAACACACTAGCTGCATTTATACTAATTTCATCATTTTACACTGCAAACTGCTTGTCCCATGAAACTATATTTTCTCCAAAGATTAATTATTGATCTCTCCACGTACGCTTAACCCTTAAAATGCTGATTTAAGACTGAGTAAACAGCTTTCCACGGGATACTTTGCACGCAATGTGTGCAGTGTCCCAAGGAAAGCTGTTGACCAAGGCTACATTTTCCTTTAGAGTAGACTTGCTGGTATTTGAATGAAAGGTATCTTCATGCTAACTTGAATCTTTTAACCATTATATGCTCAACTGTAATTAGAAGACCAGTATAGCTGTGATAAGCACTTTAAGGGTTAATATGACAGGCAATGGCACTTTCAAAGACATATTATTCAGGTACCAACATGCCCAGATTTAAGGGGTCACTGCACTGCCTGTAATCATGCAATACTTATGGGGCCCTTTTAGGGTTTCTGCAGGTCAGCATAACATGGACAAAAACTGTGTTGATATCACAGATCAGACATGAAAACATTTGAATAATCGATAACTGAGAAAAAAAGACACATAGCATGGGGAAAGTAAGGAGAGTATCACATAACCGAGACACCCCTAAAAGGGCCATAGCATGGGGAAAATAAGGACAGAGTATCACATAACCGAGACACCCCCTAAAAGGGCCATAGCACGGGGAAAATATGGAGAGAGTATCACATAACCGAGACACCCCCTAAAAGGGCCATAGCATGGGGAAAATGAGGACAGAGTATCATATAACCCAGACACCCCCTAAATGGGCCATAGCATAGGGAAAATAAGGACAGAGTATCACATAACCGAGACACCCCCTAAATGGGTCATAGCATGGGGAAAAGAAGGACAGAGTATCACATAACCGAGACACCCCCTAAAAGGGCCATAGCATGGGGAAAATAAGGAGAGAGTATCACATAACCCAGACACCCCCTAAATGGGCCATAGCATGGGGAAAATAAGGAGAGAGTATCACATAACCCAGACACCCCCTAAATGGGCCATAGCATGGGGAAAATAAGGACAGAGTATCAAATAACCGAGACAGCCCCTAAATGGGTCATAGCATGGGGAAAAGAAGGACAGAGTATCACATAACCGAGACACCCCCTAAAAGGGCCATAGCATGGGGAAAACAAGGAGAGAGTATCACATAATCGAGACACCCCCTAAAAGGGCCATAGCATGGGGAAAATAAGGACAGAGTATCACATAACCGAGACACCCCCTAAAAGGGCCATAGCACGGGGAAAATATGGAGAGAGTATCACATAACCGAGACACCCCCTAAAAGGGGTCATAGCATGGGGAAAAGAAGGAGAGAGTATCACATAACCGAGACACCCCCTAAAAGGGCCACAGCATGGGGAAAATATGGAGAGAGTATCACATAACCGAGACACCCCCTAAAAGGGCCATAGCATGGGGAAAATAAGGACAGAGTATCACATAACGGAGACACCCCCTAAATGGGCCATAGCACGGGGAAAAGAAGGAGAGAGTATCACATAACCGAGACACCCCCTAAATGGGTCATAGCATGGGGAAAAGAAGGAGAGAGTATCACATAACCGAGACACCCCCTAAAAGGGCCACAGCATGGGGAAAACAAGGAGAGAGTATCACATAATCGAGACACCCCCTAAAAGGGCCATAGCATGGGGAATATAAGGAGAGAATATCACATAACTGAGACACCCCCTAAAAGTGTTATATTTGTCCTGACAATATATACAGTGAAACCTGTTTTGAGAGGCCACTGTGAGGAAAGACCACCTGCCTTTTCAGACCATGTTTACTGTGCCCTTTTGCCATCTTTTCCATGTTATTGCACCTCTATTGAGACCACCTGCCTTATGTGACCACTTTTTAGCCAACCCTAGGGATGGTCTCTCAAAACAGGTTTTACTGTACCAGGATATTTTTATTGCTTTAACCTACAGAATATGACAAGCAGAAAATGCAAATGGGAGACAACTTGCTGCATCTACATGTACATACAGGTACTTGACACACGTACCACTTAAACTGACAAGTAACACAGTATTTTATTTTATGACTAATTTATTAGAAAGGTAGGCACTTACAAAGTAAGAGAGTTGTCCATCTTGGTACTGTCAGCTCCAACATGTACAAAAAAGTCTTGAAGTTGATGATTAGCACTGTGCAGCTGCTTGGCAATGACCGTCCCATCATTAGCATCTCTGCCTTCCTTTGATTACCCCAAGCTCTTCGTACAATTTTTCTGAACATTTTTCAGCAGAGCATAACTTCTATTGACCTCTTCACATACATGAAAATTTTATTTAGAACCAAGAGCTACTGTTCACAGGTCTCCAGATCATACACATATCTGTGGTTCAAATTTCATGTGGAAAAATCAATAACTGGCAAGTGCTTATGTACACTCGATGGCCAATTTATCGAGTCAAAAGCTTTAATTTTCATACAAGTCTAACGGGTTTCGCCCTCTTGGACTGGGCTCATCAAAGACTGTATTTTCAAGGATGCACCTTTCATTCATATACCAGAGCAGAACACTGTCCTAGTAACGCCAGTTATTTTGTAGGCCTAACGCTGAATTCTGGGTTCAAACATAGGTTGAAAACTGTCCATATGACATGCAAGTTCATTCTTGGTAGCATGACTGATGTCATGTGCATACTGTTAACAGTTTAACTACAGGAGCCCTTATTTTGTCTCCTCTATTTCAGGGAATCCCAGAGTTGTCTAAGTTATTTTTCTCTGTGGATAGCTGCTTACATGACGCAGGGAGGGATCATGGCCCCTATTATTTATGATAAGTCATCTCTGCAGATCAGATATGATTGTGGGGAGTCAATATACAACTCTCTTTATAAAACGGCATCCAGTTTAAGACAGAAATCATGAGTTTCTGTTGCATCAGTTAATATTGTACTTTATGTTTGAGGGAAACTCCAGATTTCATGTAGCTGAAGTATACAATGAACTGGGGACAGGGCAAGTTGAACTAAGGGGCAGGGAGCTGGTTGTAACATGTACAGTGATCCAGAGTTTTTGGTTTGTTTGTGTGTTTGGTTTTGTTTTCCAATATTCTAAAACCCTTGATTTTTTTTGTTTTACCTAACTTGCCATCTATTTAGCTTTAGCACTTCCACACAATACACACTTGTTGAAATTAATCTTACAATTTCTCAAGATATCAAATTTCATAATTTTACCAAATTATGTCATATTTCCCGTTCAGCTACAGGTGGTGCCAATAGTATTTTTCAGATAATATATGTGGATAAAAGCCAACAATTTTTGCAAAACAGAAAACACCCTTTAAAAATTTTCTTGCAAACATTTCATGTTTTAAAAAAATACCAATTAAAATATCTCCACAAAAGTTTTGCTCACAAGAGAATTCCGTTTTAAAATGGAAAACTTTCATTTGTGTACATAACTACTGCCAGAATATTTCCCCCAAATTTTACAAGGATCCATTGAAACTTAAATACATCACAGCATTTTTTCACTTTTTGGCCCATGTACTACATAATCCACCAGGTGGCACCACCAATTACAAAAGGAACCTAGATTTGTAACCATACAATATGTGCAAAAAAATTCAAGGGGTTACCTTAGTAATTGTAGAGCCTATTATGGTGACAAGCAAATTTTTACGGACAGACGGAATGATGGATGGACGAACACAAGTGATTGCTTAAGCTCTGTGACCTAGGGTCAGCAGAGCCAAGAACGAAGCAAAATAATTTAACAAAAGGAAAAAAAAAATTTGTCGAGTTGTCCTTTGACATGATACAAGCTTCAAAGGACCTAAAGTTATGCAAATAAATGCTCTCCTCAGGAGTCCTATACAAGTCCGCTAGTGCTCTAGTAACCTGCACTAAAATTTGATTTCTGGAAACTTTACACAACAATGTAATGATTTTCTGTTGTACTTATCACAGTACTTTCACTTTCCATGTTGCCCAGGACCCTTAGAACAGTGTTCATGGTCACTTTGGCAAACTGTACGCTCTTATGAAGTTCCTCCACGATGTGCATTACATGACATCCCAGCATCATGTGTTTACTTTTGCTACATTCCACTTTCAAAATATCAAGGATGGCAGTATCTAAGTCTTTAACATGTTCCAACACTATGTACATTTGCGGATATCCATGTTTTTGACTGATCAACCCATTCTGTCGCATCTGAGCCACACAATCTCTGAATATTGCATGCATTTGCTTGTCTTTTGCATTGTTAGTTCCTTCAGATTTCTGACTGGCAATGCATACAAGTTTGTCAACAGTTTTCAGTTCTTCTGCATGGAATTCATTAATTGACTTCTCTTCTAGAAGATTCAATATCTCGTCATAAAGTTCCTTCACAATTTTATCATGTGGTTTTGCTCCACTTTTTAGCGGCTCTTGGGATGTCTGGGTCTGCAGCGCTACCTGCTGAGGAAGTTGAAAAGCGATATCATAGAAGTTCCTATACAGGTCTGGTAATTCTAACATTCTTGCAATTTCCGCCAATGGATTTTGAACTCGTTGCCAACATGATGCACTAACTTCTATGTTTCCCTGATACACCTTGACAGTGCCTTGGACATTCAACAGATCACCCAGGTTAAAGGCATCTCTGCAGTCTCTGTCCATTAAGTCAATCTCACGCAGTTTGCTCGCCAGACCCACTGATACTGAATTGGCTGACATGGGCTTCTGGGGATAAGCTTGGGATTTCCAACAGCAGCAATTAATGACACCGGTTCCATCATCTATGGCGTAGCTGAAGAACCGGTCTCGTTCCACCACTTTGACCAGCAGACCCATAAGGTCTACTTTATGCACTGGGTGATTTTTGTACACGAGCATGTCAGGACATAATGGATGTTGTGTCAAGTTGATCACATCACATATGTACATCCTCTTGCGACTCATAAAAGTAGGATCAAGTCCATGGAATTTCTCGGGATAAAATTCCATTTTGCCGTCAGCTTGCATCTCTCAGACTGTCCAAGGCCAACTCGATCCAAAAGGAGCTGTCTTTACCTGCATTTGTTGTACAGATTTTTTTTCTGTTTTGCAGCAGTTGACTCTGATTTTTTCATGTTGCATCTCTGAAAATGCAAAGTATACAGTCTTCAGAAATATGTGCACTATGAAAAAAATATTAAATCAAATATTTGTGTAATAACAAATATTCAGCAAAAAAAAAAAAAAAAAAAAAAAAAAAACGTGAACCAGATAACATATTCATCCAATATTTGGCTTAACCCCCACCCACCCCCACCCCCAAATTAGAGGTGAATGGTCTTTCATGGGGGAGGGGGGATGGTACTTACACTTCCCCATGGAGAGCTGATGACTTGGGGTGTGATAGGGGCTCATCCATAGTTCTAATTCGTTTTGCACTATTGCCAAAATGAATTATATCATAGATGATATTTTACTTCCAGCGGCACTTTCAGCCACTTGACTATGGATCAGGTTTCAGAACGTGTACAAAGAAACCATTCCAAAAGTCTGATAAAAACCTGAATTGGCAATTAGCGCCACCCCACCCCTTCCCAATCCACATGACACATTCATCACCATTTTGTAGAGGCTGGTCTTGATCATGCTTATACTTCTTAAAAATAGGGACCCCCAAAAAACCAAGTTCATGCTTTTTTTCCCACACACTGTATTCAGTCAAATTGAGAATGTTTTTCCCTTGTCCAGAATATTTGTGCAAAATACTTGAACCTCTGCCCCCTTCTGAGTTTCTTTTTTTCTTCTTTTTCAACATGATGAAAGAGAAAGATCAAAGAGGGTGTTAGAAGTGTATATATGCACACATCCTACTAACGCATGAGCAGCACTTTCCTTTCTGGCCGGTAACTGGGCAAGAGTAATGGGTCATCTTAAAGTCTTGAAAATTCACTGCCTCGAGATTCAACTTTTTCTGTAGCAAGTATGACAAGTTCATGTGCTATCAATAGACAGGGCAATACTAAATGAGGCAAGGCTGGTCAAAAGCACACACATATACACATGAATAATAAATTTGGTGCTGACCTTAGTTAAGCTGCATTACCACCATGTCTGAAGAGACTTCCACATGTGGGGGGGGGGGGGGAAGAGGTGGCAGACAAAAATTATTAAAACGAAACACAAAAAATTGCAGTCATTAATATAATGACTCCAATTGTGAATGGCAAAAGTTCATTTTTGTTGTTGTTTACATGAATTATCGGACATATTCAGTTTTCTGACAAATTTCTGTTGAATAATAAAAGTCCAGGAACACTCAGATTTTACATATGCAATCTGGAAGTAATAAACATGATGACAGGGCTTAAGTAACCTGGGGCCTGTGTCAAAGATTAAGTGCTCAGGTACACAAATGGTTGCACAGTAACAATACTTTATTGTGAACTTGTAGTGTGTGCCCAACATTGGCAGTTTGCAGCTATTCTGATATTGATCAGTGGATTTGATCCCCCCCCCCCAAAAAAATGATCAATCATAACTGGTTTATCTGGAGTTACATTTCAAGTCCAAAGCAGCACCAGACTGTAAAATCCATCTGGTTCCCACATAAGACAGACCAGTGCCAGTTCCAACTGACTGTGATATGCAAAAAAAGTTTCTACAAGCTACCACAGGTCTTGCTTAACCCTTTCCCCTTAAACCGGCCAAAACCGACGGGGGGGGGGGGGGGGGGGGGGGGCAAATGTTGTCTGCTTCAGTGTTTTCAATATATTTTTATCTGTAATGAAAAACAATTTGACTGAGAATTGTTGACAAGACCTATCAAGATTACATGCCCCAGGTCAACAGTTTTCCTTGGCATGGGTTAAGCACTAAGTGCCCAAGCCATGCTAAGGAAAGCTGTTGGCTCGGTTTTAATCCCAGAGGGAAAGGGTTAAACCTTTTCTGGGAGCACCAATGTAGAATCATGGACCAGATTTAGTTCCCATGCATGCCAGTTTCAGTGAGGGCTATGCCCAACTGGGAACATTTCATAAGAGCCCTTTTATGTTTTGCAGCAGATCTAATAACTTACAACAGATGTCTTCAAAGTACTTATTTCTATGTCAGTTATTATCTTAATATCAATTATCTTTCTATAATAAAACCAATAAAATATACCTTTTTAGATTTCCATAAATGTACATATGAGAAGCTGTAAGCATCTGGTTTTCTCACAAACAACACTAACAATAGAAGCAATGATTCTGAAGTATTCCACCAGATGGCACCAATGTTCAGAGGCATCCTCCCTCTCAAATTACTGGATCAGTCTATGAAATCAACTATGGCTTTTCATATCCTGTGGATTACAGATGAAAGTAAGCGTCATCTCAAATATCTCAATTTGACTCCAGACTGCTGATATGGTGTAATATGCAGACCAACATATCCAATGTACTTGTGACCACATTTTAGTTATTAATAGCCTCTCATGAAGAATGTCCCTAATAACTCCCCAGGGATTTCTCTGATGTGCCCCCCAAAATCACTTTTTCTCCATTCAACATGTTCAATTGAATTACACTGGATATTATACCAAATGGGATAGTGACCAAATCATTTCTGGGGTAGACCTGGGAGCTTGGCGAGATTTTTCCAAGATCCCGTGTGTTCTAAAAGCCATCAATAAGAGTGTTCCAATCACCTGCCTTCATGCTCGCTTCTGATGAAGCCTTTTACTGAAAAACAATCAATTTAAAAGTCCTGTATGGCATGCAATCAGAACTGTAATACACTCATTGTCATTTATCTTTTCACATGTTCAAGTACAGATGCATGCTACTGATTCTGTTTGTCTTCGTAGATTGGACCAACTATGCCTCATACAATGTCCCACCTTCTGACAGTCCCATTATATATTGAAACACATACACACACAAAAAATAACATTTTAAAAACCCTCACGACATCATGTAAGGGCAATGTGCAATTACATAAGCTGCTTTGAGAGTTCAACTATATTTAGAACCAGACATTTGAACAGGAGGCCAGGTAACTAAAATGAACTACTGGTTGGTGAACCATTGGTTGATGGCTTTATTATGGTGTAGCCATTTGCTGAAATGACTTTCCTTCTTTCAGATTGCTTCTGCCCTTCTTTGTACTGGAAACCATGAATACCCAGCTTCCCACAGCAGATGAGCAGCACTCTGTCACCATTCTACTGTTGCAAGGTTCTGCATTATCATTCAAATGGATTGAACATGTTCAAATATGCAATATAATGTACAAAGGAGGACTTTTGGATGTGTGTGTTGCAGCTCTCACACTACTTTTTTTTCACTGAAACAATGCAACTCCCTCAGGGTAAGACCGTCCCTCATGTAAAATCTCTGCTGCTCTGAGGCTCAATTCTTGTTCTTCATCCTTAGATTTATGTTTCAAATGCGGCAATCAAAATGCAACTTGAATTACAGTGGGGATAGTAATAGCATTTACATGATGCGCGCAAACAATATTGTTGGAAATGGCTGAAAGTTTGTTGGCAATTTGTGTTCACACTATGGCTGTCAGTTTTGTTGCCTCACGTGAACGCTTCACTTCAAGTTAAAGCAGCTATTACTGTGAGCGAGGGAATGTTGTGTATACAAACCAACGAAAGGAAATAATGTGGACTGTAAAGATCACTTTGTGATTGGTGATATGTACTTGTACCTAGAATTCCTGCCTTCATGCACAACGTCACATCCTTTCTTGTTACTCCGCCAAGTTGAAAAGAAATATACGCAGAAGTGTGGAAGGAGTTATGCATGCAAGATTGTGATTGTAATGATTTTCATGTGTGAAGTAGAATAGTATTTAAAACTTATACTGAACTCAACTTTAGTGACAAGGGTTGAAGGGAGAACTGAACTGAATTCTCCTTGCTAATTTGCTAATTCAGTTGTAGAGTTAACTTGCTAATTATTTTGAGGAAATAAAATGCATCTTGTACTAATCAATTTGCACCTGTGATGAAAAAAACTGCTAACTAATTTCCTGCTTCAGGTGCACCTGATTCACACCGATCACGGCAAAAATGTAGACAGAAGACTGATCTGTTCCCTGCCAACTTTTAGAGATTTCTAAAACTCAAACCCCACCCCACTGGTCTAGAAGTAATGTCCAAGTAGGAAGGTATAAATCACACAGATTATTGTTACTAATGTAGGAATGATTCAGAGTTGTGTGGAGAAGGCCAATAATCACTGGAATACCTACTTGCTTCATTATAATATAGTGAAACCTCATTAAAGTGACACTCAGATATCCAACATATTCATTATAACGACTGAAATTGTGAATGGCAAAAGTTCATTTTGTTGTTGTTTGAAACATTTATCTGACATATTCAGTTTTCGGACAAATTTCTAAGGGAACAGATGGTGTCATTATACTGAGTTTTCACTGTAGCAGCGGCAATTGATGAGATGTAGGGCGAACAGAAGGATGAAGACCCAACTTATGCATCAGGGAAGTTCCAAGACAACAAAGTCTGCCATACCAGGTACACAGGCTGCACATAAATGTAGCAAGTGTGGGAAGTCCATAAAGGGTCATGGCAAAGAGGGTACAGGGACAGTAAACTGTGTGTAGAGGTAGCAAAGTTGTCATCAACATTCATAAATTATTGATCATAAAGTTGACATTGAGTGTCATGAATTACTGATTAGAAACTACACATGGCCCATCAAGAATTGTTGATCAAAAGGTTGATACGGACCATTATAGACTATGAAACACATGGTGGATATGGACCATTATAGACTATGAAACACATGGTGGATATGGACCATTGTAGACTATGAAACACATGCTGGATATAGACCATTATAGACTATGAAACATGCTGGATATGGACCATTATAGACTATGAAACACATGGTGGATATGGACCATTATAGACTATGAAACAGAAGGGTGGATATGGACACTATGATTTTTGAGTGTGTATGGACTGATACGAACTATGGAACATATTTGTTGAAGTCATGGACAGCTGCAGCAAAATGATATGTACATACGTAAATACAAATCCTGTCTGTCTGCATTCAAAAATAAAGTTTTGAAAGTAGTGTTCTTTATTTATGATTGTCTGTGATCTTGCCAATTCTGAATATTAGAGAGGCAAGGAAGCAGTGCAGGTCACATTACTTGTGATATATTTTCTTATATCCATAAAAAGGAAATAAAATACTCACTGGAAAATACAGTAAAACCTGTGTTAAGTGGGCACCCTTGGGACCGGGTAAAAGTGCCAACTTAGCAGAGGGTCAGCCCGCTGGGCCGTATAATAAAGTACAACTACATGTATGTATCACATGTATACTTATGTAATACTCTGAAGGGGGCTGTACAGGGCATTCATTTAGAATAGATTAAAAACAGCATTCTTAAAATACTTCCTTTTATTAACCAAAATATCACTTGAAAAAGTCTGTGCGCCTACATGTATGTCCCTGTAATGAACAATCTTCACACTGTATTTGTACACTCATCCAGAGCCCCCTAAGCCAGGTAAATATGTTTCAAAGGGATTAGTAGAGCAACATAATGCTGAGAACACACAGTAGCACATTTTCTGTGCCTTTGCATCCTCCTGTTGGTTAGAAAAACTGCAGTTTAGCATATTATTGGGATATTGGGAGATATTTGAAGGGTAAACAAATCAAAAAAGATAATTTATGGTGCCCAGTTAGGCAAATAAAGGTATACAAAATGCCCTTTTAGTGTGCCCACTGCCCACATAAGACAGGTGCCGACTTAATGGAGGGTCCATTCACATGGGACTCAATGGGGAAAAATAATGGGTCCGGGCAAAAGTACCCACTTAACAGAGGTGCCCACTCGGACAGGTTTTACTGTACTGTGTACGTAAATACATGTATTTAAAAAACAATTGGGGGTGAAGGGTAATCCAATTTTGAGACAAAACAGCTTGGTAAAGGGGGAAAGTGAAAAAAAAAAAAAAAAATAGGGGGGGGGGGGAGAAACTTACAAAATGCATGATACTTGAGCCTGTGGAAATTTGTATTTATTTTTGCACATTACGTTCTAGTAGTCAAGCAATTATATACATCAATCTAGGCATTTAAATGCTAACTTTTGTCTCTCTATATAGGAATCCATTTCTGAAAATAAGAGATAAACAGTAATGGGGGAGGGGACGGAGCTAGAAACAGAGAGAGCAAAGTTGCAATATGTTGAATAAACAAAACCATCTTGTCAGACTATATTCACAGACCCAAGGTAGCCTACACAATAGCAGTAGTTGGGAGTGCCCATTGTTCACTCCCTAGCCTACTGGTCCATTGCTCTCCCCAACCAATGGGCAGCTTGATCATTCCCCATTGGCCAGCAGACCTAGGTCTGACTGTTAGCTCATTTACATTTTGTTGTAAATACAAAACCATGTGGGTGTTTGGCCAAAAACCAAAATTTCTTAAGTTCCAAAAATTCTCATAAAAATTGACATTTTTCAAACTCAAGATTTGGCCCTATTGTACATTGGTACCAAATCTTCCCTATTCTGCATTAAAAAAAAAAAAAAAAAAAAATCTTGATTTTCTAAAATTTGTACTGCAAAATTGCTATACAGATGGCCCCTTAAATTTGTTGGCTGAGAAAACAAAGCCATCACCCAGCAGCAATATACATGTAGCAGTAGACCATGTAAATAAATTATAATACTGGTATCCATATTTGAGTGGCTCTGGACATAACAGTTAATCGTTCAGCTAATACACTCTAGTGTCAACTAGAGGCATTGTTAATGTAGTACAGCCATGTCAGAACACTGGTCAGTGAAGCTCACTGGCCTGGTAGTCAGTGCAGTCATCCTGTGATGTGAAGGCCAGCCACGTTTTTTCCTGGCTCACCAATTTGCATGTCCTATTGTCCGGGACAAGTCAAATTTGAGAAAAATAATATGTAAAAGATAGGAACTTGAGCCTGGACAAGTAGACTAAAGAAAATATGGAGGAATCCTGGTTGGAGTTCCCTGGTTCTCAGAAACCAAATGGAGAGTAAGGGGTTAATTCTGTGTCCTCAGTACTTTTTATTATGTTGTAGATGGGTCTTATGTAATAATGACAAGAGTCCTTGATACTTAAAATAGTCCTTGTTTATTAGGGAATGAGCATAGAATGATAAAAATTTAGTATAATATGAAGTAGATGTTCTTATATTCCCCATGGTATTGAGACCATGTGGTTCTATAGTGCAAGCTGATTGATCCAATGACAATCTCTCTGTAACCTATGGGCTTGAGGTTTTTTTAATGTTTTTTTTCCCCCACTTTAGGTGGGTCAGGAACATGTTCTAGGATTTATATGTTCAAATCTAGGCTTGTGTGGGCACCTGTAGCAAATATCTGGTGAATGATTGCTGCACATCCTGTTTATGTAACCAAACTGTGCTCTCACCATCTCTGTAAGTGTACAGGAAGTTTGTTGCATGTTAGGAGGTATTTTAGATTGTAATGTTTGCAGGAGCTATACCTTGTACTGTGCTGTACATGTCCTCACAGGTGCTTTTTGTTGTACCATATTTGTCCATTTTGGGACAGTATCTGCAGATTGCATTTGTGACAAGGATTAAGATCTGTTCTTGCTGCTTTGAGGCAATAGGAGATGTGTAAGGGGTATTTTGTGCAGGAGTGTACCAGCATGTCCTTTACGTTGGTTGACCAGCAAAAAGCCATTATATGTATGACTTGTCACCCAACATGGAGCCATATCTGCATGCTCTGAATGTGTCTTAATTATTCATGTAATTCTAAAGAGGAACTGTGGGGTACTACTTTCTAACCCAGAATAGTTTGTGTCTTGATTCTGGGTATTGACTGGTCACATGTGATGCAAGAGTTTGCCAGTCCCAACATCAAACTTTGTGGGAATTTTTTAGAAACTTTTTAGTGCATAGAATGGAAGGATTCTTCGTGAGTGGTATTCAAAACCGAGGGTTTCAGTGCTTAACCCATAACAGTTGGCCATAAGGTCCAACCATATTGCTTCAGGTGGGCTGACCTTAAATGTAGACATGTATGTATATCTGTGGGTTTTGTAAGCAATGAGGTAAATAATTTGTGGTTCTCATCAAACTAGACCAATTTATGTATTTTGATCCTGGAGGATTTTGCTGTAACTTTGATTGTACATGTACTGAAAACAGAATAATGCTTGTATCATCAAATTTTTTTTGTTTCGACAGATTAAAAAAAAAAAAAAAGATCCAGGGGAAGGGAATGTGATACTGATCCCTCATACCAAAAGTGGAGTTTGTGGATTAAGAACATGACCGAAAAATGTGGTCTTAAAAGGGGAGTGGTCTAAATGGGGATACATGTACGGTATATAATTAAGGGTCAACAAAAATGGGCCTGTAAATTGGTGGTCTTAACATAGAAATGGTTTCTTTATGGAGGTGGTCTTAATTGGAGATTCTACAGTAATTAACTGTTAACGAAGTCATAAACTCTGTAAACAATCATTGACCTTGATATAATCTTGTTAGAATTATCATCTGTTTGGAATTAGTATTCATTACAACTACAAATGTTAGGAACACCTCTGTTGCATCCATATCATGTCATGGGTGGATGATTATCACCAGGCACATGGTCAGAAATTCTGGCAGGCAATTAATGGGGGGGGGGGGGGGCATTAATAGGCATGTTTCGCTTTATTCACCAAGTTTTTTTTTTTCATATATCTCAAACATAACTGATGATGACTTTGTAGTCTGTAGAGGGTATAACAAGAAAAGACTTTTAAGTGAGGGTTATATACTGAATCCACAGCCATACATGTAGGATCACAACCATACCCATGCAACTTTCATTTCCCATAGGATTTTAATATCAAGCCAGTGAGACTCCGAGTCAGTTAATTGGCAAAACGGTTTCAACATATTCCTTGGGTTATTAGCATACTTAAAATAATGAATTCTTTCTGTGGCAAATATGCTATTGCTATTCACTGCTGTCCAGTTGAAAATTGCTGTAGCAAAATTTTTCTTCACTTGTAGCATTTTTTCCACTTTTTCACATAAGAAACACTTATTTTTGAGAAAATCTGTAGCAATTTTGAAGAGCTTTGTAGCAACATTTTGCTACAGTGCTCCAGCTGAACAGCCCTGCTATTGTGGAGTTTTTTCATGCATGTTTACAATCACTGTTTGCACATTAATGGAATGAAGATCAATAAACTACTTTGCATTATTCTTTGTGCAAGACCAGCATGTCTAATTGCACATTCCATGACTCCATGTTTCTGATAAAGTTAAGCGGCATTGTACCTGAGTGTGTATCCCCTCCCCCCCCCCCCCATTTTGGCTGTTTATGTTATGCTCTATAAAAATGTAAATTAAACTGTTGTCAAAAGTGTTGATCCTTTGATTAAAATGATATAAAATAATGATACAACTTTTCGCTTAGATCTGTTCCTGTTGTGACCCAATGTGCCTTGTGTAAAGCAGGCGAGTGACAGCACCAACAACAGCTGCACCTGAGCCCTGACCACCAACCCTATCCCCAGTCTCAGTGCATGGACTATCCCAGAGCTCGTACTAGCTCCATGATGTCGAGTGAAACTGACCTTGCAAAGCTGTTACAATCTCCGTGCCTCTCCACTTGTCGCTGACAATGATGTGTCCAGGAGGTACCCGTGTTCCAGGACGAACCACAGTTTGGGTCTGAGTGAGCTGGCTCATATCTCTTCTCTCTGCATCGTGCTATTTCCTGCTCTGTTTTCTGGAAATTCAACACTTTTGTCTCCCGCTATTTGAGAAATGGCGCCAAATGACCATAGACAAAAGTACTACCTGTTGCAATCGGTGGAATGTACCCGCTATAACCAGACGCTTGGCCTCTCCTCTTCCTCGTCAAACAACAGTCAACATGTCATCAAAACCCTGACCCAAAAGTACCTGAATCTTCCTTGAGATCTTATAAATTGCAATGTTTTGTCCATTATAATCGTGTTGCTTTTTTTTACGGAGCTGTTAGAGGGCATGGTTTTCTACAATTTCTATGTGTTTTAACCTCTTGTTTTCCCCCTGTTCAGGTCTCTGATGACGACATGTTAATATTTGTTGTTGACACGCCGAAAGTCGATTCTGTATTTTCTGATCATTGCCCATCGCCCAATAACTTAAAATTTAAATATTCTAACCCACGCAAGCCCTCGCTAGCAGGAGAGTGTCCATGATAATCCTACTGCAAATGGAATAAAACACGCATCTTCAACTATTTCGGGGGGGGGGGGGGGAGGCGGTCCCTTGTACGCTGGTACTGGTACAAATAATAATTTTGCTGTAGCACAAAGTACCGAAAACAAGAAAATGTACAAATAATGGTTGGTACGAACGGAAATTAAAAGTAATTCCAGTTCGTAAGTATAGCAAATAAAAATGCCCAGTACGCCAGTATGGAAAATCACCTGATCCATTGATGTGCATAAACTATAGTTCACTGCAGATCTAATGTCCCTATCTTCGAAATCGAACGAGCTGAATTAATAATTGTGGTAAATTACGATGATCTCTCGTGAATTGTTATGTGAACATTGCCATCAACTAACATTATAAATTGCAATGAACAAAATCCTCAGTTTGTTAGCTTTCAGAAAATCTATACTTTATCTCACTTTATTTGTAAATCAAGGGTTACATATCAAAATTGTTGAAAGTCACTGCTAACCTAAAGTATACTTTTAACTTGGCGCTTGCAAGGAACCAGACTTTTGAAAAATGCAAGTAAGGCAACAAAAACAATAAAAAAGAAAAAGAAAAAAGAAAAGAAGTGTTGAAAAAAGTTTTTATACTAATCAATAGTGAGATTATTGGTATAAGGAATAAGAAGCCAAACCCAAGTCTTTTACCAAAGTTTATAATCTTGCTGACAGCATGAAGTTTTTTTTTTTTTTTTTTTTTTTTTTTTTTTTGGTACCTGCGTGCTGACAATGACAAATGTGTAAAATAACATGCATGGAAGAAAGAATATAAAAACTAGTGCAGAAAAAGGACGGAAATATCTATTTAGCGTTCGTCAGAAGTTTGATAGCATATGGTATCTTCTATTCCTATATTTGACTACAGAAAAATGTTTAAGGCGCGAAAGCAGCAGTCAGCTGAGGGTAGGTTAGATAATTTCTGTGATTATTTGACAGGCTCCCCTCCACAAGTGAATTATTTTGATCGTACTTCCAGTTGTGGAGAGTATATAAGAGAAATGTAGATCCCTATGGACCACTGGAGAATAACTTGAACATTGACTTCAACAGTCACAGATATCTTAAACTGACCTGATAACGACAGGAACTGCAAGTTTACCTGACAAAGCTTAAAAAGCTGGAAAACACCAAAACTCCTTATTTTGATAGTATCTTCTCTGTCGAATTCCAACAAATATGGTGAATCTTCGTTGCTATGCTTTCTTATTTGTTTGTAGGCTACCTGTTGAAATATGAAGGTTTCTCTGCACTGTGGTCAGTGGGTGTTGGGAGTACGTACACACACACACACACACACACACACACACACACACACACACACACACACACATATATATATATATACACACATATATGTATATATATATTCAACATACATAATACATACATATTTACATACATACATACATACATACATACGTGCATACATACATACATACGCACATACACACACACATACATACATACATATATACATACATACATACATACATACATACATACATACATACATACATAAAATGAGACAAAGGGGTTATCTGGTTATTTCGTGGATGTTTTGAAAAACATGTTTAAAAATTTACAACCAAAGTGACATGACGGGAGCTGTCACGTGAAAAAGTCTGCAGCTCATTTCGTGTCCTTCACTTGGGAGTGTTAGAAGCCTAAAACTGTTCACATGTGAAAAACTAGAACTGAGACTGATGATTTTGTACGAGTCGATGTATCGATACGTATTGATGATGAATCGCTGTGCTTTCACTTGTTATGCGTAGACGATCTGGATTTATTTTCTGGCTCTGAGTTGGGTCTTCAAGCACAAGTTATGTTGTGGTATTGCCAGTTCCGGTACCTGCAGAGATTCTGTCTTTCATCAGGGCCAATCACTGAAATTTGCTGAAAAGTTAACCAATTTACGGTGTGTGTCTCTCATCAAAATTTAGTTCTTGCTGCCATAGTCTTTAGCTCATTCCATACTATGATGACAGGCATTGGTCAGTGGTTCTGGCACTGCCTAGCAAGTCATGCTGCAGCAGCCGCAAGGGCAGCTGCAGCATGACTTACCAGGTAGTGCCAGAACCACTGACTTAAGACAATAGGCATGTTAGTACTTGAACAAAAGCTCTTTTCATGAAGAATTTAAATATGCAATTGTCGTCTTAAATCTAGGTAAATATATGGAAAAATCAGGGACTGGTTTGGAATGAATTAAAAGGGCATACAGATTATGTATAATGGTATGGAATGAGTTAATCAATTGGTGTCCCTGATGGTCTTGACTACTTGTCCCTGAAAAGACACTTTGAAAGTCGGCATCCCTTCACATGATAGTGATGTCTGGCCAAAACCAGAGAAATGGTATTCAACCAGCACAAGTGTACGCCGGGTACTGATCTTGACAATCAACTGCTCGAAGTGGTTCAATTTAAAAATCTTGTATACACTACGGATAGCCCACCTGAATTGAATGTATAGAGCTAGGAAGGTATACCAAGCCTTAACTTCATGTGAATAACAAAACCTGCAATAGATACAGCCTGGGAGCAGCAGATGGTGGAGTGTACTTCATACAATACCCTGCCTTTAGAAGAGAAAGATGTGCTCTGTTCTAAAAAAAAAATCATAATTTATCTACAGAGATTTGCAGCCCTTGATATTCGTAATAAATGTATCTCCATTATATCCCTTAAGTGCCCTGAGGTAACTTTTTACGGGGACTTTTTTGTACAAATGTCTCCCTAAGTACCTTAGTTTGAATAAACCAAATATAATGACTCTGGACTCTGGTCGGTCAGCCCTATAGTGGCAATAAATGACAAAAATTCAGTGATCCCACTGACCAGTGCCAGCAGAATCTTCTCTGGTGACAGATTGGACTTGCAAGCTTCATGATATGCATGAGTATGCCTAGCACCTGGCCTGGGTTTTCAAGCGCTGTCGAGCCTTGAATGTGTATCTGGTTGTTTGTGCTCAATTCATGTTCTGATTCCAGTGGACTGATAGTGCTATCTTTGATGTGAAATGTACGAAAACAGATATCTAGATTTGTTCACTATAGGCAGATGTAGTAATGGACTAGGTTCAATATAATGCACACAGTCATGTTGGCTAACACGTATTGGACTAGGTGCTTCGTGATCTGTAGACAATGTTGTTCCTGTTCTTGTTGTTGTTTGTATATATGTATGTATGTGACAGATTACCATCATAAAATATTGGTGTAGTCAATAAAGTTCAAAGTTCACACATTCTAGAGGTGCTTTTCATATTGTGAATATCAGATATATTGATTAGCAATCATGTAGCTTCAGTTATTATGTAGATCCCTGTTGTTGAGTGTTAATCTCAGGAACTGAATGTCTGTGATTGTGAATGCATAGATGTGCTAGTAGATCTAAAATTGACATTGTTGATGTCATTGTATTGTATCACACTATTGTAGCAGCCTGACTTATGAATCAGTAATAACTCTCTTTGTCAATAAAATTTAATTATTACTCATTTCAATTCAACAACAATTTTCCTCTCTCTCCCTCCCTCTCTCTCTCTCTCTCTCTCTCTCTCTCTCTCTCTCTCTCTCTCTCATACATACATACATACATACATATATACATACACACATGCACACACATACATACATATATATATACATACATACACACGCACATACATACATACGCACATATATACATACATACATACATACATACATTCATACATACATACATACATACATGATTGCGATGACCCACGGTTAATCTGCAGTTTAGGTCAGTAAAGAGTCCAGTCAATGCACCTGTCTAAACTGCTAAGATGAGCACTTTTCACTCTGTATACCGTTAGCTACGGCATTTAAACTACGATTTCCTATCATTTGCACAAGAAGTATTCAACCTGGTTGCATACCACAAAACTGTAAATCTCCCCACTAATTTCCCATCAAGTGGTTGTTACGCATGCGCCGTGCACTTAATAATGTTGAATGAATTTCGCAAAAAGGGAATAGCAAGGCGTTCCCACAAATGAATACATTGGTCGCGGAAATGCAAACTACTATACGAGGAAAAAAAACTATATGTCACGATTTGATAGAGCTACCTTTGAACATTTAAAAAAGCTAGGTTCAGTTGCCATAAGATAAATAATTAACTTATTTTTTCGAACAATTATGTAGCCAATAACAAATTGATGCCTCCCTGAGAGTATCGATAGGAGTCTGGGTCGACAACCTGGGATCCAGATTCTCAGATCGTGAAAATAATATACGCGGGACTGATCAGTTTATTCGTGGTGATGTATGACTCGTTACACTCTTTGATCTGCTGTGAAACTCTTTTGAACTAGAAACCATGAGACCACTGGATTTAGTAACTAGGCCTATGTCAAGTCAAGTCAAGTCAAATCAAGTGAAACTTTATTTCAAGTCGGTTTTGAATACAATAAATATTTGCAGATACACATAGTTGTTTTTTTCAACCACCAATTATCAATACACATATAAATAAACAATAATAAATCTGAGATAAAACAAGTTAAAATATTATATAAATGAAAACATATTAACAGGTCATAATACATGAGTTATGGTGCGCATATCATGCTCAAGAATTATAACAGTCACATCAGGAAGGGGGGGGGGGTGATTATTGTGAAGTTTATTCTGTTTGTGCTGCACAAATTTAACAGCCACATGTAGGTCCATGACCTTGGTAAATCATTCCAGAACTTAGGAATGATAATTTTTAATGAATGCTTACCAGTTTTATATCTCGGGATCACAGATTCAGATAGTTGATCAGTTTTATTTCTTGAGAAGAAAGTCTGATTTTATGAACGCAATTGAAAAAGCAGGGTGGTGATTATGGGAGGATTTCGTTCGAAGCAAAGAGATTGAGCCCTATCATGTGGACACGGAAATGAGAAGACAAGTTAATATACACCACACAAATCGCTTCAAGTGACCACCTTTGTACCCGCCCATACCCAAGGCTCCTGTCAGTTAACTACTTGTTACTGCCACCTGACAGTGACATGGACAAAATAACACGGCAAAATTACAGAACAGTTAATCTAACTGTATGCATCACGCTTTCATATTGATCCCGTTTAATAAAGCTATTTAGTATATTCGTACGACAAACATCATTTCATAATCTGTCATTGTGTCAAACGAACAATCAAATTTAAGCCCATCAGGTTTCATAACCTTTATGTGATCTAGTTCACAACCAAATCCACTGGGGGGCAAATTGATCGAATTAGTGAAATCTTTGTTCAATTAAGGTTCCGTTGGGTAAAATTTATGATTGTAGGAACCATTAATATTTTCCCTTGTTTCGTGAGAATGTGTTTCTAATTACTCTCATTTCCTCTGTGAGAAACAGGCAGGTGTACCAGCCCCATCGCTTATTGAAGCACAGATCGCTTCTGGTCTATCATATGACTTGTTCACAATATTTCTATTGCAGCTCTTTTTCGTTCGTTTCTCACTTTGAACAAATGGAAATTGCAACTGAAATTACAGTAGGTATATTTCATAATGCTGCACGCAACGAGTATAGACTGTGTTCAATTTAATACTGTAACCATCTAGCTTTTATACAGTTGCATCTGATTAATGACAGAAAAGCTAACGACATAAACAATATAGCAAAATATCCTATAATGGGACCATTTCTATTAAAACCACAAATTTACAGTCTCCTTTTTGTTCACCCTGCAACCTAAATTGATGCTGGGGCTTAAGTACTGACTTGGACTACCGCCACTGAGGGACGATTGGAGGACTTTGAAGGAAGAGAACGCTCGCTAGACTTTAGATCAATGATAAATGTATGGACTTTCATACGTGTATACCTGGTCCTACCATTGTACAGTATCTGGCCATTTACGTTGGAACACGCACGTGGTGTGCATGAATTGCAACAATGTCCGTAGACGCCACTTAGGGTAGGCCTCAGAATACTTGGGATTCAGAGAGTCCAATACTTCAGAAAAAAACACCTTTGAAGGCGAGATGGATTCTTTGTCAAAATATGAATAAATAACAGAAAGTAAATGGCACTGACTTTGTGGATAGGTGTTATATGAATAATGGAACAAAATTTTGACTGGACGCTGAACGTCGAAACATGCAAGGAAAATGCCTTGGTATGCGGCAGCATGCAAGCGAGGCACGTCCCAGAGGTCTTGCCAATGACTCCTAATTGTCATAATATGAGCATGGTTTGTCATTTTTTCTATCTTTCAACATGCGCCCCATTGACAGACGGCCACCGCTACAGGTGTGCCGAGTAGAAAGAGTGCCCAACAACAGAGGCTCTTCACAGACCAACTTCACAATACGAAACATGCTTATTAATTTCCCGCCACAAAGCACGGGGTTCACGCCCGTCAATCATGGAGGACACACGGGCATACCACTGTCAAGGACAAGACCAGACACTTCCTTTCTTACAAAATTCGTGCCTTTTAGATAAATTTAAGTTTGCAAACACCAAAGTCATATTCATTTAGTGCTTCCTAAGTTGGTTACAAGAATAAATTTCCATCTCCCTGTACTATATATTCTTAATTTCCAAAATATTAGTAATATCCCGATTCACCGCACAGGCAGCGGCCCGTATCTCACCAGGCGAGACTATGGCTACTAAGACAACCAGATATGCAGTTGTGGCGGGAAGTCAATATGCATGCCTTGTATTTCGCGCTCAAAGCGTCTGAATACAAAGCGTCGTCTGCTTCCTGTTTTCACGTCAATCTTTTGTTTATAGGAAAAAAATGAACGAGAAATGTATACATAGACCTATCAGGACAGCATTTCCTCTTGGCATTGGTTCGGCCAAGGAGGGTACAAACAGATTTTATTTCTACACTCCTTGCTTAGGCACAATGCGCCCAATCTACGCAAAAAAGAAAAGAAAAAGAGAAAAAAAGAAAAAAAAAGCTGCTGAGTCAGTCTGATGCTAATCGGTAGACTTCATAGACCCAAATTATTAGTGCACTGCCTTAATTAAGAATACAAGTATTCTTACTTCTGTATTCTTAAAGAACGATCAGATTTTGTTCATCTTATTCACTATGTCCATGTGATATGGTGGCGAACACGTCAAGAAGTTTCTGAAAGAAAACAATTTGCATAGCATCTTTTGTATATCAAAAATCTCGTTCTCTTTAACCTTCTCCTTGTTACTGAAATCAGTCTACCACTTGACATTTGAGTGAAATGGCGACAATAATTTGCACATGTCAAATATCAGTGTGTTTAAGTTTTCAAAGGCCAAAAAAGAATGAACTGCATCAACAGTGAAACTATATGAGATTTATCAGAAATTTTGGGATGTGCCTCTTAGATATACTTTATAATTGATCATCGTGCTCTCAATATAGGTATTACGCCACCATAATTTCACACTAATACCACAAACAAATCATCCCGAATCCTGTCAATTAAGAGCATGTATCACTATTGTCTGAGTCAAGTGCAAAGTTATGTATCGGGGGCTTTAGGACGTGTGCTTGAGACGGGTGCGTTTTGTCTCTCCTCTAAAACCTGTGACTGGCTTCTCTCTTTGCACAGGAGCTACTGCACCACCTACAAGGTCACGTGACATAATGACCTTGGCCTAGCTACTGGAACAACTTGGGGAGACCGACAAAGGAAGGAGTAGAGTGTTTAATGGTTCAGTTTATTTTACACTACACTCCATCCTTTGTCAGTGCCCCCAAGCTGATCCAGCAGCCAGGCCAGGGTCATTACGCCGCGTGGCATACTGGGTGCTGCAGCAGCCCCTTTGAGACATGTGAAGAGCACACCTTCCAGTGCACTGAGACGTGCGCAGCAACCTGTCTTGCCGGACATACAAGAAACTTGTTTACCGTTCTTTACGCAGCCTGTGAACCAATGGCCCAAGGTTCTTATTAAGCAGCTGACGATACAGACCAAAGTAAGATACACGTGTCGGTTGTATGTGGAAAATAAAAAAACAAATGAACAAGAAACAAAAACAAACCAACGAACAAACAAGGAGTTTTTACTTTTGAATGAAAAAAAAGTCCCTCCTATCTTTAAAAGCGGTGAAGCTAGCTTCTGAAGTAATTATGGGCCAATATCACTTTTAAGCTGTGTGGCGAAAGTATTTGAACGTGTCGGATTTAAGTATGTTTCCAACTTCCTGAGGAATAATTTTGTCTTGTCTGGTAAACAGTCTTGGTTTATACCCGGCGATGGCACGATAAATCAGTTGTTATACTTGTAGCATGAATCCGTTAAAGCTGTAGATATGCAAAAGTATGTCAGAGTGGTATACTGTGACATTATGAAAGCATTTGACAAGGTCTATCACGATGCACTTCTCCACAAACTTTGTGATGCAGGCATTTCTGGACATCTCTTAGACTGGTTTAAAAATTATCTGTCGAACAGAACTCAAAGAGTGGTCCTGCAAGGGGAATTTTCTAGAAGGGGTAGTATCGAGGCAGGGGTTCTTCAAGGATCAGTGCTTGGACCTCTTTTATTTCTCAACTATGTTAATGGTATCGTTGACATCGTATGATCTAATATCAAATTGTACGTTGATGATATTACTTTATTTATTACAGTTGACGATCCCGCTGACTCCAACAAATCTGCCGAAATTCTAAACAATGGTCTCAGTTAAGTACAAAAATGGGTAATGCAGTGGCTGGTCACCTTTAACAGTACAAAAACAAAAACAATGCTTGTTAGTAGAAAACAAAATCCATTCTATTCTCCTATCCAATTCCAAGGAAATACTCTTGATAATGGCACACAGCAAAAATATCTTGGCTCAACACTCAGTTCAGATTTATCATGGTCCAGTCAAGAATTGTATAGTTTCCAAAGCTAAAAGACTGGTTGGTGTCTTGAAAATAATGCAATACAAACTAAGCAGACATTCTCTAGAAATAGTATATTTTTTGTATATCCCACCAATTTTAGAGTATGAGGATCTGGATGGGGGGGGGGTGCATGGAGTGAGACGCAGATCTGTTGGAGAATGTTCAACTGGCTGCAGCCCGTACAACGATTGGAACAATATGTTGTACAAGGTATTCTGAAGAACTTTTTTCACAAAATGGTCCCTGGCTATGCACCCACGAACCTATTATGTGTGTGCCTTTTCGTCCAGAAACACTTCCTGGTAGTCATTATCCTATTCCGCAGTCCGAACTCTTAACTCTCCATAAGCTAACCTGTCACTGTCTAACTTATATACATATGGGAGTACTATTGACCATATTGCGCACGTTCTTCTGTAGAATTTTGACACAGGTTGCATTAGCCCAAATAAACTAAACGGTCTTCAGCGGGTAACTACTCAGAACATGTTTTGGACCCTGTACCCGTACATGTCTCTCTGAGTAGCAGCTGCTTGACCAAGCTACAGATTCAGCAACCCACATAATAATGAATAAATATGAACGTGGAAAATGATGAATTAGCTAAATAAGCGAAGTTTTGTTTATAAGTGCAGAGCTTCATTATGAATAAAGAATACCTATCAAAGGAAACATATGTACTAAATTTGTATGGCACAAGTTCAGATAAGAACAATTTGACTTACCCCTGAACCAGTATGTAACCTTCTTGCGGGATAGCTTACCTTAGTTAAACCAACTGCCAGTGCATAACTGAAGTAGAAACAAACTGGGGCCTTATATTCATGTAACCTAATTCCTTGAAATGTATTATCTAGATATCAATGCAATGTCAGGTCCAAAATCCAAACTGACTGAACCCAAATGCAGAATTAATTTGTGTGGAAAATTTTTTATTTCTTCTGCTGCTCGTCATTGGAATATGTTCTCACCTTGGCCTGCCGTTCGTTTTTCGTAATTCAGAATTGTTTCAATGTAAACTGGAGAGAGACTAACCGAAAACTAACGATTTATATTACATTGATGTTATAAAATTAAATATTTATATGCTAGGATCAGAATGGGTTGCAGCCAGTTGAATCAAGAGATGCAAAAAATGGGGCTCTCAGGTTCTCCTGCTTCCACATGTGGTGCGCCTGCTGAAACGTCTTTTCACTATTTTTTGAATGCCTAAATTATATTATCCAAAGAAATAAATTACAATTAATAATCACACAACAGGCACCTTTCACTCTAAATACTTCATTGTATGGAAGTAAAAACTGTTCGAAAGCAAACCAAAATCAAAATCAAACAACAAAATTATTGAGGCATTACAAAAATCATTTTTCAGTCAGAAAGATTCAAAACACCTTAACCAAGCCATATATTGTCCCGATCAACAAAACAATATTTTAAGTTTGAAGATTACTATGCCAACTTACGCTATTACACCTATATTTCTGACCAAGCAACTGGGAGTCCCACTATCTGTCCTGTATATTTCACTCATCTAATCTTCTCAGTGTCCGTGTTACCGTGTTGTCCTGTGACTTGCGCATGTTTCCTTTACTTTTGTTTTTACATGCTTTGTGTTATAGCACATAATATGACTACTATTAATTGCCGAGGGACTGATTTATACACATTGCATATAATATTTTTTCTGATTGTAACATAAGTATAATTGTATTCTGGAGCGATAATTGCAATCATTTCCATTTTTATTCCACGAGAGAAATTCACAAAGGCAAGTTGTCTGTTTTCCAATCGTTTTCTTGAAATAAAATATGTTTAAACAAAATGAGCAAACAAAAACAAAACAAAAAAGAGACCTTGGTAAAACGACAGCTTTCCTGAAATGTCACAGGACATTCCAAGTGCATCAATTAGGCCATTGAAACAAAGTTCATACTGTACCGATTTATTCAATGAATTAATTTTACATGAGAAATATTACGCGTGGTTTGGCAGCCTAGTCAGCATGGAAGAAGAATGACCTGATTATAAGTAATTTGCAAGTGGTTTATAATATTTTGACGTGCTTTAATCTGCTGCGTTATAAAGTTTCCATTTGGGCTCAAGGAGTCATCTTACAGCTTTAAGGTGGAAGATCTGAAGCCGGCACCACTGGATAACCTCTAATCACTTTTTCATATTTTTGGATAGTCTGATACTTAAACTACATACTCCAAAAAACTCAGATGTGTGAACATAAAATTTATATGAGATAATTGATCTTAAAACTTTAGTTTACTCTGAAAAGTTTAAGCAGTGCCGGTAACATGGGTTTGTTTGCATGGGCATGATAATGAACCGTGTCATTGTTTGCACAGTGATTAGTCCATGGCCCCTGGAAACCAATTGAACCATTGACAAGGGTCACTCACAGGAAACTAATAGCCGTGGAGAGAAGAATGGGCCAGTTCAGACTAATCACTACCATTGTTCTGATTACTTTGAAATTCTATATTGATGTAAAAACAAATTGGCACAATCCACTTTCTGGTCCCCAAATATGGGAAGCCGCATGTGAACCCACACCCAAACAAGCCAAGTGTGGTGTTCCCAAGTTAAAAAAAGTCGAGACTTGAGCCACAAAATATACTTTTGTTGAATGACAACATCACCACAGGCCAGAATAAAGGAGTATGTGTCATATTACATTCATAAATAAGAATTGGCAACTTTTTCTTTCAATGCGATTTTCTCGGAACTGTCTTTTGCTCAACCTCTACAATTTGTATCTCGCCTCACAAATGTACAAATTGCCCTATCACATTAAAATCAACGGACATTAAAAGAAAAATATCATATCCAGGAACGGTTCCCATGATTTTTTTTTCTGACAACCCCTTCCGTGACTTTTGGAGCCATTTATGGAAGGAAAATGAACAACCTGTCAGGACTAAATTAAAAATTTTATAACTTTTTATTTATGATATTTCAGGACTAACCATTGAATTCGATCATGGACATGGATATATATTTTATATTTCTTCTGATTTCAACTGGAAAAATACAATTTCGTGTTACTTCTGTGCAAAAATGTGAAAATCCTACCAGGTCAGAAAGAATGCTATAAAATCTAAAAAAAATCCGATCCTGCAAAAAAAAAAAAAAAAAAAAAAAAAAAAAAATTTGGATACAAATCTATGGATATGTAGCAATCGAAAAATTTATAGGTTTAATGTACTTGTGAAAAAAATTAAATGGGTAGTTGCAATCCAAAGTTGCCGGTCTCACTGCGCACTAGCTTCACAGCTTCCACCTTAATACCAGTACATGTATAATACACATCTCTTTCCATTTTACATTTTTTCAACCATAAGCTGAAGTGGGAAAGGGGTCAATGAAACACATTTTAATGTCGTGATACTGGTATTGTAAAGTTCATACTACAAGTAGCACTATTATCATAAAAATGATACCATACTGATAATTTTTTATCATTGTATATCCAGAGCGGGTGGACGAGTGCAAGCGGGTGTGTGTATGTGTGTGCACATGGTATATGTGTGTTCTCAACGACATTTGAATTCAATATATTAGAAAACAATAGCTTTGTAGGACTCGTCGATATTGCGCTGTCTGATGCTCAAACAATAAACCCGCAAGGGAAGCAAAACCGATTAGATGGATAATTGTGATTTCGTGTCAAGGACCAGCAGGTAATTCACCATTGTGCTTCTCCCAGCAGTCTACAAGTTCTCTAGTAGTCTCATCCATCTTTTTGTCCTAATCCTTACTTTGTCATCTAACAAGAGTAAATCAACAGCTTTACCCACCGCGCTCGAGGTGCTTTTAATATAGGGACATATTTTAACCTGGTTGCCCATCTCTCATGCTGTCATTCAAAAGGGGCATTTGGTAATGTGATTTATTGATAAGGCTACTTTGTCAGCCTTAAACTTTACTTTCCAACGTCACCAAGTCTTACTGTTTACTTCCAAGGCTGTCTGTAGATGTGGTGTAAAGCTCCATAAATATAAGTGAAAACAGTCGCTTTCGCATGCATGCGCAAGTTAATCTGTTACACACGTGCGTCTTTAATTGGGAATAGAATGGTACCACGACTTTTCATTATGGGTCCACGGGGGGGGGGGGGCAATGTTCTCCTGTTGTCCGTCCGTCCACCATTGTGAAGGCAATATCTGAAGTCTTATTGGCTGCCTAAACCTCAGATTGATCTCATTTGTACCTTGACACAGTCTCTTGACTGGATTATATTTTGCTAACCGTGACGTCATTGTCAATGTCATATATTAGGACCCATGTATGTGCAAAGATGAATCCATCAGCCAAGGCTTTGCATTGAAGTGCCGCTAGTTTTGCAGTTTATTTTTGTAATAATGCCTTATGACGTACACTTACGTGTGTAAACACATTTAATTCTACCAGACCCCTGCTTTACAAGTTCCTTATATCGTTCATATTGATTTATGTTCTCAACTGGTTGTGATAGCTGTCACGTTGTTAATGCAATTCTTTTAACATTTCCCATGTTTATTGCATTGTCTACTTTATATAAATGTGATAAGAGCTTATATAGAGCATGTCCCACTATATAATCGGTTGAACAGGACATGTTCAAAATAAACTGATGTGAGAATCAAATAAGTTTTTGTAACTGGTTGAAAATGTTCATAAAAAATACAAAATATGAAAATTATGGAAATCCTGTCTGAGAGATGTATGTATGTGAAGCATCAATAATTCAGAACCATCTCTGTGATATTCCTAACCGAATGTGTGGCCAATTACTGGGAACTTTGTCGCCAATAAAGTATTGTACTATGTTTGTAAGTAAAAATTAAAGTCATTAAATGGCTGTTATTTGTTTGTAAGGTTATGCAAGCTGTGAGTGAATTACTGCCTTTGCCCATAGCTATGATACTGTAATATGATGATAATATGTTTTGTCTGTCGTAAGTTGCAGTGATTTGTTGGTAAATTACCACATATTAGAATAAGTTATTGTAATCTTTGAATATTGTAATTTGATAGTCAGTAAATGTGATTCACTTTATAAACCTTTACTTTAATAGTTTTATATCATAATATGAAAGTAAGTGACATAACATTCTTGTATAAAGCGGCACCGGTAAAATACTACAATGTCGACAAAAATATTTGCTGTGGGGTTTTTTATGGACGTCTGTTGCCGTTCGGCTGAAATAAATGCATTTTCAGTATACTTTTTCCCTGGTGTAGTCTCAGTCACTATTTAAGAGCTATAAATTTGCTTGTCAGAGGGCCACGTCAGACAAGCAAAAACAGTAGCTAAAACAAGCAATTGCTTTTCCCCAAAACCACTAGTCAGATTGGCGGATTGTTGAATCTACTTACATCTAATGGTCATTAGCCATCGTTCCCCGGAAAAATGTTCACTAAGCACACAAAATGTGACTTTTTCCTCACTGCTACTGTGAGCTCCTATAGATTTACATATTCCTCCTCACGATATATGTATACCAAATCAAAATGAGACTCATGAAGTACGAAAGCTCTCATTAAGTAATGGCAAATAGGCATCGGTAAGTTTTTTCTTAATTGAACTATCCATTTCTGCTCTTTGTTCCTCTTTTAACGGCGACTGCATGATCTGTTTTCATCAACATCCCAACCAAGAAATGTCCCAGAAGATTTGAGACTTAATTCTGAGGCACAAGATTATTCACCTCCCTTTGGACCTGGGTAATCATTGACGTCCTTTACTGTACCTCTCTATATTAGACTATCAGAACTTTCCAGAGACACGGCCCGTCGGTTCGATCAGCAAATGCCTGTGCTTGGGTGAGTCTACATCGGTGAAAATCCCGAAGCCCGCCCTTACCCGTTCTTTCACCAATGTAAGGGTTCTGTACACTTAAATAGGAACACTTAATTTACACAAACTTGCAGTCTCAGCTGTAAGCAAACTGATTGTCTTAATGATCGAATTAATTTACCAAGGTTGTGAGACACTTGATGGGCGGTCTTACTCTGTAACATCCGACTTCGCAGTAGTCCGCTTCCAAAAGCTGACGGTGCTCATACCGTGCCGGGCTTATCTTTTCTTGTACACCACTACTTGATGACCCCGGAGGCCCTACAACCGAGGTTATCTTTGCCATCCAGAACGCATTAAACTTAATTGTAATGTCATCATCCACTTCTGTTACAGGTACATTGCTGTAGGAACCCTTGCTCTCATCTATAAAAATGACTTGAAAGCTGAAGCTCTTTCACATAGCATGGTTCATCTGTACGCATGTGTAATTCTAGTCACAATTCATCAATTTTGGCCTTTCTGGCACCATGCTGATGCATAACCCGTGCATGATTTAGGGTAACTTGGACTAAGGTCAATGAACACAAAAAATGACAGAACAATCCATTATATAAATCTGCAAGAAAAGACCGGTTTCCTGGCTTTAATCAAGACTTACCTCGCGGCTATAAAGCATTGGTACAAGATATTCTATGCTGTGTATGTTCTGTATCGAAAGCAAGGAAGACGTCTATATAAAAGTGAATTGGGGTTGTCCTCTGCAGGAAGCAATGTCAATATAATGACCAACATCAGTAAAAGTAAACCCAAATAGATTTTCCTCGTAATCAGTTGACAGTTTGAAGTGTGTGAGATGCAAGACCAATGCACGCAAGCAAACTAATATGATAGGCGTGATGGTGAAATTAAAATACCCTCCGATGACTTCATGTTTAGCCTCGTTTAATTGCTGCCTGTTCTCGGTATTGACTTGGGCAATGGTATGACAAAGACCTCTCCCACCACACGGAAGTTCACAAGGAAGCACACGATCTTCATGTCTCCAAAACCTAATAAAATCCAGGAGTTAGGCGAGTTTTCGAAGTGCCAATGCCAAATAAAGTTCTTTAACCAATCGCCGAAAACGAAAAGCAGTTGAACCAGCGATCACAGATAATTTAATATGCTCTTGCGCAAGAACCAGGAAAACTACTTTTTGTGACATAATTTCGAAATCATAGATGTTTTCAAAGTATAATCCCATGTATGTTGAAATATATGTCCACAATAACCTTTATAATCCCTGACAGCAGCAGCTGTATGTGTTGACGCGGCTCCAGGAGGTCCCATGCGGTGAGAGGGTAAAAGAGTGAAAGTTGGTCCATAATGTCCAGTTTAATTTTGCAGAGAAGACCTGTACATTTACTGTTGCCTGAATATGAGTCATTCTTTGTGTAAGCTATTGGCAATGTGTCCCTGAACCATTCAAGCTTGTTCCGTCATTTATCTAGGCCAGCCAACACCCGACCAAGCTGCTGCAGTCCCGTGGCCAGTCTCAAGAACATAGAGGCCCACGGCACCCAAAACATCCGCTATAGCCTGCGTCCTGGCCATGCACGGAATCGAGAAAGTATAAAATGTCGCCGCATTTTGCATCGGAAACACCCATCGACCCCCCCCCCCCCCACACACACACAAAACCGCAAGAGAACGGTGGAATTATTTGTTTAAATGTCCCTCGTTGGATTAAAAGCAGTCTCCCTACATTCCTGTACGCAGCTAAATGAAAAATTATCGTACTTCGTTATCAGGTCCCATTTAACCCTCTTCGGTTAAAATGCAACCCTCAAAAAGGTAAACGCACTTCACAAGAAAAGAAGAAAGAAAAAGCTCTTGATGAAAGAATATATATCCCAGACAAGTTTGAAGTAAATCTGGTGGGCGGTTTCAGAGAGAACTACATTAATGAACATATGTGCGTGCTAATGTGCACATGTTAATCATGCACGGATTCACTATCACAAATATCACGTAATATAGTAAATTCAGTAAACAATGTTTGCGCAACAAAGTGAATGAGTTTGTTCGAGAGTCAAGGTGCCTTCATTCTTACCAAGTTGGAAGAGAATGCAGCTTGTAGCGTGGGGAGGGCTAAAATGAGAAAGACACACACGAAGTTAAAAGTATTTTTTGTACATGGCAGCGACACCTGTTGAACAAAATCAGGTTTACAGGTGCCCGGGAGATTTCGAATGTACTTTTAAAGCGTCATGCGATTTTTTTTTTTTTTTTTTGTTGCCGATTTGTCATTTACGGGCACTGCAATCGTTTCGCAATGCTGGGGTGTTTGCAACGGGACGGTCAGTCACGCACACAAGGAATGGACATTACCACTTGTAGTCAACTAGCACGTTTCTGTACTTATTTTATAACATTTTAGCACAATGAAGTTACCTTGGCCCATTTACACCTGTTTTGGGAGCCTTAAGTATCTATTGTGTAGATTGTGTTGTCTCAGGATCACAACGGGTTGCTATGACGACTGGAAAATGATCTACTGTATGACTGGAATAGAAGACATTCATATTTGACTGCGATCCTGCTCACTTCCTGTGTTGCCGGGGCAACAGACTGATGCTTCCACCATGATCAGGGCGGATTTGTATCATATACTACATAAACATCCATAAATAACACCTTTTCCACCAAAAGAGAGCCCATTTCTAATTATTTTAGGCATCCTTTATGTTTCAAATATATGGTAATACATTTTCGTAAGATTTTTGTGTGTTTGTGCTGTTCATTTTGTTGAGAAAGTACTTTTGACCATGCCAAATAAATGGATCTACCCTGATGCAGGTGGCGCCCTCTTTTGCTAAATAGATGTTAGAGTAGGACCGCATTTAGATATGAATACATCCTATTATAAGCTCTCTGCAGAGAGTTTATGAATGTTTGCAGGTTTAGCATGCCATTCTACCGTGCAGCTGAGTACTGACAGTTGCCCTCTGAAAATGCCACCACACCTTGTTATGATGCAGCAGGAGAGACCATCCACAGCTTCTGAGTTTAAATGATGTAAACTATTATTTTTCGAGCCCAAATTCACCAAACACAGACATTTTCTCACCGGAAACTTCTTAAAATGAGAAATATCAATGTAAAGACTATCCAGATCAGATCAGTGGAGCAGAAGTTATGGTAGCACTAATTGTCCCACACATTGTAAAAAAAACTCCGACCCAGAGGCCGTCATCTATGGAGCAACAATGAAATAGCAACCTCTCAAAGAGCGTTTTTTCAAATTTAGACAAATAAAACTCTATGAATTGCATTTTAACCAGCATAATATCACACAGTTGTGACAGTAACCACACACGAAGATAAACTATCAATAAAATAATTCTAAACAATAAAATTTTAGTATTCAATTGAACTATTGATAATTCGCCTTTGAGGACACTATGCCCTCACATGTGCAGTACGGGATTGACATTTGGTTTACTCCCTATTTGACATTATTAAATGATATTTACGAAAGTGCAGTGAGAATTTATGGCCCAACCAACACACATAGGCCTGAATAAACCAAACAGCGAAACAAGTTGCCTCGAAATCCAATATGGTGGCTATCGAAGTGCACAGAAGCCACGATGACGGTTCATGTAAAAGCTAAAAACTCATAGGATGTAAGAAAAAACTCTAAAACTTGAACAGAAAGTATTGTTGGCGTTGCTTAATCCCCCCCAAATGCATGGCGATCCGCAATCTTTAAGAATAAGGAGAATTAATCAGGTTCAACGCCCCTATTGGCCTATGGTTGATGTAATTGATAAATATACTTGAAGAACTTTAAAAAAGAAAAAAAGAAAGAAAAAACAAACAAACACTGAGACGTTACTTTATTAAACAAAACTGGCAGAAACTGTCAGAGTGTATACTCCTAACTAGTTTGAAGATAGTCCTGTCTGTCGTTTCAGTCAAGTAGTTGAAACTGCCATTTTTGCGATCTATGACGACCGAAGGACAGACAACGGACGATAGATTTTCTCATACATGCTCATCTAACTGACAAGTCAGCTGGGCTAAAACTGGACTGGTCCATCCTTGTACGGACACAAAAAATGTATATGTTATTCTGTCAATTCCAGATCTCCTGACACAATCACAGGCAACGGATGATAGACTTTCGGATAAACTTGTCTGACTGACTGACAAGTAAGCTGAGCTAAAAATTGGCATAGCCACCTTATATACGCCGCGAACACATACATTTTACATGCAATTTTATCAGTAGCAGATCTCGTGATACAGCCGAAGAGTCTTTATTTCAAAATAGGGTCAGTTACCAGCCCAAATCACCGCTTCCTGATACTCAATTGATCAATTCCTGGTTAGAATAACGTTGAGGCAACAGCTGTCCTTTCTCGAGTTGGGTAAACCAGTGCAGAAGAAAGCTGCTGGTCTATGGCATGCTATACTGCTAATAATTTCATCTACTATTCTCGTACATTTTGCCTAATCAACCAGCAATTAAAATAAAAAGCATCCGAGCAGACGATATTTGACATCCGGGCACTTTTAAGCGGTTTTAGCGGGAAAGTTTTGACATTTGCTGCCTCCATGACAAATTGTTCCTCGGCTCCCTGCTTAACCTTGTCATGACTGTCAGCAGCACAAACAATGTGTCCAATTGCAAGTTCCGGCAAGATTATCTGCATAAAGCCGGTCCGCTTGAACCGTTACGAAAGAGAATCACCAATTATTCTAGAAAACGTATCAATTCACAATTATTCATCAATAAATCTTCAGCTAAGTAAGCTATGCTCTTTGTTTGACAGCACACTTCGTCAGTTCTGAGACGTATTTTTATGCAAGTTTTATTTCCAGCCAATGGTTCAAAGAGCCTTACGATGTGTGTGTCCACCATTGTCTTACCATTCGACTGAAATAAGATTTCAGAGTTACTTGCATCATGGTATTAGGCGAGGAGATTAGTTATTGTAAAGTCAAATACATGAGTTCTTGTTTGTTAGAAACAACGTAATACAACTTCTGTCACTTATTTTGAAACATCAAAACAAAAAAACAAAAACAAAAAAACAAAAAAAACTTTAAAAATGCTGCAATCTGTTCTGAATGAATGCCCTGTACAGCCTCTTACAGAGTATTACGTACATATACATATACTTGTACTTTACTATATGGCCTTGCGGGCTGACCCTCCGCTAAGTGGGCACCTGTCTTAAGTGGGCACTTTTGCCTGGTCCCACGGGTGCCCACTTAACACAGGTTTTACTGTATTTATTTGCATAAGGTCACATCTAACGCGCATATGACATCGCACAACAAAGGTTACTGTTGTATTTGCTCTATACGTTCGTAAATTTTATACATATATTTACATTGGGAAATAAAAAATGTGCGTGTATGGGCCATGAATCTTCATTTCTTGCATGACATTTCAAACAGGACATATGGTTTCCGTGCGTGCATACAGCATAAGGACCATTTTCCCCAGCACGCGAACATCTCGACTCTGTGGTGATATTCATTGGGAAATGATGACTAATACTTTTCGGACAAGTGAACATGCTTTAGGGTTTGCGCGAATTCAATGAGAATAAGGGAGAAACCAGTTCAGCCTGTCTTGGTGGACGTAGACATATATGACAAATTGAACCGGCATCTATCTCTGTATTGGTAATGAAACAGAGTGCACTGGTTCTGCACTGGACAATGAAGAATCAGGAAACAACTTCTGAAAAAATCTTCTTACAAAAATGAATGGATTTCTGAAATAACAACGTATGTTTTGGGTATAATTTTGTTGTATATATTAATTTTCTATATATGCCGCGACAAAAAGTAGTAACGTTGGTTTAAATGTTTAAAAATGAACGTTTTGGTTTAACATTACGTTACAACTTGCCTGCGAAGCACATTCTTATCGATTCCGTATTGCTTATCCCATGAGAAGCACAGAGGTAATGACGTGAAGCACAAGCGAATGCAGCCTTCACGTACTTTTGATTGATTGCCTTGACATCACCTGCCACTAGCATTGCTGCCTCCTTAACTGACAGCATAGCATTGCATGGTGGCAAGGGTTACAGTCTCAAGATTAGTAACAACACCAAAGCACGCAAGAACTGTTCTCCTTTCTGTTGCCAATACATCTAATTGAATGTTTAATCCCTGTCCTACGTGGACTGTCTCCACCTCCACTCGACATGTTACCGCTAATGTAATTTTCAAGATGTAGCGAAGGGAAGACGTTCCTGGAAATATTTGATTTGAATCAAGGTGATAGAAAGCAGCACTAGTATAGCGACTGTCCACGTAAAATTGGAAAGGTCTTGCCATTTGTAAGGTACGCTAAACTGTTGACTGTATAAAGAAAAATGCGCCCCCCGCATGCTAAAGTTTAACTGAAGGTGACAGGCATGCCCAGAAGACATCTTCAGCATGGCAAGATCGTATACTAAGTTCCTTCCGACAGCACAAATTTGGGTTTTAACAACGTCTTGACCCCATATTTGAAGGTAATACGATCAATCACGCCCTTTTAAAAAACTTCTGGATTCTTCTTGTCTTCAAATTTGAAGGCAATGTAGTCAATTTATGTACTTTTGGAAAACCATTGGATTCCTACTGTCTTGAAGGTATAGTATAGACCCATATCTTTTACATGGATTGCGAAGCAGGCCAAGCCTATATTCATCATTCTCCATGGCACAGATGGTGGCTTATACTTTCCTATCTACTTGTTAATCCAACCAATGCTCGCACGTTTGGAAAACATATAGACTGCTTTTGTCTTCATATTTGCGGGTAATTCGATCTGTGTTTACACTTTTGAAAAACTTCTACCTTCCTCTTCATATTTGAAGGTGATACAATCAATGTATATATTTTCGGAATTTGGAAAACATGTAGGTTCGCATTAGGGAAAGACAGGTTGACAACACCAAGTTTGCTTTAAAACCATGGTATTGCACCAACGTGGAACAGGAATTTCGCACAATAAACCATACTTGTACACGGAGATTGAGGGCATAGAGAGATACGGTATATGTCAATGAACAGTGTAAGCTTAATAGCATAACCTCTCGCCGAACAGAAACTTTGACAAATTTACATGTGAACGCAATCATTTAACTTTAATACCGGGAACGCACGAATAGGCAATAAGTTGTAAATACAACTTAAAGTTACTTACTGAACAATCGCATAAAATTTCCTTGTTTTTACACACACATATATACATACATACATATATATATATATATATATATATATATATATATATATATATATATATATATATATAAAACATTATGTGCCGCAATAGGAAAGGTCAGAATTAGCTCTGAAGTGTGTATTTGCCCCAATACACAACCAAATACACAAAAATTTGGAGGGCTAGAGCTGTGTATTCCCATTTGTTTGCATGTGAAAGTAATCTTAAATAAACTAGTCACTTTAGTAGCTGTGATTATATGATTTTTGTGAGGTATTAAGTTATACATCCAGATTTACTGTGCGAAATTAGGTGACTCTATGTGCAGTTGTTTTCAAGTTATTAAGTTGCAAATTACAATGTAATGTAATGAGAATACACAACCTTAGCCCTCCAGTGACTGCAGTGCCCTCTTTTAGGCAGGGCTAGAACCTTCTGTTCTTGTCCTTGCCTATTTCCCACATCTAACCGTTTTCGCGCAAATAGAAATTCTTTAAAGTGAAAAGGACAGAAAAACTGGCCATGACTACAAACCGTTTCTGTTGACCCGTTTGGACACAGTTATGTGTCATTTCGGAGCTGGTTTGGAATGGCAAAAGAACAAAACCAGCTGAGATACAACCTGCCACGCGGGCCAACGCAGTCCTTTTTCTTTTCATCGTTTTTTTTTTTTTTTTTTTTTTTGAATGCAAAATTTTGTGGATAAGACATACCCTGACAGTTTTTTGTTAGGATGATTATTTAGATAATTGACTTTGCCAAAGACTTTAGGCTCGGCAGATTGTCTAATAAGGAAACCGCATGGCCTGAGCCACAGAGCAAGCTTTCGTTGTATTTTATCAGCTTCGTAATAGAAGATTGAAAACCGTCCCTATTCCAGCCAACATTGAATACACGTGTTTGCTTCAGTAATAACAATATGATCTTTGTCAGACATCAAGAAGTATGGTGGCGCCGTGCGGGGTCTTAGGAATGATCCCTTTACTGACATTTTGCTGCATTTTAAGATCGTGCTTTTTTGCCCATTTCACGCCAGTCTTCTCAATGACTCCGGCAAATTCTACTGGATTACTTGCACTTCTGCAACCTTCAGGTTTTGTACAGTATCACTGTTCGCTTTAAAACTTGCCCCATTACTCTCCACGCCCTTAGCCTGAGCTTTCCTGGAGACAAAGATTGTATGACCTTTGACCCATTATATCATGCCTGCAAAATCGTAGGGGCAAGTGATGCGGTCGCCCTTTCTATTGCCTGGCAGCTATAAAACACGGGCTGCTGTCCAGCTTGTCTTCGTGATCGGCCGCAATGTCAAAAGGCTGTTTCCTTGATTTTGAAATGGGTCAGGGACTAGAGATTTATGGGAGACACAAATTATTGTAAATACATTTTGCCATTCCATGACATTGAGAAAAACAATGGATTATGCATTATCTAATGGTACCTCTCGTCAGAAAAAAAATGGAACAATACATAAGTGCTTTGAGCATTGAGGAATAGCATAAAATGACAGTCCGTCTTGAAATCTTACATTCAAAGAAGCTGCTGATGCCGGTGTGTTAAATTCTTTGGAATGCACACAACGTCCTGTTATGTTCTTATGCAGAGCCGATGGTGCTGAAAAAATTGACAATGACCTACGATAACTTTGAATGCTATAGGGAGCGAACGTCATATATATGCCTTAAGATATTTTTCATCCTGCTGTGTATCGAGCAGGTACCAACAAAAGCCTGTTTATCATCTTGCTTTCAGAAGTCCCGCGCACAGGAGTACAGAGGTTGGAGAAGAAATAGATCAAGTTGTGAAGACCTAATCACTGTCTTAACGTGTACAGACATCAATTAAACCCGTGGTATGCACCGATCATTCAAAATAATGAAGACAGATATTTCCTTTTACAGGCTTTTTCTAAAAAGACGGATATGCGCCGTGGTAAAATGAGCATATTTAATACTGAATGATGGATCTCGTCCAAAGTGTGACACTGGTTAAAGCTTGTATACCCACATGTATCTTTAACCATCTTTGTCACTGTCATTCTACGAATACGTACTCATCATATGCAACATTAATTCCTCTGGTTTTATCGCCCTCGTTGGGAACAGGCGCGTCCATGGCAGTACCCCTTAAAGAAAGCTGTCGTCAGCGTTTTGACGGAGATACATGGAAGATTCGCATCGCCATGGAAACAAACTGTTTCACTTACATCCCAATGTTTTACACTTGTTTGATTTTACAGACAATCATAAATAGGGAATCAGTATTGACGCTCGCTTGCATGCACAAACTCAATTAATTTTCACTCAGCTTCATCTGAATGCTCTCTCACACAAGGACACGAGAAAGTGTTTATTCCTTTGAATAATATTGATGGAGACGGAGTCAGGAACCTAACTTTATCAAAATTCGTGATATGCACCACAGTTGCCTCAAAGAGCAACGACGATGTAGAAGAATTGTAGGCCTATAATTTATAATTCTACAGAGCTACACGCTGGCATACTACCTATTCCCAGACACCCGAGAAATGACTCGCTAAACTAAGTCACATACGATCGATTACACTTATGTAACAAAGGCAAAGTAACGCGGGGAAACATATTACCTGCGGCCACTATGGAGTCTGTATGAGTGATACCATTGGTGAATAACCTGTTTTAGGAAGGTATCTATCTTTAAAGTCAGTGGCCTCATGAGACCAAAACATAAGTGAGTTGTACTTACAGCACTAAAGTAGCCTCCTCTTGACGTGTATCGGTTTGGACAGGGCAGTTTTCATAAAGCTCTAAACAGAAGGTTAAAATGAAAAAAGAAACAGCCATACATTTAAAGCAAGCTGGTTCCCTATTGCACAAACGGATACTGTTCAAAGGGCCAGGAAGTAACTGTATATATTGTTCTGTCCGTTCGTGACAGCTAACATAGTTATTCCCGTGTTTGGGGCTATTATAAATCCAGAACTTAAGCCCTACGGAACCCACTTTGACACAACAGTGCCGGCCAAACCAAAAAAAAAAAAAAGAAAAAAAAAAAGAAAAAAAAAAAAAATCATCCCACCCCCACCCTCGCAGAATAGAAGGGTATTGCGGTGGCTACTGTTGCAATGCCATGCAAAATTTCCCTAAGTATGACACTAGCGAGGTCGACCTAGTTTTTGCCTTGAATCTGCTCAGCGGCTATTAACCTAGTAGGACTTCTATGAAATCGAATTTCCAGACGACATGACAAGAATATAATAGGTCTTATCTCATTTAATTAGCGAGCAATATATTCAAATCCGTCAGAAGATACGTGTAACATGTGACAGACTGTGCGGAAACTGTCTGGGTGGTCGTATTTTTGCGTTCTTAGAGGACTTGGTATTGTATGGTAACTTCCAGTGAGAGAAAAAATCAGAATATAATTTGGGATTCGAAGAGACCTCTATAAAACTGCCGTTAATATCACCTTAGTTGGGAAATTGTTCCAGTTTGGATATTCCAAATTGAAAGAAAAGACTGCGCATAGTTACCGCCATAAACTTCCAAAGTTGATAACAATAGGGTGACTAAAATCCACGTCGCCGAGATGTTTTTCTTCTGTTAGACAACGGGGGGGGGGGGGGGCGTAAAACTGATATACTCCTTGCTAACAACAAAGCTGAAACTCTCTTAAGAAGGCAAGAGAGCTCATGCAATATGAACTGAAGATTCTTTGTCGTTGTCCTAGCTTACCGCATAAAATGCAAATTCGATCATGCCCACACATTATTTACCGCTCTGGCCCAAATTACTTATTTGTGGCATGTTTCCCCGTGAAGCATACCCACACAATGTCAAACCCTGTGGCACCTGAGCAACCAATATAGAAGGCTGTGATCAGTTGTCACATTAACAGCTCGAAGAAGATAATTGTAAGTATGCCCATCTTTGACCTTAGCCGTATGTGTCCATGCATTCAAATAATTTTAACTGCACTGACACGAGTCAATGTCAATGAGTGTCTGGGTTTTCCGTAAGGTACACGGAGTGAAAAACTGCGTAATCGGCAGCTTTTTCTCGTCGGAAATGAAAAACATGATATGCATGCTTGTTGTCAAATGTCCCTTTTTACGGTTTCCGTGATAAAACAACTTCTGGTAAAACAGGTGCTTTTTGGCAGACAGGTATATTAAGCTTCGATATAACTCTTATCATAAGAAAGAAGCCATTTCATGTACGATTGTCTAATCGGCTTTGCGTTTAGCTCCTTGACCTTTTAAATCAGCATTACGAAAAAAAAAAAAAAGAAAAAAAAAACTTCTGCTCATAACGGTCAAAACCGTTTGGACATAAAACGCTTGCTTCAAAGTTATTATTTCAAGTTGTCATCAAATGGAAACTATTCTGACGGGGAATTACTTATTAGACCTGCCAGGATAGCATGTCCAAGATCACTACTTTTCCTTGGCGGGCTCCCAACCTGCGCCGAGGAAAGTTATCGACTATTTAAGTCTTATTTTAATCAGGAAAGTGTGGACTTTACGTCTATTTGTGATTTGATGGTTATCATTTTTTCAGGTGCAGTGACGTATTTTTCGTCAGTTCCACAGTAAAGATACATGGTCACACGACGGCAGTTTTATTACAAAAACTCTGGTTTAGGCAGCCATGCAGTATTTCCTTATTTCAGTCTACATATGTCTTGTTATTGTCAGTTCTAACGTTGACAAATGGGGAACATTTGATTACGTAGTTTTGCCTCGGCGTACCTTACGGAAAACCCAGACACTCATTGACATTGACTCGTGTCACTGCAGTTAAAATTATTTGTCACCGGTAATGTCTTATGTACGAACTGCAAGGTTGATAAGCAAACATGCATGGCCTACTAGATCTCATTCAAAAAGGTACAGGGCCTTTGTGTCCTACCGCTGAGAAATGCTTGAAATAATTACACTACAAGAGTCCCACGCATAGTCATGGATTCATTTGGCTATGGGTGCCCGATCGTCTCTAATATTTTCACATTTCCAACAATATTCAGCCTGCGTCAAATGTTCTGAATAAACGTATTCCAAACATACTGTAGAGTAGTGAACCGAATCCGACCAAAATGGTACATTTTACAAACAGGAATTAATTTGCATCTATATTGTATTGTTTCTACGTTACTAAACATAAACTTCTGCAAAAGGCAAGTGTTCGCTTTTCGTCGTATGTTGGGAAACCATATAAAGCAAAACAATTGATAGAATCCGTCTCCCTATGTTTACTAGGTTAACGAACAAGGTTCTTATCATTCATCGTGATTTGATTTGATTTGATTTGATGTTAGGGTTCATACATAAGACATTACCGGTGACAAATATTCACACATGCACTAAAATCAATGTTCCCTAGATGTCAACGTTGGAACTGACAATAACAAGACTGAAATAAGCAAACACTGCATGGTTGACCTTCATGACTTGCAATTCCTGTGTTTCACCATTACTTTAGTGATGGACGTGTTATATAAATGTAGACCAAACACACCGGAATCCAGAACGCCCCCTGGTGTGACCCCCGTCCCTCCCGCCACCAAGAAGGGCGTGAGCTGATGCTGTTGACTTCAAGCTGCTTCATACTACACTTTGGTTATGCCATGTGTACACACTTGAACAACAAAATTTGTGCAAGTGCTCTCGTCTTCTTTGCCAGGAAATTGCCACATTATGAAATTCTGTGAGAAATATCACGATGTATCTGGCCCTTTTATGTTGTCTAAGGAAAGTCACAGGATATGGACCGTTACCGCTGCCATTGAAGTAACCCAGCAGATATCCCTACAGGTTAACAAAGTGCTGACGGTGTTGTGCACGGTACTCCCGAAAAGCATTTCAACATGATACCGATTTTCTATCTGAAAATTCCTATGAACTCTCAGTTCCTGTCTCCACTGCATGGGAAATGAAATTACACTGAAAATAATGGGATCTTAGCACGAAAGGCACCTTTTAAAATAAAAAACAAAGAATGTTGATGGTGTATCAAGCGACGGATATAGGCTTAGCAAAAACTGACAAGAAAATAGTACGCAGCATGCCAAATCTGTGCGAATTAAGCCTCGCTCGACAAGAGACT
Organism: Hermodice carunculata; assembly: GCA_964020975.1. NCBI lineage: Eukaryota > Metazoa > Annelida > Polychaeta > Eunicida > Amphinomidae > Hermodice > Hermodice carunculata. The sequence goes on from OZ026624.1 coordinate 89,548,568, forward strand.
CGTGTTACATCGGGGAACTGTTTCTGTACACTTTTGATTCTTCGACCTTTGCACGTGCATAATCATAATGCTGTGGTGTAATTCGGCGAGTCTCACCAACTACAAAGTGCCACCAGATTTGAGTCATCTGTTCACCTACTCAGGGTCGACTTCGAATACGGCCTCTTTAACTTTTGTCATCATACACACACACACACACACACACATATGTGTGTATATACATATATATATATATATATATATATATATATATATATATATATATATATATATATATATATATATATATACCCTCTGAGAGAGACTACCGTTTGTTTTCCATATATATGTATATATATATATATATATATATATATATATACATACATATATCCCCTCTGAGAGAGACTACCGTTTGTTTTCCAAGTTTGATCAACCAGTGTTTATTAAAAAAAATGGTGCCAGATTTTATGACCATTAAAACATATTGAATTGAATAATAATAATAATGGAAGCGAACTGCCTTCTTCAGATAGAATAGATTAGAACACACTTGTTATTTGTATTTAACTCCTCCTAGATGAAGTGTCAAGTTCATGTCACGTACAAATGTAGCTTTGTCTGGTAATCTGAAGTCAACTGTCACTTGGAAGTGGTAGCTTGTGCCAGAACTTTGATAAATAAATTGGATATAATTGTATTAGATGCTATGTTTGTACCTGTTCTGTTCATAAGTTCATATGAAAGTGGTATTTTTGTCGTCGATGCGTCCAGGAGAGCATCTATTTGCTTGTAGCTGGTTCAAGTCCCTTTTTGTCTTCAGAAAACAAGATAAAGTGTGCCTCAGTAATCAAGCATAGCAATAAAATTGTATACCTTATCTTATAAAAAACTAAGTTCTCTGAGTCTCACAATACTGTACAAACTTTGCTGGCAAATATATCTATCGCCTTCTTCAGTTTATTTCTGAAAGCTTGTATGAAAGTTATATGTACCCGTTATAGTGTAGTGCGTACGTAAGCTACTTGCTCAACAACCTATGTTCATGAGAAATACACCTGCAACAGGGCCGACTATCAAAACTTAAACTGATCGAATAAATAACTTACGTCAGCAAGGAGAACTATTGATCGAAAGTACAGCCACGACAGACGTCGTTACCTTACAATTTCTGGCAAATATGTTTGGCAGCACAAATGAACTTCAGTCAATCAGCGAAGCAGGCGATTGTTAGATTTCGGCGCCAAAATTGCACACGAAGGGACAGGCGTAAACAAATGGAAAATTCATCCTAAAGCAAAAAAAAAAAAAAAAAAAAAAACCGGTGGCAGTAGTGACAAGGTCGAGTACTCTTCAAGGGACCTGTACCATTTTGAACCCAACTTGCCAAAAATTTGTAATTATAAGGACCGGAACAGTGATGCAATTCATTTTGATATAATTTAGTCCGTTTTCATTTTCCGTTTTCGTTTTGTTCGCGGTATATCACGGAGGAGAGACTTTATTAAGTGCAAATTTACAATATCTGCACTGTATAAATCAACTGACCAGTGACATTTCTGGCAAGACAATCACTGTATTAGATGGGCATCCAAAGGTTTAACGCTGTCCCCGAGGCGTGTACTTTGGTGCATAAATAGTTGTCATCTGCGGCACTGTGTGACTGAACTGTTCTACGAACATCGGGTGCATTAGCTGTTGAGTAAATTTCCAAAAGTTAGACGAATATGCAACTAGCTGAACTTTCTCAATAGCAGAGAAGACATTACAAAAATGCTTTGGCTTCTGTGATTGCACCACTTTCACATGTCCACCGTTTTCAAAGACTGAAGACCTAGTACATGTTGAAGCTCGTCAAGCGAATAGGCTATAATTGATGTCACGGGCTATTGTGAAATAACCAATGCTGAATGCAAACACCCATTAAAAAGGTATGATTCACATATCTCACTTGTAGTTTCTGCCATCATACCACTTTTGCACATGTCCACAGCTTTCAAAGACTGAAGACTTAATACATGTTCAGGCTCATCAAGAACATATTATTGATGTCACGGGCTATTGTGAATTAGCCATGCTTAATGCAAACATCTATTGAAAAGGTGTGATTCACATGTCTCAAATGTAGGTAAAATTTGAGTTGTATTGTTTCTGATTGTTAAATTACCTAAAATGACAAACACTGTAGATGTTGAAATACACCTAATTTGTTTCTCAGATTAATCCAAAGTCCGATACTTCTGAAAAAAAAATAAAAATAAGAGGAAAATTATCAAAACAAAAAGTTACCTATTACACACAGCATTTGACGCCTTTCGAGTATTTTTTTCAAGCTGTACACTTTTTCTATTGACAAATCTCTATCTAGAACATCCCGAAAAAATGCTCGTGTTAAAAGTGCAACGACACAGGCGGTCAGAGCGATTTATAAGCCCTTCACTCTAGCCATATTGTATTTATGAAGTTAAATGTGCTGCTTCGGGTGCATGCTTGTTAAAAAATAGTGCACACGAAGAAAATGTCATTTTCGAAGACAGTCTCAAGCATAAATAGCCATCTGGATGGAGTAAAAATCTACGGTAAGCCGTCATTCAAACGATCAGAGTCGTGTGTGTTATCACGTGACTTGTAGAGGACTCATTACATCAATGCATATATCTCGCTTATCACTATCAGAAAGTGAAATTGGCAGTGTTTTGGTCATCTTTGGTCATTACAAGCAACACAGCCAAGGCAAATGTCTTTTAATCTGATCGGACAGATTTATGTCGCTATTCTGACATTGGCTGCTATATTTTACAACATTCCACGGACCTTAACACAAGCCGATAAACCTATTACGGTATATCTTGGGAATACAAACCTCGAGACATCCATCAATTTTGTAGAAAGGACAAGCCTGAGCCAGTGAAGCTTTCGCCTTGTTGCTCCAAGTGTCTTGTGTCCTGTGTGATTTCTAAAAGGCCCTCACAGATCACACTGTAAAGTTGTCTGTTTTTGTCTGCTTAGCGGGCACATAGGGTGATGATTTTGCCGCACCCTTGCAACGAGGCTCCAAAGTGAATCCAGTATGATAGGGCACATCACATACACTTTTTTGCTTGGTGGCAGGACCTGCTTCCTATGTCACATGACATTTTCGACCAATGAATAAAGCAGTTTTTTGTTTTCCACCCTAGTTCCACACCTGCTGCAGGTGGATACCAGGGGGAATTTAGCCACAGTGGTGCCTACAGACGATACGATGCATTTCAGTCCCTCAAAAATCAGATCTAACAGAACAGAGAAGTCCTTGTATTGTCCACCCTGCCAGAATGACACACATCTGAAACTATTTAACGCACTGCAAATGCCCTAAGTATTTGTTTATTTGACAACAACCCGGCAAAACTGTTTTGTCTATATTGTGCGGTTCGTTAAAATCGATATAACCTTCACTAAATTGCATGTAAATTTCACCAAACAACGCAGATTTTGAAAAGGTGTTTAAAAACCATCAAAAGTATTTGTGCTATGACCCATTACCTGTCCACTACATTTTGTACATGATCTCTCAAATTGCTTACACTCCAAAAAATTCATTCCATCAGAATTCATTTGTCCGTACATGTTCCTCTGGACTGGAGGCCAACCAAGCATACTGGGAAAAGGTCACCAGGCCCATCTCAGAGCTGAACAAAAGAGAAAGAAACAGGTCATGATCCGTGCACTGGCCTGTTTCACTCATGGGAACAGCTGCAATCCCTGGTATGAGTTCCCATTACCAGTATCAATATTGTGACCATTACAAGCCCAAAAGGCATTTTTACAGTATTCACCACCACTGCACTTACATAAAAATCCAGACCTGGCCTCGACAATATACATGTTAGACTATTGAAGGACTCAGCAGAAATAATTGCGCAGCCGCTAACATATATAATGAATGCTTCCATTAAAAGTGGCAGCATTCCAGACTCTTGGAAAAAAGCTAGGGGGACACCCATCTATAAGGCTGACAATCCACAAAACCCATCAAACTACAGGCCCATTTCAATACTTCCAGCTATCATGAAAATTTTTGAGAGGGCTGTTCAAAGACAGATGGTCGGCTACTTAAGCAAAAATAATTTGTTGTGTAAAGAACAATCCGGAGCGCCACTCGACAATGACTGCAGTGACAGATGTCACTGACTACGTGCTAAAAAACATGGACAAAGGAAACTTGACAGGAGCTGTTTACTTAGACCTAAAAAAGGCGTTTGATTCGGTAGACATTGATACATTGCTCTTTAAACTAAATTGCATTGGTATTAAAGACACAGAATTACTATGGTTTACAAACTACCTCAGGAATCGATCACAATATGTACAGTTTATGTCAGAGACCTCGGATATTCAACAAATAAACTGTGGAGTGCCTCAAGGCTCCATACTGGGGCCCATGTTGTTTGTAATATACGTGAATGATTTACCATGTGTTATCAAACATGCAAAGATTGCACTCTATCCGGACGACACGGTGATTTTATATTCTAGCCCACGTGTTGACGATATAAAAGCATGCTTGGAGGAAGATCTTCACTATCTTTTCATGTGGTTCCAAAACAATAAACTGCAACTAAATACATCCAAGTGCAAATGGATGTTATATGGTACTGCAAAAAGACTAGGAAAAGATGAGGTACCGTCTATTTCAATTGAAATGACAAGATAGAGCATGTGAAACAATACAAATATTTAGGAGTTTTTATGGACCCAACACTGAGTTGGAACGAACATATGAACTATATGTGTTCTAAACTCAGAAAAAGACTAGGTATACTACAAAGAGTTAGGGCATATATGACTCAAGAGGTAGCTATAATGCTTTATAATGCTTTTGTCGTGCCCATACTGGACTATTGTGATGTGGTATATGGAAACTGTAGAAAGGTAAATATTACTAGACTACAGCGATTGCAAAACTATGGCGGCAAAATCTTATTACAAGTTCCCTACAGAACACCATCTCAGGAAATTTTTTCACGACTAAACTGGCCGACCGTGAAGGAACGCATATATCTCCATGAAAGCTTGCTAATGTACAAGTGCTTAAATGGACTTTGTCCCAACTACCTGACTCATACGTTTGAGAAAGTCTGTCACAATCATACCACCAAACAGATAACAAACAATAATTTGATAGTGCCAAGATGTAGACTCTCATGTGGTCAGCATTCATTCCACTACAGGGGAAGTTCCCTATGGAACAAGCTACCAAGTACTATTCGAGACTCTACGAGTATACAAATTTTAAAAATAACATAGTAAAGCATATTTTTAATGAGCGAAATGTTTAGATAGGCCCCTAATTGCCAAGGTTTTTAGGGAGAGAACTTGTCTGTTCTTATGATTATATGCTTTTATAAGATCATGATCACTACATATGCTTTCAACTGTTTTAGTCCTATGTATAAAGGTGTTGCCTAATGTTTTAGTCCTGTTTGCCCTTTAAATACTATGTGCGTCCATTTGTCAGGGCCTCTTTGGAAACCAGTTTCTATAACTGTAAGAGCCTCCCTGGTTAAATAAAGGATATTTTGACTTTAACTTTTGACTTTGACCTTCCCGTGCTTTAGGTGCTTCAATGCTGCGGTCATGGACACAGCCTTCGCTGACTAACTACAGCACCCAGCATTCACACATGATCCTTACATGTACAACGTTTAGCTGTCAGGACGATCACCCATCAATTCCCATTGATTGCTTTGCAGTTGAAGCATCTTTGCAGGGCTAGGTTCCGGTTCTGTCTTGACGCCAACCAGTTAATGTGCCCATCCCTGTTTCTGGCTCAAGTTTCACAATCAGTCAGCTCTGTGCCTCCTTCAGGGAGCACTGTATAAGGGAAGGGGAGATGAAGAGGGATCGCCAGAATTACCACTAGTACAAGAAAGTGAAGGAGTGGGCTGGGTCCCAGTACTGGTCCCATATCCATTTTCAGGATTCCATTCCCCAGCTATGGAACCAATGGACCTGATGGCAAATGGCACCAGGCCACGTTTCATGTAAGACAGAGCGACCATTACTGTACCCATGCCCATCTCCATCCTGCCCAGATCCCATGCATTATCTGGTGTGTCCACCATCTCCAGGTCGTCAGCATATACCAGCCACGTCACTCTCCTGTCCAGACCAGTTATCTATGGGTGACCTAAAGCCCCTGTTGATGGACAAAAGAGTTTATTACATGTCCCCCACCCAACTCGGGACTTTCTACAACAATGGGGCAGGGTATGATCATGGTGTTCAGCAGCTACACTGGACCATCATTGTAGGTGGGTCCCAACCTTGAGGATAGCCTGAGTGACTTCAACTGTATGACTATTTCATTAAATTTGATTTATTTTATGACAGTCAGTATGGATTTAGGAAAGGTCACTCGACTGAATTTGCCGCAACTGAATTAATTAGTACAATAATTGAAGAAATGGATAATGGAAACAACCCCCTTTGTATATTCTTAGACCTATCAAAAGCCTTTGATACCCTGAATCATGACATTTTGATGGAAAAACTTGAATATTATGGTGTCAATAATAACTCTCTAAACCTACTGAGAAGCTATCTATCAAACAGAAAACAATATGTTGACCTTGATGGAACCAAATCTTGACTTTTGGACATTAAAACTGGGGTTCCACAAGGATCCATTCTAGGTCCTCTGTTATTTATTATCTACATGAATGATTTTTCATATGCCAAATTTTCAAATTTATTCTGTATGCTGACGACACCACTCTATTAACAAATCTTAACATGTTGAATCGCAACATTCTTATCAATGATGAATTGAGAAATATAAATGACTGGCTGAAAGTAAATGAACTGTCTCTAAATATTAAGAAGTCAAAATTTATGGTATTCCACCATATTAGAAAGAAAATAGACTTACCTGATGTTTTCATGGATGGCATTCGTATTGAAGCAGTTAACAGTTTCAAATTCTTAGGTCTAACTCTTGACCATCATATTAATTGGACTGATCATCTAACCAAAAAATCTCAAACAAAATTTCCCAGGCAGTTGGAATTTTGAACAGACTTAAATATTTTTTGCCCACGTATACAAAGCTTTCTAACTTCGTGGGGCAGGATATCTCATCAACTACCCCTATCAATCCCAAGTAGAATCAGTCAGTCAGTGTTGTGGTGGTGCAGCAAGGACGTGATGTGCAGGCAGTCACTGGTCCCTTTCAGGCCACAGGATATAATCTTATGGACATGTCACTTCAGGGTTGGGGTATCTCACATGGGCTCAAGGACTGTATGCAGAGTCTGGCCTCCTCAATACTTGTCACGTCAATTGGCTGGAACTTAGAGGCAACCCTGCTTGCATTGGAGAGGTTCCAGCAGGATCTTTCTCACAAACATGTACTAGTCTCTAATGAAAGCCCTCTTGCTTTGAGAGACCACATTTTGACTTACACTAGGGGTGGTCTCTCAAAACAGGGGACAGTGTATCTCTGTATCTCAAAACTATGATCTCTCATAACAGGTAAAGTAACAAGAGTTGGAGCAGGACAAGAGAGGCAGGTCTTGTATAGTAGATAGTGTGTTTATTATATTATAGTTGTACCTGTCTTATGTGGCCAATGAGTGGCTTTTCAACACAGGTGATTTTTTGTGAATGCCAGTTGACATTTAGAGAATTTACTCAACTATATACATACATACATATATATATATATATATATATATATATATATATATATATATATATATATATATATATATATATCTTGTGCTAGCTACAGAGCCCACCTGTCCTAACAGACCATGCATTGCAACAACGCATCCCCTTAGCCTCCCTTTAGGGCAGTACTGATTGTTTTAACAAATCATTTTACATTCTCAGACATAAAACATGACATTTTACTGTTGCATATCAAACAAACTGAACTTGTATTTATGTAAACAAGATAAAATGTATCAGGTGGATGTTCTATCTTGGTAATCAAAGATGATCATGCTCATTATTCCACAGTAAGTTTACTAATAAAGCACAAGCCATGTTCTCCTTGTGAACCAAGAGTCACTTGGTGGCCAACCTTGGCGGCTGACTAACCCTATTGCAAGTTACCAACATTCATCTCACTGATTTTTGATGATCAAACTTGGGCAGTGAACGCTTTGCATGTAAGTTGGGAGAATATATGGGAATATGTGCTCATCCCAAGAGTTCTGGAGAAGGTTGGGGCAGATAAGGTGAAGCTAATCTTGATGTCCCCCTGGTGGGTAAAGACACCATGGGCTGTGGATATCTTCAAACTCAATCTCGCACCTCTTTAGGCTCTTCAAGCATGGCTGTTTCTATGCTGGCAACCCAAGTCTGGCAAATTTCACCAAGTCCCAGCTGTACATTATCTTTATGCTTGGCAACTGTCAAAAGAGCATTGCAGATGCCGGATTCTTACACAATGTTTCGCATGAGTTGCAAGAGACAAACATTACACCACTGCATAAAAAGGGTGACCATAGGTGATCCAACTGTAACATATAGTGTTTTGAACCAGAACTCGAAGTGCACCCTTGGAAGGCTTCCATTCAGAATACAGCAAATTTTTATGCACCTCTTTTACATGGGTCCTGTTGGCCTCCGGGGTGAGCAGTGAATTTCACATGCTTGATTGTTCTCAGTTAAGTTGGTCACAGAATCACACAATAGTATTTTTGACATCTACACCTAAGTTCCTGAGCGAGACACATGTCTTTTTTATAAGGAAAATGCTGCACTAACTGCTTGAAAATAATATATGATCTGATGATGGATGATATGAAGGGACTTGGGCACGTATTTCCACTCCCACCTCCATATATAATTAAGTAAAAGCACACTTGAGCTTTATTTCATGTTGGCCTGATGAATATTCGGCAAACCGCGTTTTTGCACTATGACATATGTGCATAAAGACCAATCTACGATTTTTAACATGAACATACAGCTACACTATCAAGACAACAATAAGAAACCTAAATCAAATGTGAATTCTTACAGCGCACACACACTGAGTTCAGTAAACGATCCTTATTGTGAAGAACAATGTGCCAGAGTTGTTAATTATGACAAATAATAGGCCTACGACCAGTGGAATCTCTGAAGGGTATGGACAGTCAAAGGAAAGGCTGGTGACTAGTGATATCCTCTTCAGTTTCCACTGTTTACCAAACTGATTCCATCAGCGGTCAGGAGTCTGGGGGCCAAAAATTGTCACATATCTGGACAAATTGGGTCTCAATTCTCCTGTCAATAGGTACTATAGGAACTCCACCTTTGTTACATTTTCCTCGCATATATCGATAAATATTCTCAATATTCTTGTTTCAAGGGAAAATACCCTCTCACTCCCAAGATTTCCCTTATTTTGTTTGAGGAAAAAACTTCTTAATTTCTTCAAAATATAGATTTTTCCCTTGAAACGAGAATATTGAGAATATATATCTATTTTGAATTTCTTATAACAAGAAAACCATTCTTATTTTGAGAAAAAGCAGACTACTGTTCATGATGATCTTACTCAAGATAACGGCATTTTGCTGTGTAAACTTTCAGTGTTTTGGCCTCTTTCTTGAAAGGCTGGTATTGTTGTTTTTTTTTGTTTTTTTTTTGTTTGTTTGTTTTGTTTTGGGTTTTTTTTTTTTTGATTTTTGTTTTCGTTTTTGTACAAAATGGTCGATATTGCCGTTAAAGTGTTTTAAATATCACATGATTTTATTATTACGTTTTAACGGCGGCATCGAAAAAATGTAAGTGTATTCGTCTAATTAAGGATGTCCATGCCACTAACAAGAGGATTCGTTTGGCATGCGATCTGAGAAGATATGGTGTGTACATTTCAGCAATTTCCTCTGGCTAACCAACATGTCGAAGTGGTTTTACCTCTGGATAATGCAGTCTATACCAACTTAGACATCACAATATACTGGCAACGGAGGATAATGTAGTCTATACCATGTTAGACATCATATTATAGTCTATTCCAACGGAGGATAATGTAATCTATATCATCTCGGATACAATAAAATAGTCCAAACAAACTAAGAAAGTGATGATTCTAATTTTTTTAGATACTTTTCTTGCACATATCAGTTTTTGTCAACATTTTAGTTCTTTTTTTCTCTTTGTCACATTGAAACTCATTGTAGTCAGATAATCAACTTAATTGGCACCTGACGGGTTACATACACTGTCACAATACGAATACGATAAAAGTTTGTATCGTGCAACCGGGCATAATTAAATGGTGCACATTCTTTGATTTCCCATTTTTTCACCCTTGTCCAATATTCTCTCTTGAAATGAGTCAGTGGGGTCAAATAAGACATCTTGATAATACAGTAAGATTATTGAACAATACGGCAACTGCCAGTGGGCAAATTGAGAAAGGCTGGTACACAAGGCAAGTGGTCAGATTATGGAGCAGGTTATATGGTATAACTTAAAGCAATCGAGAAATGAAAGACAGAGTGAAAAGTCACAAGGTCACAACACGTCAGGAAACACCGAATTGAAAGTCACAGTAAATGAGGAAACTGTGAGTGGAAGGTCAAAGTAAATGAGAAATTCGGGGTGGAAGGTCACAGAAAATGAGGAAACACTAAATGAAAAATACAAAGTGCAATATCATAATGAAAGAGGAAACACAAAATGAAAACTCACAGCAAATAAGCAAAACCCAAATAAACAATCAAAGTAAATGAGGAAACACCACTTGAAAGCTGACAGTTGATGAGGAAACACCAAGTGGGACCTTAAGGGAATGAAGATACACCGAGTAGAAACACAGTAAATGAGACTGCACCGAGCGGAGTCTCATAGTAAAAGAGGAAAGGGGTGAAAGCCCATAGTAAATGCAGAGACAAATTGAAGCGCATATTAAATGGGCAAAGAACAAGTGGAAGTTCATATAAATAGGCAAACACCAAGCGGAAGTCAGTCAAAGAAAAACAGCGAGAAGAAGTTACTGGTAAATGGAAAAACGGCAAGTGAAAGCTTGCAGTAAATAAGCAACCAAACAATGGAATTAAAACGTTCTTGATGAAAAGACATATACGACCTCACGTGATCGACGAGAGACCACGTGTGAGCTTATACTCAAGGACCTTAAATGTCTCTGCTTTGATTAAACCAGGCTTTCATTGTTCCTACCAATCATGTATTCTTTAGTGATTTCAGTTGAGCCATTGCTTATTTTCATTGGCTTTGGCACTATTTGTGTGGCAGCCGGACTTTGAGGTGCTTTCCTCACTGTTTATTTCAAATGTTAAAACACAATAAGATTTGAACCTGGACCACTACGTACTGGTCATGCGGACTAAAGACTAAAAGTGGTACATGTAGTGGCTCAATACACTCCCTGTTTAAATGGTCTTTTTTGTTCCAGTCCATGGTTCTCGCGTATCCCGATAAAAGCTCATTATGTTTGACAGAAAATTAGTGTCTCTTTTGTACAAGTAACTTAAGAGTTTTAAAAAAAAACATTTTGACGGACTTTGGAGAAAGTGTTACGCTGCATTAAATGATGACCTCACGCTTCGGCTTCAAAACGATAACAACAACAATATATATGTATGTAAGTATGTATATATATATATATATATATATATATATATATATATATATGTATATATATATGTTTGTGTGTGTGTGTGTGTGTGTGTGTGTGTGTGTGTGTGTGCGTGTGTGTGTGTGTATGTACCTTTGAAAAACAGTTACATTTGCGAGCAGACGGAGTAATTTGCGAGCAAAAATTACATTTGGCCACTCACTGCAATTTGTATCACCTCCTGCCTCAGTCTTTCACCCAGCAGTGCATCCAATCGTTCCAAAATAGGAGCAGCGCCCCAACCTTCCTTCATAATTTGATACACCAAACCTTCCCGGCACTCAAAAGTTAAAACGTTAATGGCAAGATAGACCACTTAGGATTCACCCCACCAACAACCCGCCACAGACTCACAGGACTTCACAGATGCCCCTCCAACGGACAAAAACTTTGAACTGTTTGCACTGGTACATTGTTTAAAGAAAATTTTGACCGAAACACAATTTTGTCCATTAATCTTAAAGTCGAACTACTCTGAATTATCATGAGAATAGACAAATACAAGAGGCATATTCCTCGTTAAAAAAACTTAAGTGAAGCACCAGCATAGTTATGATCCCAGAAGACGATCATTTTCAAGGTCAACAGCTTTCCTCGACACGCTTTAGCCGCATTGTGCCCAAAACATGCCGAGAAAAGCTATTGACTCAGTCGTACACTTAGCATTGAAAGAGTTAATGTAGTACAAGGAAAAATAACGAATCTTATCGCGAGGGAGAGCTGGAAAGAAAATTGACTAGCACCCGGCTCCGTGTGTACCTTTTATCAAGTTTGCTTTTCAATGTTACATATTCCAAAATAACATTTGGCTTTGAGTGTACCGATAGCGTGATGTAACAAAATGCGAGGCTGTATAATTTGGTACTTCCACTCAGTGTTATATTCTGTCCTTCAAGTATACGCTTTTAAGTATATGCATAAACGTGAAATTATTAATAGACGTTCCCCAATTGCCTTTTAGAAATAAAATTGTAACCAAAATTACTACCAAGTTTATGTTCACCAAACCAACGTACAACATATATTTGTCCTACAATGGTAAGCGTTTTACATCCGCATCACGTAGCTACATGGTTTCATTCATGCATTTCAAGGATTCCTCTTCAAGGCAATTTGATGCTTACGCATACAGTCAATTTCATAACTTTGATAAGGCATACGCTAAGAATATTGATTATAAAAGCAAGCCTCTTTCAAGCATACATATATTTAATGTAAATTGATGAATAAGTGAAATTAAACAACGACGTGTAAGGTGAAAATAAGCCAACAACGTCACTACAGTTTCTGGTTACCCGTGATTCAAAGTAAACGAGCTACACTTTAGAAGAATCCACTTTCATGATAAAAAAAGTTGCCTGTAAAACCAACAATAAAACAAAAAACGAGGAAGCAACATATACTTTCATATAGATTTTTTTTAATCGGTGCTTTGGGAGGAGGTAAAATTGAACTGAAAATCATTAATGGTCAGCGTGATGGTTCACACAGAACTGGAAAAAATACAGAAAGTCTCAACGATACCATTTTGAGTCAGCCGCTACAGAAAGTCAATGCAGCCTCCGTCTGTTGCTGTTCAGCCTGTATGGCCAAAACGTTGAACGTGTCATGTACAAAATTTTTTTTATGAAACTTCACCAGATCCATACATAATAAATCTTTGTCGGGTGTTTTTTGATCAAACGTAAGTATTTTTAGCTTTATTAGGCGAGAGGTAGGACTGAACCTTATTGACATAAACCAATGATAGAGCATGGTATAGTCCATAAAAACATCTAACAAACTAAGGGTCTACTTTCTTCCAAAGCAGACCGAAGCTGCGTGTTTTGTCAACCTCATTTACTGAATGCCACACTTATGATTTAAGGCATATCATAGTATGTGACAGGCAGATCGTCACAGGTCCCTAAATCATTGGTGACCGGTTTTGTCAGAATGCCTCTCAAAGGTGCAGTAAACAACACGAAAACGTGAAGGCAAGTTGAGGTACTGCATCACCTATTGTTATGATGTAATTGAATTTTTCTTGTTTCGTCAGATAGGTGAAAAAGTTACGGTCTCTAGAGAGATCAGCAAATAAACTATTACGCATAACCATATGGCAGGTACAGTCAATGAAAAAAATGGATGCGTTCTTAGCAAGGGTGAAGAGGTGAATATAAAAAGTAGCGAATACATGAATTTGATACTTTAAGGGTAAAGGGGAGGGGGGGGTAAAGGGTTTCTAAATGATGACTCAAATGAGTCAGCGTATGTGATGAACCAACACAGCTTTTTACATGCACACACCCTCGATTTCATTTTACTCTTAATCCCAGGAGATGATACCCTGCTCTGGATATGCCATGGCTTCATTGACCTACACATAACACAAATATTCACCCAGATAATGATGACAGGTAGGAATTTGCAGTCTTACTGGCTGCCAACACATTTGGAATATTGTCTTTTTTCCTGCTGGATCCCCTTCAACATCAACCCATAATTAAACTCTGGTAGGAAATTGCGGGCACTTGAAGGCCCAGCACAGCCAGCAACTTATGTACAAATCCATAATATTCTTTACCTCATGCAGATATCATGTACATATACATATATAATGACACTTATGCATTCTCTCCTCACTCACTCCAATTATAACTAAGCATTGATGCGAAATTTATATGGTCAGTGAAGGTTGCACCTTAACGACAATTATATTATTCTTATTTACAATATATTTATCTTCCAAATTTTTATATACTTATTCTGCTGGGAGCCTCTCAAGCTCATCCTCCTTAACAGAGATTTATATAAACTGCAAATAGTTACTTAATCTTAACCTGCACCAAAAACCCAGTGAGAAAAGCGTAGGGAAGTTACAAATCACAAAGTTAAGAGTCCTGGACGAGATAAGGGCGGTGATGGGCTACCATAAAGGACGACTCAAACCCAATTGTCACAATGGCCTGTCGGGAGGCTGGGATCCCCATTACATTAATGCCACAAGTTCGTTGGGGCCTATTTTATTTGCTATGTGTGACCCACACTTTCTGACTACGCCTCTCGCGGCCAGGTGAGGTCTGCCGAGCCGCAGCATCTGTTAAACACCGTTTTCACCGTACTGGGTGAGGGGTATGTAGCCTCTTCTTTTATGTTTACATGATTGCCAAGGCCTGTTAGCCAATCAGAATTCCACTTTTTAGGTCGTTACCTGAGACAACCACGACCTGGGGAAATGCACTACGACCTGGTGATAGAAAACAGTATAACGACGACTATTTTTGTTCAGTGTTGTTTTTATTGTTATTTTAAAAATTTCTGATAGTTTCCTTAGCAATTTATGATATCTAATCCCCGGGGGAAACAAAAGCAAAACCACTAAGATTCTGGCACTTTTTGAAAAGAAATTGTGAAAGTATGCAGTACCTCCTATAAAAATTGGGCTGCCACAATGGGCAGTGTGGAGGCTGTGAAACGCATTGAATTTGAGAGTGGGGTGTTTGGGACATCAACCCCCCTGCCCCACCTCCCCCCCCCCCCGACTTTGATACTCGATCCATCAAGTCATTACGGGATCTATGACCTCCGCCGGGTGCCATGACCTTGGCGCTGCACGCCTTGGTCATAGCACCAACGTCGGTCATAGAATCCTACAATGACTAGATGGGGAGTTATAAAGTCTGTAACTACCATCCATAATTGTACGCCAGTGTTACTGCCCAGGGTTAGGGCTATATGGCCACATTACCGTCCATTGGATACTGGCGTCACGGCCGCTTACCAACGCAGGTGAGCTAGCTGGTATGACCACACTACCACTTGCTTAGATATCTGTAACCAGGATTTTGCATCAAAATTGTGTATAGATAGTCTGTAACTACCATCCATAATTGTACGCCAGTGTTACTGCCCAGGGTTAGGGCTATATGGCCACATTACCGTCCATTGGATACTGGCGTCACGGCCGCTTACCAACGCAGGTGAGCTAGCTGGTATGACCACACTACCACTTGCTTAGATATCTGTAACCAGGATTTTGCCTCAAAATTGTGTATAGATAGAACTGTAAATTATATACAAATGTGGCGAAAGTCTTCTCAATAGAACTATCTAGCCTATATGCACTAATACTGTACAGGAACCAACTTGCCCAATTTTCCAAATTATTGCAAAACTGCATGCCAGTAACGTAAAGATATACAACCCACATCACCAAATGGAGGAGTGGACTTTGGGGTGAGAGGGGCGTAATCAAACTTAATTGTTAAACGACAAAAGTTTTTCTTGCTGCCCAAGTTCCTGGAAAGAATGAATGCAATGTGCGGCTGTGTTCTTAATTCCTGCGAAAATGTAACGTTCTCCCTCATTGGCCGACCTTGCGTGTAATGGGAACACGATCCCGATAGGCCAATTTGAAAACGTGATTACAGACTAGTTGAATGACGGGATTGGACATTATTTACAAGTGTGTTGTTGCATAAATACTGTTGTGTCT
Source organism: Hermodice carunculata (assembly GCA_964020975.1). Classification (NCBI taxonomy): domain Eukaryota; kingdom Metazoa; phylum Annelida; class Polychaeta; order Eunicida; family Amphinomidae; genus Hermodice; species Hermodice carunculata. The sequence goes on from OZ026624.1 coordinate 89,564,647, forward strand.
TTATGCACAAATAGTATCGAAAAACATGATCCATATTCATTCATTCCAAACCCAACAATGATAGCAAAAAGATTCCAGACTTGCCAAAGCATCAACATTTCTCTTCCAATACCAATGTGAAGAAACAAATTTCACTCCTGACTTGAGGCAGTCACCCATAAAAGGCAACTGGTGGTTTAAAACCGGTCTTCTCAACCTTAGAAATATTCATCCTTAACTGCGGACACTAGTTCTTTTCCAAAATGTATAAGCCTAACCACCCAAAACACAAATTTCATTACTTCTGCCAAAATTAAAAGAGACCCGTTAGGCGTATCACCTTTTAGTTCTCCCGACTTGTCAGTCAACTAAGTTTACAGCAAAAAATACTTTTGTGCATTCTTACCTCACTCACTCCAAATTCAACTAAGCATTGATGTGGGATGTATATGGTCAGTGAAGGTTGGTACCTTCACGGCACTTTTATTATTTTGATTTATAATATATTTACCTTCCAAATTTGAGTTATTTATAGATGCTTACCCCGCTGGGGCCGTCCCATGCCACCAGCCACACTTTGTGGTGACCCCCATGCCTCCTATTTCTAAGCAATCTATTCAACGGCTAGATTTGAGTGAGATCTAATGTACTAGCATGTGTTATCGATGGGAAAGTCCATGAGTGAATCCCGATACCCATTACTACACCCTGTGAAACCTGCTCACAACTTGGGGACAGCCGATGACTGACTCCCCGACAATATTCTATTGTGCTCTGGGACAGCCGGTGACTGACTCCCAGTTAGACGATACCATAACACTCTCATGTTTTGCAACTTACCCTGTACCTTTATTTCTGTGAAGTAGGGACAGCCTAAGACTGACCCCTTATTCATTACCCTCTACCTAATGTGTTTGTGACTACCAATACACCTACATCCTGTGTTACTCAGCAGTGCATCATGCTCCCTTAGAACTGGGCACTGCTGCAATCAAAAATACCCCCCCCCCCCACATGCCACTTCAGCTTATGCAAAATATTCAGAAGTATGATGTGGATAACCTTATGTACTTTAAGAAGGCATCCGACTGTCAAAGGCCTATGTTCCTAATCTGTGCATCAGAGCATCTCCTAGCTGCAGCTTCATTATCTGCCCCTATCCAGAAGCTGTAACTTTTATATTATTGAGGATTCAGTTAAAAAAACTCTAGAACCTCTGTAAGGATCATTCTAAACCTGTTAGCTGTACACAAATCTCTATCTTGCTTTATGAAAAGTGGTCTGGGAACCTTACCCCTTACCTTTAGGTACCTCATAGTTAAACAGACAGGGCAATATTGCACTTTCTCCTGAGCCCTTGTGTGTATGGACTGAGGACCCTGCTTGGCACTGTGTTTGAATTTGCATTGGGTAACTACCCAGCTCATATGTTCCTTTCCTATCTTTTGTCACTGTTACATCAGAGAGCGCAAACAAGCACCCGCTGGGCATGAGCTTTGGATTAAGCTACAAGTTCACCTACCCAGAGGAGAGCATGAAATGCCAATGTAAACATGGCTGCTGTCATGATTTGTTCATAATGGGATCAGATAACATTAGCAAGCTTCCTGTCATCCTGTGAAGAACGCATAACGTACTGGGCAATCTGATGTCTGTTGTCTGGTGCTAATTGCACATCCTCACCACTATCTTTGTAACTAGGTAGTGGCGAGTGGGGTCCTCAAACTCCTTAAGCTTGTTCCAGAAAAATAGGGCTGATAAGACTGAGTGAATGTAAGGGGGGCAGAGCCTAAGTTTTTGTGGTCCAATGTGGCAATAAGCCAAACTACCTTTGATAGTGGTATTGATAATTGCGCTTGCTTGCCCAAATTCATCTTTGCAAACTTTCTTGTATTGGGCCCAGGCTCTTCTGCATGCTGCCGATGTACTATCTGACAAAGATGTCCTTAGGAGGCATCTAGCACGCAGCTGAAGTTGATAGGGAGGACTACCCTTGGTATGGAAACTAAGCATTTCAAAACTAACATTCACATGAGGTGCATGATTTTCTTATCTGGACTGGATTGTTTATCAATGACATTAGAGCCATGTTGTCTGTCCCAAACAAAACCTTCCTGTTTTGCCACTGATGGTCCCAAACATACACTGCTGCAACTATTGGCAAAAACTCAAGAATCATATTAAGTTTCAACCAAGCTTTAAGCCCGACCCCCCCCCCCTAAAAACAAAACAAAACAAAACAAAAAACAAAACAAAGCAAAAAAACAAAACAAAAATTGCCGATTTTTGTGTTTCACTCCAAACCCACATGACCCTGGAGAATCTGTCAACAACAAAGCTTGATCCAAAGTTAATCAACCACTGTCATGTAACATGGACTTCCCCTTAAAGTTTGCTGGGAATGTCAGCAACAACATAAAATCAGGTTCTGTCTCCTTAGATAGCCAAATGTGGTGAAATGGTTTGAAAGCCCATGTGGTGGGATCTATCAACCTCCTAAGAAAAGCTCATCCTGGGAGCAACACTTGGCATGCCCGTGACAGAAGTCTCTCTACTGATTGTATTTCCCAGAGACAAGGTGACTTTCATGCCACTAACTTGGTGATTTCAGACTGACATTTCCTTGACAGTTGTGTCTAACTGTACCCCCCAGGGACTATTAATACCCTTGCAGTACCCACCATCTTACCTGGTGCTGCTGGCACCTCCAAATGTTCAAATAGAAAGTAGCTGCGCGAGCTATCCATAGGGAGGAAGTGTCATAGTAAATTTTTGTTTGCCACTGTATCCCTAGCATGAGGTAAACTGCTCTATGGACTGGAAGATTTCTGAAAGCCTCATGGATATCAAATTTTGTGAGGTATGCCAGATCCTCTATATCTGCTATTGTGCTAACTGCATCTTGTACACTCGCATATGTGACTGAGGCTAGTTTGGGTGGTATAAAATTACCCTCATGATATGAGAGGTGGTGGATCAGGTACTGGTACATGTAAGGCTGCCTCTTTGGGGCAAGTTCTATGGGTGACACATGAAAATAGTCCGGGAAAGGAGATGTCTGAAAGGGCCTATTACTTGACCCAAGTTCATCTCCCTTCTTAACTTCTCACTGACAACTGCTGGGAATTCATACAATGATTTCATTTTTTTTTCAAAACGACTGCTTGGGGCTTGTGAAGACAACCCTTCCTTGAAACTTGGTATTAACATTTTCTTAAGGCCCTGATAGTATCCATCTAAGTACATCTCAAAATTATGTGCTCTAACAGGTGTGGTTACTACTGGGCCATATGTGTCACCCATTTTCCCTGCCCCTGATGGCACCACAAGCTGGGTAGGAATTCCCCCCAGCAATCACAGTCCTGCCTTCTATTGGCTGTTTCCTGAGGGGAGGGGAGTCCCCTCTACGCTGTTTGATGGATGCTGACATTTGTCCCCCTACCCATGTCATTGCTTTGTTGCTGTGGGCATCTGAGTGAGGTGGTCCCCATTACATTTACAGTATGCATATGGCTAGTTACATCCATCATATGGGTGGCCTCTGTGGAACTTGAAACAAGGAAATAGGGATTGTTGCCAAGAGCGCTTGTTTGGAAGAAAGGGCTGAGAATGTGAGCCTAACCTTGAGCACCTAGAATACAACTTCAGGTTTGCTGCAAACCATGAATGTAGTTTGCCACCCTGATGCAACCTAAACTCTGTGTCATAATTTAACCAATCAAAATTATCTCTGGCCATTCCAGCTGTGTGGTTGGCATAGCGCATCTGGTGACTCCGTGGCTCTTTAAATATCAAGACGGCCAAATGTGGATGACAGCAACAGCTCCAGTCACTGTAGTTTTCACCTGCAGTGACCTAATGGACTTTTTGTTTGTGGTTTGTTTTTCTTCTTGTGAAAAAGATGGAGGGGTGTCTACTAACCTAAAACAGGTCATCAAAATCTACATACTTGTACTTCCAAATCTTCTTCCTAGTTTTAGGAGGAACCCTTGAGTGGAACCAAATGCTCCAGTAGTTCGGCTGTGATCTGATTGATATTGGGGGCTTTTCATCATATACTGCACCTACCTTACTGAAATGAATCCTGAGAAAAATTGGGGAAATATGGCAGAAGCATTGAGAAACAAAGGAATATTGTGGAAAATTCAGAAAATATTAGGGTTTTAATGTGGATGCATGGTGGAAATAATGTGGGAATGGTAGAAACATTGTGGACCATGGTGAATACAATTTGGAATTACTGTGGTCACACTGGACTGACCCTCAAAATATTGTGGTAAATCTGGGGATACTGTGGACTAGACCCCAGGAACTCTGTGTACATTGTGGAAAAAATGTGGGGCATTCAATTTTTTTTTTGCAAAGTGCAATGTTGGACATAATGTGGAGAAAGATTTTTCTTCATGATTCAAATGAACTTTACAGGGGAAGCACTGTGGAAGGACATTTTTGGTCAAAATTTTATGGAGGGAATACTGTGTACCCAGTGAGTTTGTACAATTTTTTAACAAGTCTATCCCAAGAATTCTGTGGATCCTGTCAAATTATCATAAGTCAAACTAGGAAACTCTGTGTCTCTTTACAGATGTTCAAATTACATACTTTTAACAAGTCTATCCCAAGAACTGTGTGGATCCTGTCAAATTATTGTAAGTCAAACTCGGAAACTCTGTGTCTCTTTACAGATGTTCAAATTACATACTGTGGGCAAGAATTTTTTAAAGTCTAACCTGGAAACTCCATGGACAAGAAATACATTTTCTAAGTCTAAAACGGGAATTATGTGGAAGACCAAGAAATGTCAATATCATGTCCCAGAAACTCTGTGATATACCTTAAATTTTCTAAGCCTTTCCTGGAAACTATGTGGCTCAATATCTTTGCAAATTTCAAAGTGTAAAGAAGCACACAGCTTTGAATTCAGCTAGGATTTTACCACCATGCCCTGAATGCATTGTCACTTCCTGCGCCATATTCAACATGCTGGATGATTCAGCAGCAATGCAAAGTGAGTAAATAGTTTCTTTTTCATATGATTTAATATATTCCATAACTTATAGAATGCATATATATAATCTTAAATCAGAAAGATATTCTTGATTTTCATCTTCTATTCAGTGGAGTGTTGTGCGCACACATGTGTATAGTACATTGCTATTTCCCTGTACAGATTAAATGATGCATGCAGACTACAACATAAATCAATAAACTACATACATGTAATGTCCACATGCATGCAAATTGATTCTTTCAGTGTTGTTTTTAAAACTTTTGGATTTGACATTGATGAATATGCTGTGTTGCTCCTCTGACATTATAGGTCTTGGTTTTGTTCCTTCTGCCACTTCATGTTAATCATTTTTGAAATTTGAATAGGATCACTTACCGGGAATACTGTGGTCATGTCCACACACCGGGAATATCACCCTAGTAAAAAAGAAGGATTTGGAAGCAGGGAATACTGTGGACAGGAACCTGCAAAAGATGTGGGTATAGTGTGGACATACAGATACTGGGAATATTGTGGTCAGAACTGATGCCGAGAACATTGTGGAAATATTGTGACAGATACATTGAATATTGTGGCCGGACTTGATGCAGGGCCCGGGAACATTGTGGAAATATTGTGGACATACAGATACTGAGAATATTGTGGCCAGAACTGCATGCCAGGAACATTGTGGCCTTTGTGGAAATATTCTGGTCCTGTACATGCCGAGAATACTTTGGGCATAACAGAACCTGAGAGCATTGAGCAACCAATTCTACATATCAGGAATATTGTGGTCACCACTGCAGCCAGAAACAATGTGGTCATGTGCACCTTGGGAATATTGTGGAATTTCTGAAATTTTGTCTACATACCGGGAATTTTGTGGTCAAGCTTAGTGCTCAGGGTGGGAACATTGAGGTAACAACTGCATTTATGAAGGTGTCACATTCTTCCAAGTAAAACGTATTTAGAGAGAAATATACCTGGTTTTCAATTTTTTTCCCCAAGTCTATGTGGAACATCCCCGGAATGCTAGTATTCCCAGGGTATTTCCACCATAGAAACTTCCAAGATGTTTCCACCATACTTCCCTCAAATTCCCAGGATGTGTTTCTGTAAGGGCTTCCACATCGTCAAACGGATCCATCTCTAAGCTACTTCTATTGGACCTAACCGCGAACTCACCTTCCTCTTTGCTATCACTCTCAGACTGTGACTCTTCAGAGTCCTCCTCCTCTGAACTACTACTTGAGTTGGACTCCGACTCCTGTCTGCATCTTTTACCCTCTTTCAGAGTTTTGGCCTGTTGTTTTAGCAACAGGTCTATCTTTATTCTCCTCCTCTACCATGGCTCACAGTTCTTCAACACCATCATCCTGCTGTACATTACCACCTGAGGAGGATTTGCGCAATGGCTCTGCCTCCTTTTGCTCTTCAATGGGCACTAATTTCCTTTTACTGCGGCTTCAGGGCCTCTGGGAGGGCATTCTTCTTGTTCCGTGTAGCAGGCATCCCTACAGCAGAAGGAAATTTCATCCAGACAGTATTGCTTCCAAAGCTGCTCAAGCTACCAGACTAAACTTCCCTAACCTTATTACCAAATACACAGGCAAGTTACTGATGCATTCATGTAGGCTCTAACTGTGCCCAATAATGTACTAATCCTTAATGAACTGTACACATTGGTTAGCCAGGTTCAAAACCATATTATCCCATGACTAATTGGTGAATGGTTGTTCCAGCCAAGTAGTGAGCAAATAAGAGGGGCGATTCACTTTGCACCTGATGACCCCAAAAATCCTGGATTATGATTGGTTGAGATCAGCCATCTGACCAGTTCTCTGTGGACAAATATTGTGGTCTCCTCATTGGACAAAAGCAGTCACATGACCACGTGGGTGGAAAACAAAAGCAATTTGAAAAAGAAAACAAAGTTCTTACCTTTGCATACATTCATGCGTTTTATCCTTTTTGTTGCAACCTGTGGCATAGCTGGTTTTTCAGGACCACTGGGGCATGGACTAGCAGAAAGCAATATTGCAGATCAAGACTTACTAGCACCATCCCTAATTCCTGTGCATGTGGCCCAGTAGTTGTTCCTCAAAGATTTGAACATGGATGTGTAGAATACTTTGACCCTCTTGGAATGGCACCTTTTATTGATAGCATGGAAAAGTTCATGTTAGCTTGGTCACAAGAGTATGTTTGGAACGCAGACAGAGTACAAAGCTGGCATAACATAACTAGTGGACAGCACTGCATATTTTACTTGTCTTAGCAATACATGGGGATTAGCATGACTGATATTCCACAAAAAGCCACAGCTGCCGGGAAAACTCCGAGTGTGAAGCCTGCACCACTCTAGCACATTGTAGCAAACTTAAAAGTACAAAAAAAATCCTTTAGTCAAAACACTTCCTTAATGCCCGAGTTCCTGGAAAAGAATGAATGCAATGTGTGGCTGTGTTCTTAATCCCCGCGAAAATGTAACATTCCCCAGAAAGGCCGCATTCTGTGTAAATGTGAACACAATCGTGATAGGCCAATTTGAAAATGTAATGATCACAGGCTTGTTGAATGACAAGTGTGAAGCTGCATAAATACCTTTGTGCCGTTGTGTGCAAAATAGTTATAATTTTCACATGGGTTAATTGCTGTAGACTTTTTTTACTGTTTTTTCCTCTCTGTTAGTTCGTCATTTGACTCAGCTTGAAGCATAGTCATGAGCAAAGCGCATATGCACTGTAATCCTTTAGTAACTTGCAGATGGATTTTTAAAATGACTGAAAAGCGAGAAAAGTATTTTTTGCTTACATCGTGCTTTGATCCCAAGTTTTGATTGACTGAATGTGCCATGCTTAATCAGTACATTATGTTTTTATACTATTGTGGCAGCCTTGTTATCACACCATAGCCTGTGAGACATGTAGGGATACTCAGTATACTGTGAGATATGTGTAAAGCAGACACTTTTGAGACCACAAAAAGTTCCCACTGCAGGTAGGTCCTCAACCATCCCAAAGGCATGTATATTAACATGGGAAAAAAATCGTGAGTATGGTGGATAACTGTGTTTACTTTGTGTTGCTGCCATCGGCAATGGTCAAACCGTTCCAAAACCAACTCGTCCCCAAATCATCCCGTCCCAATGTTTGATCGTCCCATTGCAATGTCGTCCCACTGTCAAGTCGTCACAATTCCAACTCATCCTAACACCACGAGATCATGGTTTCTTCCACACATAGGACCTGCGGGTGTCATACAAGTTTTATTGCAATCCAAGGTCAGTAAATGACTGTTGAGGTTTGGATGCCATAACAATTAAAAGCATATGACCACGCCATTCAAAGATGATTATGGGTAGATGAGAGGTGCACAAGGTGAATTAAACGATAGGCAATGTTTGAATTAATTCTAAAGAATAGTTAGTGACGGGTGTGCGTTGTAGGCTTGGCACTGAGCAGCCTGTCGACCAGTAACGCATCCCATCTGGCGCTCCTTCTCAGTTCCTTTTTGGTAACACATGTACCTGTAGTACATATACATATACCCCTTTATATCGCAGGTCCCGGAGGCCCGGGCTAGGCCCCGGGTGCGTCCAAGTTAAAACACACACACACCCCTCAAAAAAAAAAAAAAAACAACACCCCCACCCCAAGTTTATGCTTAAAACCATCGACAGATTAAAATGGGTCCTAGTGGTTTAAAGCACAAAGTTTAACGTTTACATATCCTTTCCATGGTCATGATCCATACGGATGTAAACCTCCAGGCTGGCATAGGCAACTCAGTGAAGTCGTTTATAAATACGGTGAGGTTAGACTATATTATAACCAGGTGTATGAGGCATGTCTTTAAAAGATTTGAGTACTCTGCATCTGTATATCAGCCTCTAATCTAAATTTTTCATTTTGAAACGGTAAATGGTTTATTATACTTTTTTTCCTGTAACTTAGATGCTATATACTCCTTGTTTGAAAAATTTTTGTAGCTCAATTTCATTAAAAAGAAAAATTTGAATAATCCGGCATTGTGTGGCAGTTGAAGATAACCTATTATGGTATGACTTTTTTCTTCACACTTGCAGAGGGATATTTTGCCTCCAAAGCAGACCCAAACTGCCTGCTTTGTCTACTCCGCTGGGCGTGTAGCAGATATAACACGGCAGTTGGTCTGCATTGGAGGCAAAGTGATATCAAAACAAAACACACAAACAAACAAACAAAATAGCGAGCGTCACTTACGTTATCTCCAACTACCACCATGCAGTACCAGATTTTGTTCCTCACATACCCCATATTTGACAAGCATTTCAAAAAAATCTCTAAAGTGGACGAATTTTCCATTTGCTATTTTTCCAATTTCTTTGCTAGTCAAGTGATTGACGAATGGAAAACGAGTTGCAACAATTACTAGAAAGATATCCATATATGTGAGGAAAATGGGTAATTATTTTCGCGGTTCAAAGGTTCCTTGAATGCATGGATTTGGCGTTCTACTTTTTGTGTCATATATCGAGGAACTCATATAGTTTCACATGTATGTATGTATGTATGTATGTATGTATGTATGTATGTATGTACTTTGTATGTATTCATGTAATGGGATTTCCTCAATAAGGCCACCGCATAATAGTTTCAAATGAGTGAATTTGAGGTTTCATTACCATTGGGAGATTAAGTGGCAATTAAATTTTTTCCTCATGAAAAGCAGTTTTACAGAAACATGTTTTTATTCGTGAACATTATTAAATAAAAAAGTACATCACACTCAAGCATATTTTATTGAATTCATATGGTTTTTGTCCCTATATATATGTGTATGAGACAATCAACTCAGAGGCGATCAGACTGAAATAAACACTTAATTTCAGAATACATAGGCTATTGAATTCATATGGTTTTTGTCCCTATATATATCATACCCAATAGCCAATATCCACTGTTTTGATAGTTAATTATCTCGTGTGTATTGTTCTAATTCTCTTTGAAGGGTGCTCAGTGTTTACTTTACGATATATATATATATATATATATATATATATATATATATATATATATATATATATATATATATATTTATATATAAAATATTCAATTCCTATGGCAACAAGCAAACAAAGTGTGTATGAGACAATCAACTCAGAGGCGATCAGACTGAAATAAACACTTAATTTCAGAATACATAGGCTACGGAATTGAAAGGGTTTAATGTTTGCGGAAAAAAGCTGTACCATATTCCGATTATATGTCCAACGTTAAATTTCGAATACACTTTGCCATGTCTAACTTCGTCTTGGTCATTCCTGATCTGCGTTCTTATTTGTTTAACGTTAAAATTGTGTTTGAAACACAATATGTACCTGCCGCGATGACATTGAATTGAGAAATCCAGCATCCAGCCTAATTCACGATCTGTCCTGAGAAACGAGGAATCCAGCGAAGTGATATTGGGACGACATGGTAATGAATGGGACGAGGTGGTATTGTAACGACTTGGTATTGGGATGATGTGGTATTGGAACGACTTGCTATTAGGACGAGGTGGTATTGGGACCAGTTGGTATTGGGACAATTTGGCCACGGGACGAGTAAGCATGGGGAAGAGACGGCCAGGGACGACTTCACAGTGGAACGACATAAAAATAAACTGTGCCATCTACAGCAGAGTTTACTGTACATTAAAGACAAAATAATATTGATTTAAAAAAAATAAAATTAAAACCTCGTTATTCCAAAATACATATTTGGAACTTTACAGATGTGGTCTGGCACGAGAACCAATTAAAAGCAGACTAAACTTGATTTGTTGACTTAATACTGATACTTTTCAAAATTTGGAAAGTTTGGTGGACTTAACAGATTTCAAGCTACAAGAGGGCATTTTAATTCAACTTTATTAATAATCCATACATTTGTGGAGTTTGATATCTTGGCCATAAAACAAGATCTTTGAGAAGTAACTTTAGTAAAAATCTCGTTTAAATTAATCTTATAGTGTTAAAGAAACATTAAAATGTCTATGTCTATCAAAGCACACATTATAAAGAGCAGGGATGAACTGGACATAAGTTCAAATATCTTTCTGGGTGTCCTCATAAACGTCCGCGCTGTTCAAATATTTGTGACTGATCATGATTTTGTAAGGCGTGGAAGCTCAGACTGATATTCTGAAAGATTGTTGCTGGACTTATGCATGGAATGAAAAGAGGTGGGTGGCATGGTGCAAGTGTCAGCATAGAAATATTTAAGTAGATTTCCCCTAAGATCCCATACAACATGTCGAGTATTAAGGACAAGAAAACGTCTCCCATATGCCTCTTCCATGCCTTCACCAAAATTTCTCCAGTTACAGTGCCATATCCTTGCACCATCTAAAATATTGAAGCTCGTCACTACTTGGAGTTTATTTGAGTCATAGTGCTCAAACAGTAGCTGGCACACTGAAATAATGTTATATATTATCTTGGCCTTTAACTTTTAATAAATCTTTGCCCAGTATGTGCCCGCGTTGTTGTAAATATATGCCAATATGTTATATACACCTGGTGATATTTTTAGTAAACAGGTCTATAACACACACTGCTCTAAATTATGCGTCCTTAATTCTTGAATATGTATGCCAAAAAGTGGTGGTCAGTTGGTAAATCAAACGTTGGCCACTTTACAGAGCAACACGTGCTCATGTATGCACGAACCTGTATGATCAGTCCACCAGCACCAGGTGTTACCTTCACTGTATATCTAACCCTCAGTTGCCCTCTTATGAGGTTTAACAAAAATCAGATATGAAAGGGGGCCCAAATATTCCAGAATGTTTGGACCCCTGGGGGCCCAAATATTTGGGCTGGGGGCCATCTGTTCGGCAAATATTTGTCCTCTTATGTATTAGGCACAGGGACCATGTTAGTCTCACTGAGTCTTAGCAAATCTAAGTGGGCAGAAAAATGGCCTAACTTGACTTTGCTTCTTCATGGCACATCTTGCAGCACGGCCTATTGCTCTTACACTGTCTCACTGGGCTGACGTAAGAGCAAATGAGGGCTGGCTTAGCCTAACAAATGAGGGCTGGCTTACCCTAACATTTTCCTTTGCGACATTTTCTGGGTTCTTTGTGTATAGTTTCTTACGCAGGCTCGTAGCCAGCATCAGACAGACGAGGCAGTGGCCTCGTTCAGAATTTTCTTCCCCCTTTCATCCTCATATACTCAGTCAGTCATAATTACATGAGAAACTCAGTTTGTTAGAAAATTTGAATGGTTTCTAACCCGGGGGTTTGGGGCAAAAGCCAGGTTCAGAACAGTCTTTGATGTAGCCCAATATGTTTTATTATGATAATAACTCTGGTAAGAGAAGTAATTAACACCTGCGGTGCATCCTGTTAACCTTGTGCGTATTTAAAAGAGAAAGTAGTTCCCTCTGATGATCATGGCGGGGAAAAGTTCTTGTTTACAGTTATATCAGTTGGCATTTGTTCGTCACTGTTCATACATGAGATAATAGTCATAAAGGGAGTAACCATAAGATTTCACCAGTTGGTCTTGGTTACTGGAGGCCCGTATCCAGCATTTAAACTGACTATTTCCCCTGCATGGTACTGACATCTTATCAAACTGAAATGTAGACTATTGTATCTGCAGCCTGTGTGATGAAGCAAGATGAGAGCCCTAATGATGTGTTCATGAAGCATCAATCTTCACGTTCCCCAAGGGAGCGTCTGGTCGCCTGCCATCTCTGTTATGGACGAAAGTGTATGTGGTGGTCATTAAGACAGGGCTATTAGACACCCACATGAATGGTATGTGAGTAATTTTATAGAGACCAGGCATGTCGGATGAAAACAGCTTGTCTTGTCAGCAGGGGAAAATACATGCAAAATGCAGATCTCTAGTTTATTTTCAATACGTACACAACAATAAATAAATAATTATAGTAAATCAAAATTCCCACCTTCTTGAGATGGTAGCCTACCCATCCCCTCAACACTCACTGCCCAAGTATGTACATGTGTATGTTATGTCATACTGGGCCAGTGGGTGCAGCAGCTAGTGGTACCTTTGTAATGTAACATTATACATTTGATTTTTAGTAATCCCACTAGTTTTTTGGATGTAGGTTACATAGTACTATTAATTTAAGGTGTGGTTTGTATGTGATGCACGCTCAGTCATTCAGTCAGTGGCCAGCTAAGAATGAAGAGAAGAACATCACTTATTCGTGACTTCTTCTGCAGTTAGGCAAACCCTGTGTCTGCACATTAAACCAGCCATGCGCATGTTGGCATATAATGTTAAATTGTGATTACAAACATGCAACAAAACCAGTAAAAATGCCCAATTTTTGTGTCAGATAAATATGTCAGACACGGTATCAGATAACTAGGATTCAAAATGTTTCCGGGGCAGCATGCCCCCGGACCCTCCTTCCCATCATGGTTAGACCATGTTCGCCTCGCCCATTTCGCTACGTGTGTACAGCCCTGGTAGGGTTCCTAAGATTGTTGAACATGAAGTTCAAAGTACGAAGGAATGTTACTCTTCTCAATCATGTACCAACAGCATGGTTTAAAAGCGGCATACTTCTTTGGCCTGTAATTGGTCAGTGCATGTGATGTTCAGTTGCAGAAAGGACAAGCGGCCTCGTCGATTCCAAACCAAGAATCTACTGATACTTGTCCTTTCTCTATAACAGAAGGAATAACAAACCACCCCGCTCTTATTCCTTCTGACACAAGAACTCATTCCTACTTGTGGTGTCTCCTTCCTTCATCAGAATGAAACCATCTTCAACATCGGAATTTGACGTGTGTTGTTAATGTCATGCAAAGCCGAACCGCGACATGCAGAAAGAATAATAAAGGAGCTGTCATACCCATAGCTCGCAATGCATACCTATGACTGGCCACACATCGGGCATCACTTACAATATGTTAAGCCATTTTTGATTGCCTCATTTCTTACTCCTCTTTTTAGACCTTGGTAGAATAAAACAGGTTCAACAATCTACTTTCCGCGTGTCATTATATTTTGGACAGGGACATCCGGAATTATCGTGTCTTTGATTTTGGTTCTTCTTGCCACGTACCATGGGGGTTCCAGGTCTGTCAGTGTTTGTCAGCATAAATAACTGTACATGTACAAGAGCATTGTAAAGTATATGTGTTTATACCGTTGGAAAGACGTTGAGCCTTAGTTGGTTTTGCACATGCAATGCACAGTATGAATGCAATCACATGAAATACAGAATTTGAAACAAATAAAGGTTTAAGTACATGTTCGATACAAACAGGCCAGGGACGCTCCCTCAAGGCATCAAAGTGCTACCAACATGGGAACCACCCTGTTCAGTAAATGGATCATAGGTTAATTATCGAGAAACGCTTCATTCCTAGAAAACAATGATGCCAATGCTGTCAAATTATATTTATTTTCTACAAATGATGCGACTCCGATGTGAGTAACTGACCTAAAATCAATCGTTTTAATTCACGAAATACTATTGCAATCGATTCAAAGTTTAAAATTTCATACGATAAAAATGGCACTTCCACTGCAACTAGTCATTCGTGGAAAATAATGATGACAATGCACAAAAAAGTGACGTCACCAATGGATTTCAAGTCCTTTTTCAGAAAACATTTCCTCTGTGTAGCAGAACATATTGACAGTTGATGCAATATTTAAAGCATATGAGATATAGTTGCACAATTACATATAAAACATCAAAAGTACAAACTATTATAGAGGGGTATTATAGAGGTGTATACTCAAGACGATAAAATGAAAATGAAAATTATACCATATTAATGTGGGTTACTAACACGCGTAGCATTTGGGGACTCTACAGTTATCATTGTAGCATTTAATAATGTATGATTTTGCGTAAGTATATAAAATTTAAAATACTTTGTATGTAATTTTTATTTTTTACACCGTATCATTAAGTGTTTTTATAATCCCGTGTCGAAATCCAATTTCTGGTGAAAGAAAATTTGGTTCTTTCCAGATTGGCAAAACGAAACGAAAATTCCAGGTGCATCACATTCAATTCAACATCAAAAACATAATAACACTCTTCTATGGTCTGTGTGTGTGTGTGTGTGTGTGTGTGTGTGTGTGTGTGTGTGTGTGTGTGTGTGCGAGCTGCAAAACACCCACGACAGCAAATTGAAAGCAACGTTGCATACAGTCTGCCATTGGATGTACTGCCAGTGTTTACTTGCCGATCAGTTTTAAATATGAGTACATAGAGTTCCTGCATTGTTCGCATCCACATAGTTCCAGTGTGTAAAACAATGGCTTGATTTAACTTATTCCATACTTTGGTGACCGGCATTGGTCAGTGGTTCTGGCCCTGCCTGGCAAGTCATGCTGTAGCTACTCTTGCGGCAGCTGCAGCATGACTTGCCAGGCAGTGCCAGAACCACTGACTTAAGACCATAGGCATGTTGGCACTTGAATGAAAGCTCTTTTTATGAAGAATTTAAATATGCAATTGGCGGCCTAAATCTAGGTAAATATACGGAAAAATCAGGGACTGGTATGGAATGAGTTAACAATGTATTTCTTCGGTGCAACTGAGAAAGCTGTTTCCAATGAGCATTTTATTTTAATTCATCCCATAATTTTTTAGAAATTTAAATGTCCAGAGAAGGCGAGTTAGCTACTTGAATGGGCTGCCCAGATGTTTCTCACCTTATTCAAAGGGTTGAATGTCCAGATGTCTGCTAAATAGGCAACCACTTTTATGAAACCTGAAGATGAAAATTACCAGAACGCTACACGTATGCACTGTGTATATCGAAAGAAAACGGGTGGAATAATAATTTAAAAGTAACAACCGTTCAATAAGAAATTAAGAAGTATTGCTGGTGGATATCAGAATACGAAAATATCACCATTGAATACACCTTTGCAGAAAAGGTAGACATGTTGAGTATGAAGAATTTCTCAAATTCATAGACACATGATCAATAGTGGATGCTGTACAGTGTGGCCAATTGACATTTGTAAGCAGTTGATTTTTTTTTCTCAGTTAAATAAGCTTTAGCTACCCAGGCTATTTTTCCCCAATTGCCAAACCACAGATTTTCTAAATGAAGGGCTGTCCACACGGCTTATTGGTGGCCGCCCTCTGTGCACGCTTAATGATCACTAGGCGGAAAGGTAACGGTGCAAACGGGCAACCTGGGCCGCTGGAAACACATGTCTGTCTCTGAACTTTACCTTTTCCAGTCACAGATCTCATCGATCATGGGACGGACCAGTCCAGACTCTCATGCCAGTAAAGCTGTAGATTCCACCTGATGGATTCTAACTTAACCTAAGGCGACTAACACACGAACGACGACCCAAGAGGCAACATTTTTCCTGGCAGTAGAAAACTGGTTGACAAATTACGCTTACAGCTCAGATGCTTTGGTTGCGAAAGGGTTGATCTCGGTTTACTTAGGAAATTAATTGGATTGACATAGTGCGAGCTAACGGGGAGCTAACGTCAAACTTCAGTTCGTTGATCCCCACGTAGCCATTTAGATCAGTATTTACTCACCACTTGGGATCATGACATGTTCAAATTGGTGAAGTTTCTGTGCAAACGGCTTGATAAGTGGTGGTCACCATGAAGACAGAGCGAGAAAACTACTCTTTACGTGGTATATGGCTGCTAGTATAAAGTGGGAACCGCATGCAGTCAGAGATAAACCAAATCTTCATGTCCTCTTTAAGTGGTGGTATAAATCATTACTCCTTTAATAATATGGGTCAGCAACTGAATACCTTTAAAAAAGTGCACCTTCCCCTTTTGCCTTGTGCCACCATTGCACGTAGCGTTATGCTTGCAGCTCCCGTGTATGGACCTCGCTTTTCAAGTGGCAATAAATTAGCTGATACCTGATCTTGGCAGGTAAATCATCTTTCTGTAGAATTAATGGGCAATGAACTTTTATGATAGATACTGAGGCAAGAATTAATCCAAAGATGAGCCACATTCAGGAATGAGAATTGGCCATGCATGATCGTTCCTGTAAGACTTTGGTTGGATCACAGTCATACTACATGTACCGTGACCAGCACAGATCAAAAGTGATTGTGATGGTTCAAGATTCACGTCAAACTGACTGTGGAACGAAACATAGCTTTGTATATTCTCATTCTGAGATGTATGTTTTCTTCTTTAATCACATACAGTGAGATCAAGAATTCTTGTAATTTACTAGCAAACCTATTTCCTTTTCGTTTGATTATCAAATTAAATGTTGGCATATAGGACAATGTAAGTCATGGATACCGACCGGTAGTCCATAATATCATCAATCGTCATAATTAGGTAGACAAATGAGTTAAGATTATGATTTAATGTAACCTTACCATCTCTGAATTTACCAGCCGACAAGAAGAATTATCTTAAATAGACCTGCCATTTCTATCCGTGGAAAATTCCTCGTAAAGCTACGACGGCTCCAAGCGTGGTTACTGTAAAGCGATATTCCATTTAGATTTTGCCCAACATTGCAACGACTTTGCTAACCTTGACAACGCTGGCCAAACGTTCATGGCAAGCCAACAGGGCCATAATGCATCGGTCTTACGCGTAGTCAAGGCTCGCTAACAGGTAGTCGAGCAAACCAATCAGATTGCAGTCTCTAATACGCGTAGTCGAAGCTCGGCAACGCGTAGTCGAGCCAACAGATAAGAACTTTTATTTCAACCTCCTTTTAGAAATACGAGTTAGCCCATAACCATTTGACTAGATTGCAGTCTCTATGTTACGCGTAGCCGAGGTTCGGCAACGCGTAGTCGAGCCAACAAATAAGAACTACTAGTTCAACCTCCTTTTAGAAATACGAGTTAGCCTATAACCATTCGACTACGCGTTGCAGAGACTGTAATTTGATTGGCTGCCTCGACGACGCGTTGTGGAAAATTTCAGGTCTCGACTGCGCGTTGTAGAGATTCTAATTTGATTGGTTTTCTCGAATATGCGTTGTAGAGAATTTCGTGTTGCCGCTACCCGTTGTAGAGGCTCTAATTTGATTGGATGTTTTAATATCAGTAATACTTAAAAGAACGTAAAGGATTGGCTTGATTGTCTTCAGGTAAAAGGGGCCAGAAGTTGCTCCACTACGCGTCACCGAAGCTCGACTACGCGTAGTAGAAATTATATACTCCACAACTCGTAGTGGAGACTGATCTGATTGGTTGGCTCGACTGCGCATAGTGGAGGCTTGGCAACGTGTACAACCTGTGAGTAATGGCCCTGTTGGCTTGCCATAAAGGTTGGGCTAATCTTGAGTATTTGCAGCATGTTGTGACACCTTAGGTAATAGAAAGATAGTAATTGAGATTTCATATTTGACTGGTACCTGAAAGAGAAATCAACCATCGTTTGTGTCTTTCTGTTCAATAATATCTATCAGCGTAATACATTACTGTCAGGATTGCTTAAAATTATAAAAAATGAAGATGTTGAGATGGAATGGGAAATCAACACGTGCAATAAACCTCCGCAAACGGTGAACTCTCAGGTTTGGACCCGGTACACAAGAAATCAACAACTAGACGTTAGCTAGATTGGTAAACAGACACAACAGGTCTTGATACGGAAATTTAGAATCCTGTATATGATGAAGTATATTGATTTCAGATTGGTGAACAGACAAAACAGGCCTTGGTACGGCAATTCAGAATCCCGTATGAAAAAAAGTGTATTATTAAGTACACACCATAGCGTCATGCATGAAAAATCAGCTGTTTGATTTGTTTTATTAAATAAGAGTCACATGCACAAATCATTGTCCGATTTGTATTTATAAGCACACTCAAAAATGACTGCAAAATATCAAGAGTGAAGGAAAGAAAAGCGAGAGCGCATTGCTGATGTACCAGAAAAAGTAATTCCCGGATATTGTAAATATCACTCGCTTACACATTGGGCTGATTTTTTTGTGGAAATTAGAAATGTAATATGTTTTAATTGAGAACATTAGCTACAACTTGACCAGAAACTTTTACTCGACTTCATTAGACAACATGTAAAGGTCAGTAGCTGATTCAGTCAGTCACGTAAATGGGTGAGAAATGAAGGGTATTATCTTGTCCTCGCTGATGACGCGGAGGGAAACCATTGATGTCGGCTGGAAGGAGACTTCAGGGTATACTCCCGTTACTGAATGTGTGTGGCATTCTCAAGTAAATTAACATTTAGCATTTTACCGCCTAAAATAGCTGACACAGATTAATAATTCTATGTGTCGTCTGCTTCATTCTCTCAAATAAGATATATGCTGTAAATATTAAAACAAGTGTATGAGTGCATTGTCAAATTGAAACTGAAAGCGTTGTCAAATAAGTCAACTTTGTGCGATGCAAGGTAAGGTTCCAACTCGGTACAGGAAAAGCTTCGTATTGTATTGTTTTGTATCACATGAGATTATCCTAACGAAAATAAGCTAATGGCACAGGAACAAGTTTTTATATTTTCAATTAAATTAATTCATTAATTAATTCACTTGTTCATTTATTTTGTATTTTAGGGCGGGGTGTGAATGAAGATCCCTGCCAAATTGTCGTGTTCCCAAAACAGAAGTGTATGATATATTTGAGTCCAAAATACACAAAGGAGGAAACACAGGCCTTTCAAACCACCTTGCTGAATCTTGCAGTTTGTTAAGAGTGGTGTATTTTCATAGGAGGACATTTTGTTGTACTTTGCAGGAAAACGCAGTTTTCTCGGTCTACATATTGTGCTATATAATTGGCCCACAACAAAATACTGAACAGCATGGGTCTGGAAAAGCTGAAAGCTAGGCCCCAGAATACAAGTTTAACTGGAAAACATTTAAAAATAGTTTGATTTTTAAAATAACTTTGTTGCATGAACGAAGCGAATTATCTGAAAATAAACTGTATCCCCTTCATATGGATGTAAACAAGATTCCAGGTCAATCAGCCTGAAAACTGTCCATAAAATTAATATCTAACTGCAACTCTTTGACTTCTGGACCTCTACATGTAGAATGCTTGAATTTTCCTGTCGACTTTGATTAGATCACAAGGATTCTTTCGAGCCCTTTCTGTCAAGACATATACAAAGGGGTAAAAATCAGGCCTGTGTCAGGCTTCTTTGTGCTCAACGTGGTGCTTGTAACGAATATTTGAATATTGCCGTTGGAGATTCCACTGTCAAGGTTCAAGACAAGAATAAGCACAATTTCGTCCATTTTACTCATATACATCAAACATTTGCCGAGCACAAATAACATTTTTTTGCTCATCAAAGGTGATGGATTATGTCTTGGTCACTTGAGCTAAGTGTTGATTTAGGCCAAACTGTACGCTGTCGAATGGGCTAAATGTGCATACTAAAAGATGATAAAAAATAAAAGTTGACAGATTGTAATAATTTAAACAATGAGCGTCTTTCAGCATTTCTCCTTCACGTCCGGGAACAATATATCCTTCTTTATCGAAATTCGCAAAACTGTAAATATAGATCCCATGGAAAACACCAATGTAACCATTCTGCTATCGTGCCACTATTTCAATGAGAAACGTCAATGTGATTATTTTGCTCTTTTGCCACTATCCCAGTTAGAAACGTCAATGTAACCATTTTGCTTTGTTGCTACTATTCCAGTTAGAAACGTCAAGGTAACCATTCTGCTATCTTGCCACTACCCCAGTGAGACAAGTCAATGCAACCAGTGTGCTCTGTTGCCACGATCCCAACGAGACATGTCAATGTAACCGTTTTGTTCTGTTGCCACCATCCCAGTGAGAAACGTCAATGTAACCATTCTACCCGGTTGTCACTATCCCAGTCAGAAACGTCGAGGTAACCGTTCTGCCCTCTTGCCTCCACCATTTTTTAGCACTGCAAGGAAATGTCACTGTGTTTTGGTATTTTGGACAAACTCCATAGATTATTTCTCCTTGGAGCACATTAAAAATCCTCATCGATTCTTCATACCAAAGACAAAAGTTGAATCCATCAATATATGTCTCCTACATATATCATAAGATACATAGTATGTAAACTGCATTTGCATTGTGCTCATCAGCGTGTGAAAAAAATGGATCTTCCATGAAATGCGATGCGGAAATCCCATGTAAACATTTTTTTTCCACAGTGCAACTGACGCTTATTATATTTACATTAATTTCCCATATTTTAACCACAAGTAATATTGAATATATATTCAGATAGCAAAGTCTGTAACCATAGAACGCTTAATCTTCATATGGATTAGGTTGAATACGAGGCATACATATTACTTTCCCGCCACAACTGCATACCTGGTTGTCTTAGTAACCGTAGTCTCACCTGGCGAGAAACGGGTTGCTACCTGTGCGGGCAAGCGGGATATAACTAATATTTTGTAAATAGAGAATACTCCTGTACAGAAAGATGGAAATTCATTCTTATATCCAATCTAGGAAAAGCAAAATGAATATGACTCTGGCATTTGTAAACCTAGATTTCTCTAAAAGGCATTAATTTTTGTGAGAAAGGGGTATCAAGCCCTGCCTGTGACAGTGATATGTCCGTGTGTCCTCCGTGATTGACAGGCGTGAACCCCGTGGTTGGTGGCGCGAAATGAATATGGCATGTCTCGTATTGGAAGAAGATTGCTTAATACGTCCTCTTGTCGTTACAGACTACTAGATGAGCCTAACATTGAAAAAAAAAATAATGAAGAAAATTGTTCTGATTTAAATACGGCGGGAAGTGGGCGTTTTGTTTGTTTGTTTGTTTGTTTTTTCTTCTTTGTTTGTTTCGGGGGTTTGTTTTGTTTTGTTTTGTTTTTTTAATCACTGCTAACTTGAACTTTTAAATTTCCATCTGATAGGAAAATGAAAGGAAAAAAGTAAATTCGACAATTTTTTTAATGACAACAGAAAAAGAAACACAGATGATGTTATATAAACCGCAGAAGAATGCAAAACAAACGAAGTTGGTATATCGCTGGGTACGACCGCGAGAGGTCACGGCACAGAAGCCAGTACAGTGAGAAAACATTACCAACCTAGAAAAAAGAGTTTTGCTTGACAGAAAATCTGTCTGGTTGTCTTCAAAATGAGAACAGTTTGAAATATACCACTTTGCCATTGTTCAACATAACCTAAATTTTGTGTATTACCCTAATTTGCATAAATTGAAATGCTATAACAATGGTTTTTGGTTCATTGGATGTGGCCATGTCACAAACTTATAAACCGAAGTTTGAAAGACACCACTATCTGTAATAGTTTTGAAGTTAATTAAGATCTTAATTTTGTGTATTTGTATAAATTAAATGCTTACAACTTTGGATCATGGTTCATTAGATGCGGTTATGTCACAAACCTACAAATTGTAGATGGAATGATACCTCTATGTATAATAGTTTTGAAGTTATTCAAGATTTAGATTTCGTATATTCGCCTTATTTGCGTAAATCAAAATCTTACAACTTTGGTTCATGGTTCATTGGATGCACCTATGTCACAAACCTGTAAAGTAAAGTTGAAATGGCACCTCTAGCTATAATAATTTTGAAACTATTCAATATTTAAATTGTGTGCATTCACATAGTTTGCATAAATTAAATTCTGCAACTTTGGTTCATGACTCATAAGATGCGGCGATGTCACAAACAACAAATTGAAGTTAGAATGGTACCTTTATGTGTAATAGTTTTGATGTTGTCCAAGATTTGAATTTTGCGTATTTACCTAATTTGCATAAATTATCTTAGGTTCATTGGATGCGGCTATGTCCAAACCTACAAATTGAAGTTTGAATGACACCACTATTAATTATAGTTTTGCAGCTATTCAAGATTTTACTTTTGCATATTCGTCTAATTAGCATAAATTAAAATTGTACAAGTTTGGATCATGGTTCATTGGATGCAGCTTTGTCATACACCCTTAAAATTGAAGTTGGAATGACACCTTTCCACAAACTATAAATTGGAAGTTGGAATAGCATCTCTGTCCATAATAGTTTTGGAGATATTCAACTTTTACATTTTTTCAATGCTCCTAATTAGCATAATTTAACATTCTACAACTTTCATTTATTGTCCATTAATATTGACAGGTGTCACAAACCTATACGTGTTCATTGAAATTTTGTGTCTATCTACAATAGTTAGGGAAATATGGAGCCTTCAAAATTTTAATTGCCCCTAATTTGCATAATTTTCACCATGACAAGTTTGGTGGTTTTCAGAATAACAGTGCCCGAGGAATTCTTTGGACATATTTTATTCTTAAAGAAGAGAGAGAGAGAGAGAGAGAGAGAGAGAGAGAGAGAGAGAGAGAGAGAGAGAGAGAGAGAGAGAGAGAGAGAGAGAATTTTTGAAAAACAAAATGTTTGCACCCAGCAATAATGAGCCGGCGTAGTTATATTCGGCTGAATGCCAGTGCGCGCGAGGCAATATCGCCGTGAGCCCAATATCTATTCTTTCGTGTTTACATATAAGGATCTGTAGATATTAAGTTATGAATATGTGTAACAATATGTAAAGGAAGTATGCACTTTAAGGTAAAGCTGTACATGGAGTAATTTACTTTTTTGCTGTTAAGTATATAATTACTTATGCCCTCAAAGATCTTGTCAGTTTACATGTACACGATAAAGCTTCAGATCAAACTTCAATTTGAAATATCTGAAGTGACAATAGTGTTTAAAACATCGTATTTGTAACATGAAGTTGTGTGCATTCTGTCTTTTGTTACCGTTTGTATTTTACCGGATATTATGGATGTGATGTTTGAAAACACCAATATGACAAAAGCATTTTGCACGTTTGTAAAATTGGTGATAAACTTTGGATTATTTTTAAACTTTCAGCAGAAAACCATTTTTAAGAGGGAGAAGATGAGAAAATCATTAAATCGGCTCATTACAAAAACCTGCTTTTTAATACTAAACGGAAAGTTATGCATTTTTACCAACTTGTCATTTTGTCGTTTTTGAAAACAATTCAAAGTACGCTGCTCTTTGCGGAGCTCTTCCAATGTTGAATCGTAGCCTATTTAGTGATATTGCCAAATTAATTAGTAATGTTCCTAAACCATTTGGCAACTTTATAATTAAATTATATCAGTTATCATCCAGTGATAGGTATAAATAATTTGACGATATTTCAAAACGATTTTGTTTATAGATGCGACTCAGTATTAAAGACATCGCTACATGTAATTAAAATGGCTCCTAAAATTAGTCAACATTTTGTAGGTATATTTTTAAAAGTAACAACTTATTACAAAATAAGTTAAAATCAGTCATCACACACGAGATACATGTGTGTATATACTTGCAACGTTTATTTACGTGCCTGAAGGACATGTAACCATAGCCAAAAGTTGCGGGTTCGATACACGGCCGTTCCGTGGTCAAAAACAAACATATCCTTACGCTGGTGCGAACTTAAACGCTTTGAAAAATCATCTACTTTACACGCGTATTTTCTCAGTAATAAATGTACAAAAAAGTGTTTAACGAGTCAGAGATACAATGTCTTTGTCTAATGGTATTTAACCGTGACTGTAACCCACACATCTACTTTAATAAGCATTTCCTGCAAGTGGTTCAACAATATAAACACCTTGGCAGGATTTTTTATTCGTCGGCGACGGCGTTATCCTGCAGAACAAGGGAAATAATTTAAAGCTTTCTTCTCCACTACAAAAATGCATTATGGTGCTACGGGGAAACCAACACCAGTGTGAATGCTAAGGTTGTTTGATTCATAAATCTTTGCAGTCTTGACGTATGGAAAAGAAATATTGGCATCAAACCGAACAATTGATGCAATAGCAAATGCACTACAGCGATTTCTCAGACGAATACTAGGTGTGGGATCTCAGACACTAACTCCAAGTATTGATGTGGACACTGATAGGTTCACGCTGCATCTAATGTACACTGATATATTCACCTTGTATCTGAGGCATCAATTTATATCATTCTGGGTGAATTTATCAGCTTGAAGATACATATGGAAATATATTTACCCTGGCCCAAATTTACGCAAATGAAACGAAGAGACTCGTGAATTAGTATGCTACCATCCTATGTTCATTTTAGAAACTTTTTTAGGTTGATGGAGTTCTTTTCTCTTCTGGTTTCAACATATTATTTGAAAAATTGGCCGACAGCTCACCAGCCTATATAAAGACCTCTTGTACATGTACATATACAACAAGACAACAAGGAAATTTCAAAACACCAGTGTACAGATAGATAACAAACAGGACCACAATTAAAGGGGACAAAGGGAACGGTGTATGAGCATAAGAATAACTACTGTACCAAGGTCCAAGACAACACTAGCACATTCCAAACAGGGAAGTGCAAAGGAAAAATAAAGAAACTCTATGGATTGTCAATTCAGTTTGTACGGTAAACGTTTAAGGATACCAACTGGTTTTCTAGATTTTGCAATAGTGTGGTTGACATGAGTGACCAGGAAAGGTGGGCAGAAACGAAAGACAAGTGTTCATGCACCTCTACATTTTCATGACTATTGTTATTGACTATCAAGCTGGGTGATATACAGTATGGGTTTTCTTGCTTACTGTCAAAGACTTTGTTTCATGAGGGTTAAAAGTGACAGGCCACTGGTTTGACCGTTGAGTCACTGATTCCAGGTCTTGATTCACTGTTGCTTCTGTTTCAACGGGGTCATTTACTGTAATCAAGGAGACTACAAGTCTAGCCTCATGGCTGTAATGTACAACGTCGTGTCAGCAGCAAGGAAAGCATATTTCAGGTTTTGCAATTTAAACAATGTCGTTTACATGTCAACAATAGCCCTAAAACAGAACCCTGCCGGACGCCTGCTTTAATACCCCCACCAAGATGGGATCTGGCCTTGAATAACCGCTCGTTCGGTTCTTACATCAAGACAATCTGACCAATGAATTAGTGGACCTTGGATTCCTGCATGTTTTAACTTGTGCATTAAACCAGGATGATGTACCTGATCAAAGACTTTAGTGATAACGTAGAACACCAACCGCACTTCTTCTGAAGATCGACATCTTTTGAAAACTCGTGATAGAGGTACCATGACTGGTTAACCGTTCCATGTCGGGGATGAATCCTGATTTTTTTTAGACAATGTATAATTGTCACGTAAAGAGTTAAAATATGTTTGAAAACAACACTTTTAAAATCTTTCCCCACATTTTCACTGATTATATCTTATACATATGTGTTTTTGTATTCACATTTTTATGCAAAAACCGCCCCGGTGTCTCCACTGTTTATGTATATTTTGTATGTCCTGTGTGTATTGTAAATACAGTCTGGAAAAATGAGCGGTTCCACGTGTTTTACATTGGGCATATTTTGGAGGGTGTTTGTGCAAATTATGTTTAATTTATTCATACCATTGTTTTATTTGGCCTTTTCGGATATTGTTGTGGTCCTGAAAAGGACTTTTGTTTTAAAGGTGTACCCATATGAGTGCTTTAGTAGCAGTTATGACCTCCGAGCTTCTATAAGCAGGTCTGTATTCTCCTTGACATAGTTTTGAACAGTTTGGATATCTCTGCTTGGGGGATGTTGTCCCACTGTTCCCTTAAATGCTGCTTGGGATGATCAAGGGAGGCTTGGGGATCACTGTACTCATCTCTGATGCGGCATCCCACAACATCCCACAGGCGTTCAATCGGGGATTAGTCTGGAGATCTGGGCAGCATATGGATGTTGTCATTCGAATAGTGTTCACTAACTTTGGCAATGTGGGGTATGGTGTTATCTTGTTGGAAGATTATATCTGGATGTCGCTGTGTCCGCTGTACTGCTGTAGGGAGAATGGCTTTCACATGATGCTGATCAGGTCAGTTCTTCCCGCTGCAGTGACTGCTCTAGACATCTCATCGCTGCTACCTCCAGACCGGTCAATGCATCTTTCTGCAAGTCTCTCTGATGGCACGCAGCATACCCTTATGTGACCATCGTGAAAATCGAGACAGAATCTGCATCAGCTCACATAACATTTCTCCACTGCTGTGGAGTCTTGGAACGCTGCCGACACCAGTGTACGAGAGCAGCCTTGTGTTGAGGGCCAATCTCGCAATTCCTTGAAAACTGAAAACGTTCCCACCGTTTCTTTAAATGTCGCAAAAGAACGGTGCACCCTCCTGGCTGCTTCACGTCGTGACAGGCCAACTTCAAGCGTACCAACAATCCTTTCTCTCTGAAAATCACTGGTCTGTCGCCAGTGATCCCCACGCCGACACATGTTTACTATCACTGATGTCTCATGTGCTTCGAGCAAGCCATTAAAACCCTATGTGCAACCAAGGAGGGTAGAATTAGAATAGATTTCTATTCTACCCTCCTTGGTGCAGCTCCATTTTTCTCACTTTGCACTGGACCGTAAGCTTGGCATGCATGGCCATGTTATGCAACACCATAATTAAAGTGTGTGTATCAACACAAACTTTTCTGTTTTTCCTAAAATTCTTTCTTTCTTCTTTACCAGTGAATTTCTCCGACACTTTTCTCGGACACTATTATACATAGAAACTCCAAACTTGGCGTGGTTGTACCTCCATACAAAGAGTTGGGCCTTTTTATACAGAGGAATGAAGGTGTTTAAAACTATGCAAATTTGGGGCATTTGAAATTTTAAATCTTGAATATCTTCAAAAGTATAATAGATAGAGATGTCATTCCAACTTCTAGTAGGGGGTTATTGACCATTGCGCATGTAATTATTCTAAAACAAAAGTTGTAGCAATTTAAACTATGCTAATTAGCAGCATTTGAAATTTTGAAACTTGAATATCTTCAAAACTGTTATAGAAATGTCATTTCAACTATTACTAGGGGGTTATTTACCATTGCGCATGTAATGAATCTAAAACAAAAGTTGCGGCAATTTAGAATTTTGCTAATTAGCAGTATTTGAAATTTTCAATCTTTAAAATCTTTAACACTATAATAGATTAGAGTTGTCATTCCAACTTCTACGGGGGGGGGGTCGTTGACCATTGCGCACCTAATGAATTAAAAACAAAAGTTGTAGCAATTTAAATTATGCTAACTAGCACCATTACAAATTTTAAATCTTGAATGACTTCAAAGCTATAATAGATAGAGATGCCATTCCAACTTCTACTCCTGTGTTATGGAATAGTTGTACATTGCCATACCAATATACTTTAAAGACACGCACACTGATTTGCTATGGCAGCAAATCACCTTCTCTAGTTATGCATCTTATTTTGTACAGAAGTTCATATTCTTAGCACTCTATGTTGAACCAAAGGGACCACTCACTTTTTGTGCAGAGCAAAGTATAAAAACGTGCTTTGTTTGTATGGAAAACCATTCGATACGCACATCGTATGTACTATTTGGAGGAGAGAGAGAGAGAGAGAGAGAGAGATGAGAGAGAGAGAGAGAGAGAGAGAGAGAGAGAGAGAGAGAGAGAGAGAGAGAGGAGAGAGAGAGAGAGAGGAGAGAGAGAGAGAGAGAGAGAGAGAGAGAGAGAGGAGAGAGAGAGAGAGAGAGAGAGAGAGAGAGAGAGTTGAACTGTTTACAAAATATAGTGTCTACCTGGGATTGCTAACCTTGATAATTCAGGCAAATTTACTATTTCGATCATGTCTGGTCAATGCCCTGAAGTAGACTTCTAATTAGGTACGTTTCTGCATGGAGGTATGCATATTTTATGTTCGGAACGAGCGAGACTCGAACTGGCAACCTTTGGCACCAGTCGATTAGCTGAAATGGGGAAACGCATATATCCACTCGACCTAAATCCCCATTCTTAAAAAGAATGGTTCAATGGAGAGAGTTATGTGCTAGTGCCATATCAACATATATATATATATATATATATGTGTGTGTGTGTGTGTGTGTATTATATATGTATGGATATATCATGTGTGTGGGGTGTGAAGGTTTGTGTGCGTGCATCTATCTGTCGGTCTTATATATATATATATATATATATATATATTATATATATATATATATATATATATATATATATATATATACATGCTGAAATTGCATATACTATATACCGCCTGAATATTACAAGGTGTAACCGACTGAAGGGTATTAGTTTTGTAGGTTGGTTATGGAATTACAGATGTTTGTTTGGGCGTAGCAGTTTCCCCTTATTACTAGTGGGCCCTAGTTATATTTTACGGATAAAAGTTTGCATTGAGAAAAAAAATATGGTCACGTTGTGGTTTTTAAGTGGTTCTATACTGTATGTTCTGCGAAAGATATGCATGTTCAAATTCAACCTGTGTAGTGGTGCCATGCAGTATCAATACACTGGTCAACGTTGCCCGAAATTACGAGGTATAAAATACTTTCTCACACCCCAGGAGTATGTGGAAGTATTTTAGAGTGTACACGGAATTATGAATGTTTGCCCAAACCTGTGGTGATGATATCATTTAATCATAGTTCACCGATACTGTAGTATGTTATCATATTTATGGTATAATGCTATACGTAGCATGTGGATTTATTGTTCACGTCATAATAATGTGTAGCAGAGAGATCAGAAATGATCTTGACTATATGTCCATAAAATCATTACTTGCTTACTTGTCTGTTTCACGTGGACGTTAAATACAAAACGCCGCCAATTCACGGTATAGAATTCAAAATTTAACATCATGGACACACACCGATGAATAGCAAGACTACTAATAAAACTGTTGCTCGAAACAGCTTCCCCAACAACCAGCTTTTGAAAGAAAAATTACCTCATCTACGTTTTTATAGTGGCGGTCTGTTGAACAAAACTCCATAGCCCCTATCGATTTCCAATATATACGTAGAACTGCACGCAGCTAAGGGAAATGAGTTAGAGAAGCCGCTATTATGAACTCGCGCAATCTTCTACAGTGGTTAAATGGAGAGGACTGCCCAATATTCTTTCGGGCATTAATCACGTTCAAACTTCAACTGTACTCACTGACTACTCTATCAAGAAAAGTACTGAAGAAACCGCCGCCAATTAACGGATCTGTGAGCACACGTGAATGCAAATTAATTTGCATTTGTTAGCATTCAAATGCGGTATTTTGCGGTGAGGGAAAGGGCATATCCATGGACCATGGTTTCATGCTTTGATAACGATCTCCACTGCAAAGCAAATCAAGGATGACTTGTTAAGTTAAATGCGGTTAAATTATTCTCATGATATGGAAAGAGATTGCCTATAGACGGCTCGTCTTCGCGAAATCCTCTTTCTTTTCTGCAATTTACTTTAATTATTCACCGCAGTGATTTCGACAACGGCACATGTTTATGATCACAGTCGACAATCGTTTCCTTGAACTCACACAGCACGCAGATACCATTGGTGTTCGCATGCGCTTGTTCACCCGACGTCAAAGACACGCGCTGTTCAGAATGAAAACTCTTGTTTAAGTCAATATTCACGTGACCCACGGAATTACGATCGCCGTGAACGGTTGTAGACACATCATCTCAAGGCAAACGACAGCAACAAACGAAGACGTATGCAACGAACGGCAGCTTTAAATTTGGACATGCCGTTGACTGAAAAGTGAACCTCTATTAATTAACCAATCGCAGGGAACCTGTGTGCAGGTTGGCTAAAATTGCTTTCAAGTGGGTCCTCACCTGTGCTGATGTAGCCATGCGTATCGGCTATACGCTGCTCAACGCAATGGAGATACTGGTTGTAATTCTGGGAGTTTACCTTGCCCAGGCTCAAGGTAGGTTCAATTACACACTACAAGCAAACGTAATTAAGACACTTAATGACACAGGGATGATATATGTCAACGTACAGGTTTATTTTCAGATCCGTTCATACAGCAATAGGTATATCAACTAAGATGGAGCAAGTTCTTCCTGTTTATGTTGCAGTTACCGGGATGGCGGGAAATACAATCAATTTCCATCAGTTTGCAGTGTCACGAGCCGCTAAAGGGATATTTTTTCCCACAGTTGAATAACAGCAGCCTGGGCCATATGATATATATTTTCACGGTGTTAAAATGCTTAGTATTTTCGACCGGAGAGTGTGTAACCTACATTCCGGACAACAATAAAACAAGCTTGACCAAGTGGCCTATTTTAGCATGATAATGAAAACACCTGTAAAAAGGGTAAAATATGCAACCCATCTTAAGCGAAACAAGTAATTCATTGTGTGAAAGTCGAGAAGGACCGCATACTGAGAAATGTTATTTATTTAAATCTTGCTTTCGCAGACAAGAAAAGGCAATCACGTTGAATTCATGATGCACGCTCTCACAATGTAATGTTTTAACGTCCCCATAACCGTCGCTAATTTCTGCGCCTATACACTATTCATAAAACCCCCGCAGGGCATAATTTACGCCAATTGTAACTATGTATACTAAGGCTTAGGTACATCTAGGAATATGTTTTTGAACTTTTATGAATCGCTATGTGTTACTAATATCAATGTCTATATTTTAGACTGCTGGAATTAGCATTCCTTTTCTGTGCCTGTGGGTACGTAAAAAGTTATGAATCTACTACTAAAGTATGTAAACACAGACCCAAGTAGTTTATCGAAATGAAGATACCTTTAAATTCACAACTAAAATTCTAAGATTCAAGGGTGTGGAATCGTATAATAAAGTTAAAATGTGTCAGGTTCAGTAAATAAGACACCTTTGCTCGTGACGGATTTCAGTTGCCTTCAAAACAAAGTTCTTTGTTACTTGAAAATCTGTTGCTTTCTATAACTGCACCAGTCACATTTGGAAAGCTAAACCTCACTTTGCATGTTGTGGCAGGGCAGACGATGTTGAGTAGAGAACAAATGCGAATGGAACTTTGTCAGTTCAGCAGGCCATGACGTCACTGGATTGATCTCAATGAAGAATCAACGAAAGTCAAAAGCCCACACAATCACAGCTATAGACTTGAATATTGATTTTTTTTATATAAAACATTCCTGAGAATACCAGACTGACACTATACGGTGACTCTTTTATATTTTTTTCATATTTTATACGTGAAGAATACAATTTATGAAAATTGTTGGTAGTACTTTAAATTTTACAAAAATGGAAGAAGGTAAACACGTGCACACTTGCACTCCCTGCTTAAAGGGGGAAGGGGGGACTTGAGCACCACACATAGAATCTCACAATTTAATTAAGCATGATATCCTATTTTGACTATTTTGGAAAAATTCAAAATCTATGCCAAAAGCACTAGACGTCATAGATCTGTCTTGAAGCAGCATACAGTTCCCCCCCACTCCCCGCCGAAAGTAATAGGCAGTATCAATCATGCACAGGACTTTTCAACGATCAGTGACCACCAGTTAACGGTTGGCAATATGGGTTGTTTCTATGGGACCTCTGGGCACCGCTGATTTCTGCTAAGATCTGTATTTCAAATCACAAAGGGATGCCGAAACATCCAGAGAGTCACAAGAAAGATACTGTTGGGTGGTCCACTTGAGGGTAGGTTTCAAAGACCTGCTGGCGGTTAAGGTTTCCTGAGGGAGAACTTCATGGTAGGTGTACAGACAACTGTCTTGCCAAATGATCGTTCTTCATCAACGAAAGCCAGTTCAAAGATCACCTCATATGTACTGCCTTGTTATGGGCTATCAGATTGAAAAAAACTTACTTCGCCTTTTGTCTGATTCTTATGCCTGAGTGTCGTTTTCTTTCTTTCTTTCTTTCTTTCTTTCTTTCTTTCTTTCTTTCTTTCTTTCTTTCTTTCTTTCTTTTTTCTTCTTTCTTTCTTTCTCTCTCTCTCTCTCTCTCTCTCTCTCTCTCTCTCTCTCTCTCTCTCTCTCTCTCTCTCTCTCTCTCTCTCTCTCTCTCTCTCTCTCCTCTCTCTCTCTCTCTCTCTCTCTCTCTCTCTCTCCCTCCCCCCACAGTACTTTGTGGAAGTACGCCTGACCCACAAAGGTGTCTTTGCATCATGATAATAAACTTGTAGTGAAGTTGAGTACCTCATATATTATGCTTGTCCGTGACCTGTTATCTGAAATGCATTTTGCGTCGACTTTATCTCAAAAATGCACTGTTAAATGTTGCGCAAGTGTACATAAGTACTTTATAAGGATAAGGTGTACCGGATATGCTCACATAGTCTATCCTTTATCCCTGAATATTGAAGGTCAATGTCATATGGCCATAAGGGAAAAATGTCATGTAATTTTCACATGCTTTTGTTAACAATAAATCTTGAAAGTCATTTAGCCCTTTCAGATGCTAATTAGGGACATTGTAACCGGTCCCTCATTTTTATACACGCGGATGCCGTTCTGACTTCTTCTTTTTTTTTTTTTTTTTAACTCATTCCACCCTAATGACGCTTTTTCCCGGTAATATCTAAATGTCGTCTGCTGATTGTATTTTGCTAATTTAGGGGGATTATTTTTCAAAATTTCGGATGAGACTTGCATTGAAGATCATTCCAAATTATATGCCCATGGGCAACAGCTTTCCTTTGCGCGCTCTGGGCGCAATGCGCCCAGAGCGCGCCAAGGAAAACTGTTGACTCGGTCTCCTATCAGGGTGGAATCAGTAAATATTAATGATCATTGCACATCTAAAGAAAATTAAACAAAGGGCTTAGGACTCTAAGTTGTGCTGATCAGGGGCACATCGAATTTGAAATCTTCAATAAATTCCAAAGTATGATGCAGATGATCTATTCCAGCTTCTATCTACTGTTTTATTTAGTTTACGCAGACAGATCAGCTGCTGAGTAAACCTTCCATTCTAGTTACTGGATTTGGATTGCTTTCCTTGCCAGTTGCTGCTAATCATGGAGCACAACACAAACATGTCTTTTGCTCCGCGTTCTGCAAGACAAAAACATCGTTAAGCAGGCAATTGCCTTCCCGCATAAGACAGCAAGTCGAACATCACATGGACTGTTTGAAGAAACTTTCCATGAAAATAATCACATGCCACATGGAAGCCTTCATCTCCTTTGCACTTTAACTATGAATCAAAAGCAGCAACTCATATTTGTGTCATATAAGGCTAGATAATACACCTAACATTGACCGAGGTTAGTCGAAAACGTCAAGTACAATTTACTTTTATTTGAAACTTTTTCTTCGAGAATTCAAAGGAAGCGCTTAGCATTTTTGTCAGGCCTATAATAGGCAACATATTTTTGTCAGTCTGTAACTTGTTGAGTCACATTGAAGGAAAAAGAGTTAAAATGCAATCATCATACACGCAAATGCCAAAAATTCAATCAGCTGTCAAATATGATACTACAAATTTATCTGGTACTCCTTGAGAAATGGCATTGTAACATGCAATTATGCCAAGCTGCTGTGTCAAAAAGATACAATTCCCAGAACTCTGTTTTGTCGTGATTTCTGTCGCTATGGGAGATCCTAGTTCAAGACGTACATTATGGACTTTTACATAATTTAAAATACTGATGATTTTATGAAAAAATACAGACAAATTTACTTAAGTAAATGCAGCACTAAATGTGTAAATAGTAGTTATATAGTAGAGTTGGTCATATATTGTTCTTGCTCAAATTTGGAGTATGAACATCTGCCGTTTACTTGAAAACAACTGTAAAAAAACAATAGATCGTTCATTCTGGTTGAACAAATTTTGTACCGGGTAATAGGTTTAGTGATCTGTGCAGAATTATAATTTACTGCATTTTTTGCAGAGGTAAAATGACAATTGGCTGCATTTTTGCGGAATTAAAATGGTAACGTATGCATATAAGTTATTCAACGACACGACCTGCCCAGATTGAGGCCCTCTACTCAATCCTATCCCAGTTTGAAACACAATGTCTTGAGTTAGCAACATACAAACGACAGTCATTGTCCTTGTATAAGTTTCTATAGCTGTCCTTCAACATATTCCCATTGGCGCTTACATGAACAAAAGTTTGAGCAGACGACATTTAACATGTAAACGATCACTTTCCACTGACATGAGCACTGAATGGATTAATGAGGAACTGTATCAAACCCTCAACAATAACTAGCCATTTTAAAGTCTTAAGTGTTACATTTTCTATCTCCTAATCTACCACGTTCCACAATTTTGCAATTAAAGATATTAGCCTTTTTTCTACATCAGGTTGTGTGTCTTCTGGCAAAAGCAATGTAGGTATTCATCACGTCTTCATCATTGATTTACCCGAATACAACTTCCATATGGCCGGATAAATCGACAGAAGGAAGACTACTGTTCGGTGCCTTTCCAATAATAATAACTTAAGTTGGACACCGGTACCATCAACTTTCAACCATTCAACGGAAAGCAGAACACGCAGTTTTCCTTGCTGTGCTGCTTTCCACGATGCGTCGTGGAAAATTATTGACGCGGAGCATTTTCATGTGGGTTTTGGCCGAGTGTTGTCACACTTTCCCCTTTAATGCGCGAAATTGAAGAATTATGAAACTTTGACCAATTCGCAAGGGAAAGCGTTAAGTGTTGTAGCTATCACAAGATGAATTAGATCATACCCTTCGTTGGCTTAGAATTGGTTCAACTCATTATCCTGGCTGCTGTACAGTGGCCTGTGCCGTTGAAAAGGCTACAAACCATACTCTGATAGTTCCCCTATCATTGCACTGCAGTCTAATGTGAGAGAATCCGCCCAGTTAATTTTGCACTGACACAGACCTACCGTCATATTTCACATAGCTGTCTTACAAAGCATGTTGTGACATTTCGCCAGTGCAGTGAATAATAACATTTCAGAAATCACATCCCTGCGGAACGAAATGCATAGCCAAAAAGACAGATATCTTATTGCTCAGAGAATCGCGGAGTTTGCACGCCCTATGTAATGATAGGGTTACGCCTTCCAATAATTTGTAGTAAAAACACAACGATGTCTACTTTACCTAGACAGGAGGTGTTGAATCAGGACTGTGGTTGACTAATAATGACATACCTCTTGTGGATATGAGTGATTGGGTGAACACATTAAGTCTTATATTTCGTCATAGAATGCCTTGATAACACCTACATCGGCACAGTTAGTCGCCGCACATGTTCGATGGCCGTGTCTGGGTGTTGTCTGGTTGCAATAATCTCATCCGTTTGTGGAATCACGACGTGCATGTTAGTTGATCCATTTCTATTGGTTTTGAAATCAATTGGTTGGAAAACGAAATCATTTAATTGATTTTTTTTGGGAGGGGGATCGATAAAATTACAAAGAAGATTGTCACTGTACAACAATACACTGCCCACTAAGCACAGTGGCTTCCTTTTTGTAGCGAGAATCAGAGTGAAGCCAGCCACGCAAGCAACTCGACGTCATTGTTTTCCAGTGACTATCAAAACAAATAGCACAGCGTCCATTATGGCACGAAGCAATATTTGTCACAACACAGGCAATTCAGAAGATACTTTCAGGGTTCACTGGACTAATGGCAAAACAAAAACGTGCCTTATTTTGATATATTTTTCTATTTGTTAGTAATTTAAGCAACAACGATTGCGAAGACACAGGCCACAGATACAGAGGGGTCAGTGGTGTTTTCGGGCATTTGTTGTCCACGCTTCTGGTCCAAATGTAACGACCTAGGTGTCCGCAAAACCTCCGTCTGAGGCTATTTCAGTTAGGTTATAATTTCAGAGAAAAAACCATGTGAATGTCAAAACCACTAGCGATTTATTCTGAAAAAATATATCAGATGGTTTTCTTGTAAATAGCAATTAAACTCGATTTGCCTTATTAAGCAGAAGATGCATACTTGGTCACAATATGTAGCTATCTTCAACGATGATAGCTCCATGGTCACAGGTACGTCAACCCTTCGCTTGCTGAGCGACCTTACGGTCCCATTAAAAGTGTAGCTCCCTCATGCTCACAGCATGTACACCAGTGAACATCAGTGGAACAGAATTCGTCAAGGCAGGGACGTTAACCCTGACTCGCTAGAAGAATACACGTACACTGTCAGAATTTGGTTTTTAACCAATGTACATTGTATGTGTCGTCAGTTGCACATCCGGAGGGATATGAGACAAGAACTCAAGGGTCCTATAGGCGAGTATACGTTAACAGCACTTTATCAAGCTTAGAGGAAATATTGGAGATGAGGCCAATTAAATGT
The DNA here is from genome assembly GCA_964020975.1 of Hermodice carunculata. Taxonomy (NCBI): domain Eukaryota; kingdom Metazoa; phylum Annelida; class Polychaeta; order Eunicida; family Amphinomidae; genus Hermodice; species Hermodice carunculata. The sequence continues at coordinate 89,601,686 of OZ026624.1, forward strand.
TGGATAGGTTTGAAGCAGATGAGGGAGGGGTCTTTATCCAGTCTTCATATATGGGTTTGTTTACAGGGGTAAAATTCAAGAACATCAGATGACAAGACATATGGCCTCTTAAAGACAATTTTTGGCTTGACTTGACACGCATTATTTTGTCATTTGGACACTCAGTGTCCACGTGTGTACAGAATATCCAATTTAAAACAACCTTCATGTGATTTTACGGGTGACGAAGTTGAGTCAAGAGCATTAATATCAGTAAAGCTACTTTGCCCTTGTTTCTCACAAGGCAACCACAATTAATTATTCGGTGATAAAAGTGATAGCCAGGGTCCGTGTGATTAGGAAGTACATAAGCGAGTTGAGTGCTACGAAATAGAGTTTTCCTAGGAATAGGGACAGACAAGATGGGAGTGCATGCACTTTGTCACAAGGTCCTCCTTTCGTAGATGAATATCGTCGATTACATTTCAGAAAAATCGTCTTTGCAGGCACCTCTGATGGACAGCATGTTAAACTGAAGTGACTCTTACTGAAACCAAAATCCAAAGAATCATACAAGTAGAGATACAAGCAAACCGTTTCAGCGGTTGCATCAGTTTTTTTTTTTTTCGAGAGATTCAACACAGAGTACGTGCAGTCCCTGCGATGATGCAGTGACCAGTCCAAACTGGCACTTCTCTGTACATGTAAATTGATCGCAGGATTAGGACAAATTATAAGCACGGTGTGGAACCGCATGATGTGAACATGTCTTCGAGGTCAATGGTACATAAAGGTGAGCGTATTGACTATGAGCATGGAGGACCACCTGGTGCTGGTGAATCAGTAGACAGACACTTTAACCGTCTGACGACCAAAGGTTTTATACAGAAGGTTAACCATATAAGAAAACGATAAATCAGGAACGTAATATTTACTGACCGCAGAAGCTGCCCTAAAACCAGAAAAGTAATTACCAGGTGGACTGATGAATAAGGCAAGTAGGGTTTGTAATCCAGATATAAAGTCTATAGGTGAAAAAGGTAGTAAAGCATCCAGTTACAAAGCAGCAGTTAACCATTTGCAATAGAAAGGTGCATTAGAAATGTGGTTTTCTTCATCTAGTTCATCACCTGCAGTCCGTTCACTTGAATAAAAAGTGCACCACCAGCAGTCCGTTCACCAGAAAAAGTTCACACCTCCAGTCCATCCGTCAGAAAAATAGTTCATCACCTGCAGGCCGTTCGTCAGAAAAATAGTTCACCAGCTGCAGTCTTTGCAACAGATACGCAGATCATCCTCTACAGTCTTTGCAGCAGATACAAACCACTTGCAGTGTCCATATCAGAGCGACAAGTCGCCATTTATAGTCCGTGCATCAGAAATATTTTGCTATCTGCAACATATGTACGACAGAGACAGTTAACCGTAAGGAATTGACGATTAGAAATGGTCTTTTACTACGTGGGGTATCTTGGGAATGCATGAAGCAAGTGGCGCTCAGTGATGACGATAGTAATAACCTGCTTAAATCCTTAGTGCCTGTGCTATTTCAGCTGGTCATCCAGATAAATTCTTTGTAACGGCGTCAATAAAGCGGTTGTACCGACCACTTGAACCTTATATAGTCATATCAAAGGGTCAGTTACGCACCTGATACTGCTATGACTGAAGCATTCAACCGTCTCCCGTGTCCATGAGTTATCTGAATCTCAGATGTACATATACTAGCAGCGCAGTTCCCAAGAGTCATAAACTTGTGGTGACCTTGAAATATTCTGGGAATTGATACATTGCACGTACTGAAAATTGTGAAGATTTGCCGTTTCGCTCTATAGGGATTGATTCCCTGTGCATTTCCTGCTAGACACACCACTTCCTGTATTTTCTCAACTCCACAATAGGGATAATACTCAGCTTTACCTGCTTTGGAGGTAAGCATGTGTGTAAATAGCACACAAAAGAAAATTAATGTTTTGGTCAGCCCGTGCATCATAGAAGTGAACTCGCGAAATTTAAATGCAAAATTTTATTAGATATTCCTTAAGATCCCAGACTTTTAGTGCTGATGTACTTCTCTGACGATGAGAGTGTAGAGTAAATGTTTTTGGAAGCAATACCGTAAGTATGTAGCGTGTCGTCACTGGTCAAGGTATCAAGTTAAATCTTAAATAATGGGCATAAATTTGATGGCAAAACATCTGGTAAAACTCCATCCCTACTGTGTGTAGTCAACATTACAGAGCTTTTGTAGGCATTCTTAGTTTTTCATGCAAATGTTGCTTTTATCATAATAAATCGATTAAAGCTTCGGTAAAATGTCTTTTTTTTGTCGTTACTTCACGTTAGGTTCCATGATGAGATAGTGAGTGCATTATGATTTGTTTAAGAAAACTTCCTGATACGTAAGCAATATGACACAGATAGTTTAACAGCGAACTCACTTGGTCTTGAGAGCAATTTGACATGACTGTCCACAGCCTATATGGGTCAAATGAATCACACTTAAAACCATTTCAACAACTTTCTTGTAATTAAGGTGTGCTTCAATTGCAAATTTGTCACACTTGATGTAATCTACATCAAACCTGCCCACAGTCACACAAAATATGATTCTTGACAGGACTACTACATTTTTATTTTAAATGATTTACTCGAGAGTTTCAAGGTCCTGAATTTGACGGTAAATAATTTACCGGATGTCCGCCGGCTCAGAGACAAGGAAATGTCAGATTTTGATCAAAACCAGGCTCGCAAATCCTGTTGCCACAACATGACAAGAGAACAGAGACCGCGAGCTACATTTTTCGTAAATGCAGAATTGATCGATTTCTTACTACATATGAAATTATGTGGATTAAGGCGATCAGTGTTTGGATAAAGGTGAATCAATTGTCCAAACACTAATGCAAAATCCCATACCATCGGTCACGACTAGATTCATCTAAGTGCAAAGACATGGCTAAATATATCAGCTCCTGCGTGCGTACGAACGGAAACTGATATATTAACAAATTACATATATATGCTATTACATTTGTGGCCCTTCTTTTGTCCATCAAGGCGTGGTGAAAACAAAAAAGATGACGTACGACGAGCAAACGGACGTTTTTATACGTCATAAACATTCATCCTAATTTACGTAAAGCTACTTTTTGTTAATAATGGTCCTTTAGTAGTATCAACCCGTTGTACGTATATACTACAGTAGTCCCTGTCACGAGAGACCCCTGTCGTGAGAGACCACCCTCTCATGACAGACCGCTTTTCAGAATCCCAAGTCCTATACTTCCCATGTTAAATTACCTGTCATGAAAGACCACCTGTCTCATAAGACCACTTTTTTGTCGCTGTAGGAGTGGTCTCTGGTGACAGGGACCACTGTACCTGCCTTTCTTTTCATCAACACATCCACAATTTCAATGACGTTATTTGCTGTGACAGCCTTACGTAAGTTTGGGATTAGAGTAATTGTAATATTCGTGTCAGACCAATGCAAGAAAAAAATGCATGATCACCTAAGACATTCATGTAAATGTCTTCATTTAATTCTTTATGGTGATACTTTTGTAGCATGTTACATTTTCATTAAAAATATTTGGTACTTAAGAAAGGTGGTTTTTCCAGCACTTATGTCTCAGTACAAAGAAACACTGTTGTCTGTCTGTTTCAGAGAGATATTCTCTGTCCTTACAAGTATACCTATTAAGGTTAGAAATGGCATCGTTGGTGTTTTGAACTTCGATGACATTCAAAATTTGAAATGTACCTGTTCAGCATACTTTCAGAAAAAAATTACCAAGCATGCGCTGGATGTGTGTGAGCAAAAAATAAAGGTGGAATTGAATTTGCAGCTTTTCGAGTCTTGAGCATATTCACGTTTTAATAATTTTATTAAATCCTTTGAACTTTGAATCACAAACTTGGATTATGTCGACTTCATTGTGAACCTTCATGGTTATTGCTGTGACAAGCAGTTCTCGGGAGCTGAAGCCATATTCTACTGTAACAAAGCACGGCACAATACTAACAAAACAAAAAGCAAAGAAAGCTTGAATTTTGTTTAACTACATCCCGCGGCCAACAAAAGTGAAATGTTGAAAGATTATATAGCGCCCCCACCCCACCCCCCACACCCACACACTTTTGAACTTGGGATTTAAACGCAGGCAAGATTTGCCTTCACTGCAAATAGTTACACTGGTCAAGCAACCTTCTTATTCACTGAGAACAACGTTGGGAAGTGTAGATGATTTATTTGTAGAGTTAATCATATCTGACTGTAAATGAGAAACGTAACTGTTTGTCGACCATGTCTATGCATTACAACAATGTTAATTTCCAGTCGTATCCCATATAAATGAAGCTCAATTTTTACAGAACTATTCTTAAATTCTTGTCTCTCAAAGAAGCTATTTTAAGGAATTCTTCGGCCAGTCGTTCAAGTAATCCCCAGAGAACGTTAAGAAATGAGCAAATGATCCGATTCTGTTACTTCTGATCAAAACCGGGAAGCATTAATGTTTTTAATTTCTTTCTATTTTAATGCAAGCGGTGTTTGTGATGACCAAATGCCTTTCTGTGCAGGAGCAGATTTTAAAAAAGATGGGTCTGTGAACAGCCCGTCCTCTGGCTGACCTTGACTGAACCCACAGTAAGTCCCAACATGAGATGAGCTGAGTTGAGCTTCAGCCGGAGCTTCAACTGGGCTGAGCTGAGCAGAGCTGAGACCAAGTTAAGTTGCTAGTATATGAATATGAGTAACCCAGATACATAATTAAGTAATCTAGGTTTAGTGTGATAGGTAGCCAAAATATATCCTCAATAAGATTAAAAAAGGACCTGGTATAAGGGTTTAGTAAAAAATACATGAACATACACTAGTATTCATATAATCTATGCCAACATATATTTTCATCGATCATTACATAATTTCGCACAATTTACAAAAAAAATGGAAGTAACAGTGGTTCCCTCTAAATGTATATTTTTGTTGGATATTGAGTGAAGCTATATTACTACGAAGTATAAAGACAGTACGCGCTTTGGGAGAAGTCGAGTCACAAAACCACAGGCAAATTCACATAAAAAGATAAACATCGTAGCACCATCTGCTCAACATGTCCTGGGTACGTTGTACGTTGAAATGTTTGTCTCCAATTTCGAAGAAATTGGCCAAGCAATTTCAGAAAAAAACCCACACATTTAAGCATTTTCCCCAAATATTATGTAAAATCATAAAAAATATAAATTTAATTGCATCATGAGTAATTGAAGAATTGGATAAATACTCGCCCAAGTTACATCCCTACAAAGTGAGAAGTGGAACTGGTCAACCGTTTTAAAGAAAACTACAAAAACGAAAAACATGTATATACACTAGTATCCCAGTTGTGACCATGCATGTACTTGCGGATCATTACCAACTTTAATTAAACCGTTGAAATGAACTATGAAAGTACATCCACCTAATCAACAAGTTTGATGGAGGTCAGGTCAAGCTTTATTTCTGTATTTCGAAGAGAATAAACTTACGGTTTGGAAGGAGCCAAAAATTACCAAAACAACACAAAATTCAAATAAATTCAAAAAATTGCAGCGCCGCCTGCTGAACAAGTTAAGATACTGTACAATTTCAAAGCGATTGGCCAGGTGATTTTGGAGGTTTTGCCAAAGAGATGAGTAGAGGCCCATGAGAGGTATGTCCCCACTTAAGTTTGATGAGGATCTGGAGTCCAAAATATAAATTGTAGACGACGGACGAGCGACAGTGGGGCGACAGACCATTCTAAAACTTCATCTGACTACCACGCCTGTTGAGGTGAAAATATGTACCAACGGGCTGTATAAGGTGCAGTCAGTAGGTAACATCATTATTTCTTTGCAATGATTGTGGCTTTTTTTTAAAGAGAGTTTAATAATGTGTTTGCATCATCCGATCATGCGATCTTGTCCTTTTATTACTGTAAGTTACCAAGTAGTGGTCTCATGTTTCTGTTTTGCTGAGCCAGTAGGAGAACATTGTAGCTGCATCCATTGATGCAGCATAGCTCTAAAGCATTCGCACGAGTAAATTATCAAACACATGTCATGCTAGGTATTTTAGGGTCGGGTCTTGTTACTGCCGCGCGAAAACACTTGCACGCCTTCCTTGTGAAACCATCAGATTCCACCAAATGAAATCCCCTGAATAAATTTCAAGGATATAACCTGTTCCCATGGCAATAACATAAGAGATCAAAGCTTGTAATTGCGCAGCCTGTGGAGGTATGACTATCAATGTTTATCCGCTGAGCAAGATTACATTATCTTGTAAGGACGTTATGATCAGATGCGGTTAAGTGTCTTCGTGTTCTCTGTGCACTTCTTTCTGCATAAGCGCCCGTCTTCTTGTGGACTCTCCTCGTTGACTTATGGAGAAATAAATACAGATGTATTAGAGTCACGTCCGATGTGCATTGGGCTGCGGGCAGGCTCCCCTGAGAGCCATGTATAATGTACTCAAAAATAGTAACTTCCCATTTAGTCACCATCTTTAAACGGTTCATGCTTTAGATGATACCCACAGAATATACCAATGAAATTTACGAGCGCTCTGATTTCCTGCACAGTAACTGCCAAGACGACGTTGACGTTTACTGCAAATGTTTCATATTCATATTTGCCTCAATTTGTACTAATTAGAGCAACCTCGAACTTTTTTAATCAAAAGTGTGCAGTATCACATGATTTCAGATATGGAGGAGCTTAAAACTAAATACTTACGTTTGTTACGTTTAATAGCATGGTGACGTAAACTGGTGATGGAGGCCTACGCACAAAGCCAGCCGCACGTAGCCTGGGGTCGTATGACGCAAGTTATGTAATAATTTCTTTGCAAGGCTTCTTGGCATAATACAAATTAAGGTTAGGGGTGTCTATTGTGTTCTAATCTGAAGGTACAAATTGAGAAGAACGTCAGTTTTTAAGTCCGGTCTACCCGGGCGATATTCTAAAGGATGCTAAACTATTCAAACTGGTTATGGAATTCCGAATGGATAAAGTTTAACACGGAATGTTTGAAAGGTGTACGCTTCAAAGTAGGTTATAATCATACGGGTCCAAACATGAGCTTAGTTTTAAGTTGTAAGAGGTATCTTTGAGGTCCCAATATCGATATTACATGTATGCGGCGACGTCACCGAACAAATTTATTCTCTCTCTCTCTCTCTCTCTCTCTCTCTCTCTTCTTCTTCTTCTTCTTCTTCTTCTCTCTCTCTCTCTCTCTCTCTCTCTCTCTTCTTCTCTCTCTCTCTCTCTCTCTCTCTCTCCCTCTCACAATGATTTCATGTATTGCAGTGTATTCTAGGGTCACACGAAGCGGTTTGCTAGCATACAACATTGTTTAATTTGGTTATAAAAATAATATGTTTTTCGATATCTAAACGTGTGTCGTTAAATGGGAAGTAGCATTTTTTCAGAGGCCGGTTGCAGCAGTCGCATTACAGAGGTGGTCACAAAGAGCAAGTTCCACTGTATTGAAACTTTAATTGTTTGGAATGAGCGGCTTAATCAGTTTCAAATCCCATATACTCTAAAAAGTTGACTTAATCTAATGCCAATTCCTTTGCAATTGTGTGGTATTATTTACTTTGCATATGTTGCTGAAGGAAATAAAGCAGGAAAAACAAATATTTACACGAAAGGCCAATCTATGATGCCACTGATATGCTGTTTTACGGTAACATCTGCTCGTCTTGTTTGTGCTCGGGCCGTTCACAGAAATGGCAAAGCGTAAAATAAATTCAGGCTGTTTTGACAAATGAGCAATAAAGCCACTGGTGTCACCTTCATGACCACGTATAGTGGGTACCTATCTTTTTGACTTATCCTGGTGTGGCAAGTTGGTTGGCCCTGGATTTGAAACTACGACATGTCAATGTTACTGATTTGGCATAAGGTAATCACGGCAACTAATCCAGGCTTACTTTTCGATCTCGTGGGATTATGCGAGACACTTTGAGCCCATAAAGCGTATTGGTCAGCTAAGGGCTGAGTTGCAAACTTATTGTGACCAGAAAAGAGAGCAATTCTTTATTTTATTGTCTTAACGAACACTTTCCCTCACTGATTCGGAAAAGCTCCGATTTCTCTATTCATCCTCTGGTCTATAGAAGCAAAAGGAACATTGCTTTTGACATGTCTTGTGGCTTTATTAACCGTCATTGATCTCTGACCTTTTAATGCCCATTTGGCGACGAAAAACGGTTGTCATTTTTTTCATTCTACTGTGCCCCTAACCTCTTGTTAGCGCGTAAGAGGCTAAATGTCAAGAGATCACAACGAACTTTGTATGTATGGGCACGGCTAGGGCAACAATTTCCACAGGCTTAGTTATATACTTAAGGCACAGTTTGTGGGCCGATCGAGAGAAAGTCACTGACTCGTCTTTTTTATACGAATTAACAAATACAAACTGCATGATTATTCTTTCTTCACCCCTGAAACGGAACCTGAGCCCACAGAGAGGGAAGCCAATGATACCTGATAATGAAGTGTAGTTGTAAAGGTTCAGCTTAGATGGTCTTCTGAGTGGATTGGCAGAATGACTTCAGCCCCAAAAGTCGCAGTCCCGTGGTGCTCCAATCCTGAGTGCCTGGGTGCCTTAATTGATGTCTGCTTCATTTTCCCGTTAAACTTTTGTTTGGAACATTTTGAACGATAAGACAGCAGGCTCTTTGTTACCATAACGACCACTGTCTTAACAAGCGCTTGCTAAATCTTTTGTGCATGTACTTTGGGTGTCACAGCGCGCCAACGAGCTGATCGTATAAAAAAGTGAACGTATAATAACATCGTCAACATGTTCCACACTCCAGTAAGATATATTGATTGAATGGAGAATAATTACGGAAGTACGTTGTTGACACTATGACAGCCCCTTGTGTTGTTTTTATAAAAGTGTAAAACTGCCAAAGGTTGGAGCTGGAGATCATATGGTCATTTGCACGCTCGGTATCAAGCCACAGCCTTAAAAGTAGTTGGTGAATTGTGAAATGCTGTATTGCTCTTAACCTTGGATTACAATTTTGGGACGACAGACCAAATTTCAAAGAACATGCCAGCTTCCCGTAGTTGTCATCAAACATTGTTGCCGCCCTTCGAAGAAGCTATTTTAATAACTTTAGGTCTTCAGTGTATCTCCAATAAGCTGAGCTTGTTTTCTTATTTTTTTATAGGGGTTTCAGACTTATATTACGGACGTCTATTGAACGTACTTCAAAGTTTGTAGACCAGTGCCTCGAAATATATGATACGTGTTTGAGATATTAGATAGCAACTGAATGACTGGTGGCATACCTCGTTGGTAAAATATTTGTATGAGGTCCCGTCTGTCAAAAAGACATGTCTGGTGTCTCATAGTGATAAATAATTAGCTGACGAAATATTTGGTATAGTAGTGTATTATGTGATACCTATTGATGATTTGGGGGGGGTTGTATATAATGATCATATAAATGAATATGCCTTCAACAAAAAACAAAAAACAAAAACAAAAAACAAAAAAAAACCAAAACACACACACACACACACACACACACACACACACACACACACACAAAACCACGTTATTCCGATTCTTGTCAGTATTTAAGAAATGGTGTTCGAAGCCGGCAGGTTCCATGGAAAACGTAGGTTTGTACGGTAGAAGCATCGTCAATGGCCGTCTGTTCTGTTCGCCTCATTTCTTCTGCTCCATAATTACTCAGGCCCGTTGAGTTTTCTTTTAAAATAAAATAATGCTATTTTAAACATCCTTTGGATTCTCTGGAAAGACAGACATTTTCAAAGGTAGCATTGTCTACGTTGTACCTCAGGCCACATTTGAAATATGTATATCCATGGAAAATTGTGTATAATTAATTCTCATTATTCAATGATATTCATATATATTTAAAGAAGATGCTGCTTACCCTCTATCTCTTAAATTCCTCATTTCGATAGACATATAGCAATTATTACGTAACTACAACACGGCACATCAAAATGCATCCGATTGCATAAAACACGGGGTTCGTGATGACAGAGACAAATCTTAAATACCTTAATTATCACTCACAATTTATCATGATGTGATGTTTCATATTGACTTGAAATCTTTTTTACTTTGTATTTGTTGCACATGGAAAACGCTTAAATCTTGATGGTTGATCACTGAGATTTGCAAACGAAGAGACGGTTTGTTTCAGACATAAATCGAAAAAGTTTGCTGTATTTTACCGGTTAAAGTGGCAACGGGAGCCTCATTATTTCTTGAAGCATATATTATTATAAGTTGATGGTCTTTTTTTTCCTTTCACGAGTGGTCCAAAGGGCCAAAGCGACCGCCGAAGGCATGCTAGGAGGTGGGGGAGGGGGGCACCCCCCCCGGAAAATTTCGAATTTCAATATGCAAAATGATGCACTCGAGTGAATTTTTACTGGATAAAATTGCCTTGACATGGTTGACGGAATCACAACGTTTTAGTCATTATTGTACTGATTTGTCTACTTTTCCTCAGATTGTACAAAAATATGATGGAAATTAGCAAAATTTAGTAAAAGTAAATTTAAAAGAAGACCATTGCCATGTTATCAATTAAGATAAGACAATATTTGTATTTACACATGTAACGCTTTAGAGAATTTTTGCACGCATATTCATTATATTTATAATTCGGGGGAAAATTAACAGATAAAATATCTTGCAATTAATAAGTTGTGTATTTTCTCTACAAAAGCAAGAGGAAAAAATACATTAAGATAATGACTAGGCCTAAATGTACTAAGCTTTTATCACTGAATGTTGAGTGATTGACTGATAATATTGTACTCATGCACTCATGAAAGCAGTGTACGATATTGACATACTAGAACACCAAAAAATAGGTAAAATACATGTATATTAGGACACATATGCCAGCATGGTGCAATATAATTGCTGAAAGCACACCAAACTATGATGCATGAAATGGGAGCACCAAAAGCCTGGGGAAGCTTTTCATGGTGGACCACAGCATGGAAATAGCAAGTGTGAAGTCAGAAAAATATTAAGTTGCTTTGCACCGGTTTGTTGCTAAAATGCTTTAATTATTTGTGAATTAAAAGATAGATCTAAATTTTCATTAAATTAATATATAAATAAATAAATATTAGCACCAAGGGCATAATTTTATAACACTAAGATACTGAATAAAGCGGTCCATCTCCAGTACCCCCATCTCATGCATCAAAAATGATTTCATCTTATTTTTGAAAATGTTTTTATATTCACTCTCTTTGATATACCCTGGCAGGTTCTGCATGGTATAATCACGGTACAGTAATACCTGCAATTACAGACCCTAGTCCCCAGGGTTGAAAACGTGGTGTCTGCAGCAACTTTGTCCGTTTTTAAGAGAAAATAAGAAGACTGAGATCCCTACCCTAGAGGTTGGAGGGACAATTTCAACCAATCAATCCTTGGTACTGGCGCTTTTGCAATGTTAAATAAGCTGACAACGAACGACAATGCTGCACGGGCGCTTTTGCAATGTTAAATGACCTGACAGGAGCGACCACAGTGCTGTCCAACTGGAAATTTCTGTAGCAAAATTTAGATGCCCTGGAGCATTTTCTCAACTTCTTCACACGAAAAACACTTATTTTGGTTAAATTCTGTAGCATTTATCCAGAACTGTGAAGCACACTTTTGCTACAATACTCCAGTTCTGTTGGACAGCCCTGGACCACCTGCAACACGCAACCAACGACCAGCAAAATCATCCCACAGACGACCACCCGTGAAAAAAGCGGTCGTTCCAATCAACCATAACCAAGTTGCAAGTTAATAGAAAAGCTGGCCAACGTGTGCCTTTATTTAAAAATAAAGTCAACTCAAACACAGCATATTATTTCAACTTGTCTGGGTGGTTAACTTGGGCCGGGAAAAAAACATAGCCACAGTGGTGCGGTGATCGGTATGTAATATTTTGCCAGGTAACAGGTTCCAGGTGTCCGTTCTCCAAGTTACCAGGGGAAACTGTCGTCAAATTATTCTTAAAAGATGACGTACTCTCTCAACTTGAATCAGCCTGCTATGTTGTGTCTGAAGCAATTGTCATCGTTAGTTACAGATCCAAATGCAACACGATGCCACAGGCGCTTGTCTACGTCACGGCGACCGACTGTGCGCGAAAAAAAGGAAGGTGTACCCGGCGCCATTGTTACCAGCAGATGACAGAGCATATTGTCCTAGTTTCTGTTCTTTACGCGACTCCAAACTATTGTTTCCTGACCCCACAACAGTTGTTTCTTCAAATAAAGTTGATTTCCGACACTTAAATTCGTCCAATTCATGTATGGATACTTTTTTAGCATAAAATTGTCAGCGCCTCCGGTCATGTAAGCCGGAAGTTTACAAGTGCAGTTGAAGTGGCTCCGTGCTTCAGATAATGCTGAATTCTGATTGGCTAATAATTGTACATTTTCCTGATCAGCTGTTCTACGTGCGTTGCTTATGGTAAAGTTGAGTGAAGATTCAAGAATGACATCCTTCCAACTTTCAGTTGTGAAGTCTTAATGCACAACTGTAATAATTACAAGTCATTTTACATTACTTCTCCTAAAGTTTTCTCATTAGTTTTGATTTTTATATGTGTTTGAAAAGGGTCATATTTTCCCTGTTCAGAATTATCTAAAATTAAGGGGGCTCCGATTAATTACTTGAGAGGGGTCTTATTACTGTAGTGTACATTTATTTATTTTCTTGGTATTAATTAATGCACTGTACTTATTTTTCTGTCACAACAAAACCATGAAAACAAATAGTAACACGGTTTCCTTCCTAGAGGTTTGGTAGGGAAATAACACGCCAAAAATAGTGGCATTTCATACTTCTCCTAAATTAATCCATAGAATTTAAAAAAAGGAGGGGAAAAAGACTTAAAAGCACAGGCAAAGATAAGGCAATTTACTATATCTGCAGTAAGCACATATTTACATGTAGTACTATGTTATGCTACACTAATACAAATTCAGTACTATGCAGTGCTACACTACTACACACCACCATTCCACTAATACCATGCATACAAACACAGAAAGATTCACTTACCATTGTGGATATGTCATTTCATAATCTGAAATATATACCAGTGTCTTATTTGATTATCTACAACAATACATTTTTAATCCATATTGCGAGTATTTCGGTGACACATTATTTACCTATTAGGTGGGGAGTTCGGTAAAAAAGATTATAATTAGACATTGCATATTTTCATGCTTAATAAGCCAACTACCATGAATCGACACTCAGACAAGGACCAGAAATTATTGTACTTGTGTCTTTTTGCCCAGAACCATTTCCTAGTAGTCATAATCCTATTCCGAAGTCCGAACTCTTTATTCTCTATAAGCTAACCTGTCCCTGTCTACCTATATACATATGGAATTACTATTGTCCATATTGCACACGTTCCTCTGTACAATTTTGACATAAGCTGTATCAGCCCAAATAAATTAAAGGGTCTTCAGCGGGTAACTCCTCAACATGTTTCGGAGCCTATTACCCGTACATGTCTCTCTGAGTAGCGGCTCCTTGTCTAAGCTAAATATTCAGCCAAGACAACCCACATAATGATGAATAAATACGAACATGGCGAATGATGAATTAGCTAAATACATGAAGTTTGGCTTATAAATGCAGAGCTTCATTATGAAAAAAAGAATACCTGTCAAACAAACCACAATTACTAAATTTGTATAGTACAGGTTCAGATAAGAACAATTTGACTTACCCCTGAACCAATATGTACCCTTTCTAGCTGGGCAGCTTATCATATTTAAACCACCCGCCTGTGTATAACTGAAGTGGAAACAAGCTGGGGCATTATATTCAGTCCCAGTGATTGTAAAATAAACAGTTACAGAAAGACCACCTGTACAAACCAAGGGAAATCCTAACGAGGACTGCAACAATGGACATCATGCACCAAAAATGTAAAACAAACTCTATGATGACAGCTACCCCTCAAACAATTAAGTTCTATTTCACTACCAACCCTGTATCAATGTATCAACGTAATGTGTCGGGTTTGTGACATTTGAGAAGATACTGTCAATTTTGAGTAATTTTTCAAAGAATTGAGTAAATGCGCATCTAGGCTTGCCAGAAAAGAATGAAAGTCATTAGCATTTATGCCAAAAACATGTTATCAAAACAATTTTTCTTAACAGGATTTTAAGTACAATTAGGCAAGCTTGTAACTGTCGTCAGTAGCTGCTTGCTACCTATAGCCCCTGGGGGTTTGACCTAACAGAAAACAAGCTAGCCTAAAATGTCTGAAAGGTGAACATTAAAACAGAATGATGCCAAAAGATAAAGTTAAGTAGCAAAACAGACAATTCTAAAAACTGTAAATTATTGTAGCCAAACTTTCTAATTATCGTTGGATATTAACAGCAGAATTATAGGGCAAGTCAGAAAAGAATGAAAGTATTTAGGTCAAGAGAATGCAACGAAAATATAATATTTTTTAACCAGATGTCAAGTACAATTAGCCGGGGTTGTAACAAAATTAAAATTAAAATCAATATAACACCTGGGGGGACACAAACACACACACACACACACACACCTTGTTTTCAGATGGTGGGATGGTTCTTCTGTTTTGGTATGAAAACCGGTTTATCTCTGATTATAATTTCACAGGAAAGCTGACATGACTTTATCATCTTTATCGCCGTGACGTGACAAGCGCCTGTGCACGATACCGTGGTATGCATGCACGCACGGTGAGCGCCGTTTTTAAACATGGCGCAATGCATTATGGGAAAGGAAAATTTGATTTGGAAATCGCAGATAATCGCGGCCACGTGCTTTCAGAGCTGTTTGCAATGTGCAATGAAGAAATCATCGTGTGTCGTTATTTGGCAGTAAAGTCAACTCAAACACAACATTTTGTGTCAACTTATCTGGAGGGTTAAGCCGGGGAAACAGCAGGATAACGCAAAGTTCAATACGGCATAATATTTCGCAAGATTTCAGGTTTCCACTCTCAGAGTTACCAGGGCAAACGGTCGTTAAAGTACTTTTAAAACATGACTTACTATCTTAACTTTAATCTGCCCATTCGGTTGTGTCTGAAGCAATTATCATCGTTAGCTACAAATCCAAATGCCACACGACACCCAGACGCTTTCGTAAAGTATCACTTAGGTTTGTCATCATTAATATATTGCCCATATGCAGGGACCACTCTGGCCATTAGCCAATTAGCCACATGCTGCTGTTTCGTGCATTTGGCTTAAGAAATGTAAAAATGGGTGAGTTAAAACTGTATTTCCCATTTTTGTAGTCTAGATCTGTCTCTGTCTATGTAGGTATATATATATATATGTGTGTGTGTGTGTGTGTGTGTTTGTGTGTGTGTGTGTGTGTGTGTGTGTGTGTGTGTGTGTGTGAATTTAGCAACAGAGAGGATCACGGGTACTTCGAAACTTTTTCAAATTTTGTTTTACCTGTACGTTGAGCCAACCAAAAACTTTAAGTCTTCCTTAACTCCCAATTACACGGACCGAAAAATTGATAGCCTTTTGCCATTAAAAATTCTCAGACAAGTTTCAGAGGTTATATTTAATTTGTGCTAATTTTTATAATCGAAGTACAGGCTATGTAAAATAACTAGTTTGGGGAACAGCAAGAAATTAACGACTGATGATTAACCTTATGCTGAAAAATTAATTTCTTTCAAAAGCTATCAACTTTTCTATCCAGAGTTTATGAATTAGACAAACCATGGCTCGATCAAAATTGGAGCCCCAGTGATACATGATAAATTTGGCAGTAATTGGTAATGATTTCTCATTGAATTGAAATCCATAATTTAAAACATGACGGACATGAACAGAAATTCTAAAAGTGTAGAAAATTGTCTAAAACTGCTTTTTCGAATTGTTTATTGAAATCACATTATGCGGTGCTTGCTCTGTTTTCAATTTCTAATCTAAATTAATATCCAATTGAGTCGTATGCCTTTAATCCTCCTTTAAATTGTTGCTTTTTGTATTGGTTAATGAAATTTTACGTTTACCCTTTATCACAGACGCAGTCCCTCCATGCAAGGTAGGTTTGGCAGCTAAAAACGTGGTTTCGCCGAAGATTATACAGGCCACGATATGAAAAGAACAAAGATGACTGCAAATTAAGATAACCATTTAACTGATATTGATCGTCTGCTACAACTGCAAAAAAATCGACTTTTGGAATCAAAAGAAAAATGGAAATTAATGTCTCGGAGGATGTGATTTGTTATGGGGCCTGCATGTGGCATTTCCGTAGGATTACAGGCTTATGTTGGGGCTCTATTTATAATTATTACAACTTGGTTCAAGTTAGGCTCTACACCGTGCTAGCACAAGGCTGTCGTCAGAGAATCAATAACCATAGTAAATTCGTCTTCAAAGTAACAAAACACGGATAATGAAGTGCCTGGCTCATCCCGACACCACAGCTTTTGCGTATTGATTCTAGAATTTAACCTGGAGACTCGAGTAATTCATTACGATTACCAAGTTTATCTTGAGTCTCGTGTGAAATTACCATTCTTATCTTTCATGTGCTTTCCGCCGGTCATTGGCCAAAACTGCAGTAGTGCCTTTAGACAAAAGAGCAAATAACCTCAATGAATCCACCATCTTTTCACCTAATGCCAAAATAAGACAAGTAGTCTTGAGACAGCTGGTTTATAACCGACACTTTTCACTCTCTATATTCTTGCATTGATTCTACACTCGACTGGAAAAATATAGCCTTTCCCTCCTCCTTCCGGGTGCGCAATATGGCACGTAATTGTGGTCTGGAAACTAAATGCATTTAAGTCTGTATAATACTTGGGAAATATTTTAAGGAAGACAAAACGATCCACAAGAACGTGCCCATTTCTGTACAGATAACTCCCCGAGACATCTTTTGGCGAACTCAGGAAACCAACCGATTTTTTACCGTTGTTATTCTCAGAGACTGAAGGAAACGCTCGTTCACTCTCGAGACAGAAACAATCGCCCCTCCTGATAGGAACAACCAAACATGCCAGGGAATTAGACATTTAAATAGGCAACACTTGACATTTACAATCCTTCACGCGAGGGAAAAGCCTAGCCAACGATCAATCCTGGTGTTCAGTCTTTAACTGCGACTTCAGCATTCGGCACGGATGTTTGTAACCACCCAGCATCAATTATGAGCTTGTGGGAATGGTTATGGCTAGACTTTTTGGTGTTTAACGGTCTCCCCCACAAAGCACAGTGATTACAATTTAAATTAAATGATGCATTTATTACGATTTAAAATTAAGTTATGTTTCATTTGATCCCGATAATTCATTCTATTTGTGTTTTAGTTTTTTTGCGTTTTTACACATATCTAGGTATAATAAAAGCCAAAAATACCTTGTTAAATGTGAAAACGACAACAAGCGTTCATGCAGCTGAAATGAATCCTGGGAATCTTACCCATAAAGATCTATTCGAGTCATCTATTCAATAGATATATGCTGAGAACATACAGCCTACAATTTGGTAATGAGCAAAATACAAAAAGAAAAAGAAAACAAAAAAAGGAACACCCCCCGCCCCCTGAAAAATCAAAACAAAGACAAAAACAACTAGAAAGGAAGATTTGCTTCAAAGCAAATCTGTCTGTGTGCCTTCCAAAGTTGTAAATATTAAATCGTACAACTTTTGTGCTTTGGTACTTCACATTCCATTAAGATTATGGCTGGATGAAAATTTCCCAAGTCCAAATGACCTTGATCTTTGATCTTTAACCTTTGCAGGTTACCTGTAAATTGCCAAAAAATGTACAGTGTTACCATACCCACAATTTAAGGTAAACATGATTAGAACTGGGTGGAAATTGGTCGAGTTATAGCTGAGTGAAACTTTCAAAGGTCCAGATGACATTGACCTTTGACCTTTAGGGTTCACATGTACTTTCAAAATGTGCAGTGTTGCAATAGCTACAATTTGAGCCCAACATGATCAAAATTGGATAAAAATTGACAAAGTTATGGCTAGAACATAGCCACCATCGAAAGTGGGCTTTGACCTTACAATGGCCTTTGACCTTGAGATGACCTCTACCTGAAGTGAATCTTGACCTTCAAAATGATATTTTAATCTAAAATTGGCCTTTGACCTTGACATGACCTTTGACTTTGACATGATCTTGACTTTTGAGATCACTTTGCCTTGCTATGATCGAACTCATATACACTTGGAACTATATCTATCATAGTATATAAGATATTGAAGATTTAATACTTAAATTTGCCCTCATTTGCACAATTTTGAAAAGTATGACCTCTCATTATAAAAAGGCGAGACTTCCAAGATGTACAGTGTTACAATAGCTACAATTTGAGCCCAACATGATAAAAATTGGATAAAATTGACCATGTTATGGCTAGAAGAAAGCCACCATCGAAAGTGGCCTTTGACCTTGAAATGACCTCTACCTGAAGTGGTCCATGACCTTTAAAATGACATTTTGGCTTTAAAATGACATTTTGACTATAGTATATAAGATATTGAAGATTTAAAACTTTAATTAGCCCTTATTTGCTTAATTTTGAAAAGAATGACCTCTCATTATAAAAAGACCAGACTTCATCTATAGAAGTATAATTGTGCCAAGTTTGGAGTTTCTACTTATGATACTTTTCAAATGAAATGTCGGACAAATTTGCCTGTAAAGAAAGACAGGAAGAAAAAAGAGAGAAAGAAAGAAAGAAAGAAAGAAAGAAAGAAAGAAAGAAAGAAAGAAAAAAAGAAAGATAAACAATATGTCTGTGTTGGCACACAGACATAAACATACACAAAAAAGGTCAACAGTCACAATACAGGGGTTAAAATGTGAACTGGAATTCCTTGAATAGTTTTCGAGCAATAAGATTCAAAATATTCTAATGTGGCAATATATCACGCCTCATTTTCAAAGATCTTTGTACAAGTTTACCGTTTTGAAAAGTTTACACAGCATCCAAAAAGTTAAACAAAAACTATCTTTCACATACATATTTCCAAGGAGCAATAGATCATATGCACAGAGAAGAGCGCATGCGGTAAAATTTTGGCGCGCGTTGCAATGAAGAAATGTATTTTTCTATTAACCGTTCATTTCCGTACAGTTTGTGCTGTTTCTTTGTGTTCATCAGGGGAGCAATGCCAAACAACGATAGACGCCAGAGTACATCCAATGGGAACCATAGCCACACCTCATTATCCTGCGCTGTCTCGGGTCGAGTGTCAGTGGATCGTGAAAGCTCTTGACTCTCGAATTGTGGAACTCAAGCGAGTGGATGTACCCGTTTTTGATAGGGGGCGCCACTGGCTATATGTGAAAGATGGAACAGAAGGGCAATGGGCTGGTAAGAAAATTATTTCATTACTAATTTTCATTAATTTATTTTGATAGTGAAATGTACTCATTTTAACTATCATGTACAATATGAGTGGTCTGGTATTCATAGACTTACATTGATAATCGCACGAAGTAAAATATGTAATTGCGATCGAGTATTATGATATGCAATTTAAATCTTTGAATGAGGTCATTTTATACTTCTGGGAAACTGACTTGGGTCTAGCAATAGTAGCCAAGGCGAAAGGCCTCCCTGACTTTTGCTCACGTCAGGTTCCTATAAACGTCAGTTGACCAAGGCAAAGAATTATAATTGCTTTCTCGTAAAATGACACGTGATTGGATGAAGGCCAAGCTGCGAGAGACGATTCATTGAACATTTGAATTAATATGTGATACTAGAACATGCATATTTCAATTGTCGTTTTGAAAATAGAGTACGAATTGTCATTTTGTGACATCATCACCACATAAATGTCATGAAGATCTTTAAGATTCAAACTGATTACAATACAAAGTAAGACGATACATCCCTTCAGTATCAGAATTGAGTGTTAGTGCATGATTAATAACAATTTGGCATTACATTTTCTCATAACGTTAGTCGGTTTAGTTATTCAACATCACACAACTGATGGTTAAGTTCTTTCCACGTATGACGCTCATTTTTGCTCGGGAGCTTATCCATTTCTAATTACATATTCAACTTAACCTAGAGAAATTTGATTTGCTTGTCAGCCATCAGCCTGTGTGCCCAGAAAACTTTTAAAAATTGCCTATTAAGTATTTATGTAACTCCTGCAAAGATGATTGTTATTGAACTGTTGAAGAGAGACATAAACGATTGAGCTGTGTTACAAACTCATAAATTGAAGTTGGAATGGTTCCTCCATCTATGATAAAATTTTGAAGTTATCCAAGATTTAAATTTGGTGTATTTGGCTTATTTGTATAAAGTTCAATGCTACAACTTTGGTCCATATTTCCTAGGACACAGCTATATAACCAACCTATCAATTGAAGTCTGTAATGGTTGTGAAGTTTTTCAGGATTTCAATTTTGTGTATTCTACTAATTTGCATAAATTAAAATTCCACACCTTTTGATTGTGATCATTTGGATATGCCTACAGCACAGACCTATACATTAAAGTTGGAATAGCACTTCTACCTGTAATAATTTTAAAGATATTCGACATGGAAACTTTTCAAGTGCTCCTAATTAGCATAAATTATAATTCTACAACTTTTGCTTGTGGTTCACTGGATGCACCTAGAGCAAAAATCTACATATTAAAGTTGAAACGGCGCTTTTACCTATAATAGCTTTGAAGATATCCAACACCTAAAGTTTTTTTCAAGTGCCCTTAATTAGCATAAGTAAGAATTCTACAACCTTTGTTTGTGGTTAATTGGATGCGTCTATACTACAAACCTATATATTAGTTAGAATGGCACTTATACTTATAATGGGTTTGAATAAATTCAAAGTTCGAGTGCCCCTAATTAGCATAAATTAGAATTCTACAACTTTCGTCTGTGGTTCATTGGATGCTTCTATAGCACAAACTTATATATTTAAGTTGAAACAGCATGTCTACCTATAATAGTTTTGAAAATATCCAACATTTAAACTCTACAAGTGCCCTAATTAGCATAAATTAGAATTTTACAACTTTTATTTGTGGTCGATTGGATGCGTCTATAGTACAAACCTATACATTAGAGTTGGAATGGTACCTCTGTCTGTAGTTTTGTAAATATCGAACATTTAAAATTTCAAATGGCCCAAATTTGCATAATTTTCATGATGGTGGCTATACCAAACCAAGTGTCTAATTTCACTACTAGGAAGTCACCCTGCCCAGTTTGATACTTATTGGTACAATTGTGTCTGAGGAAAACTGAGAACAACATTCACATAGAAATAAAGAGAGAAAGAAAGAATAAAGTATTTCAGAAAAAAACAAAAAGTCTGTTTACACACCGACTTAATAAAGAATGCAGTATTTGAGGAAAACCAAAAAGTCTTAGCAATACATGACAGTTCACCAGGCTGCAAATATATGCATACTACTGAGTCCAGAAATAGGACAGCTATGGGAGATCTGCCTGTGTTTGAGTGATTTCTGGCAATTGATCTGAGTGTCCCTTTTCAAAGATGTACTAAACTTTGGTTCATATTTCATTAGATGCTGCTATGTCACTAACCTATCAATTGAGTGGAAATGGCATCTCTTAGTCAGCACCACCTTATTTGTGATGGAGAGTCACACCAAGGAGGCTTCAGACTATGTAGCCTCCTTGGTTATACAATGCAAACTTACTCTACCAACACAGCCAGTCTCCCTAGGGATTGAAGGTTAAGTCCATGGCTTGCGGCCTCTGTACTGATAGGTGTGGAGACTAGGCTCTCATAGTTAAATTATGTCTGGTTGCACAACAACTTGGCCATGGTAACATTTACCAGCTTGTGTGTGTGTGTGTGTGTGTGTGTGTGTGTGTGTGTGTGTGTGTGTGTGTGTATGTGTGTATTGGGGGAATGTGTCAGAAGTGTATTTTAAAGAAATTCAGAAATTCAAAATTTAACATAAATTAAAATTGTGAAGTTTGTTTGCATGCTATAGGATTTTGCTTCAGCAATAGACGACCCGCGTGTTAAGCTTGGAATGGTAGACTCTGTCTGAAAAGGTTTTGAAGATATGCAAGATTTAAAATTTCCACTATTATACCTCTAATTTGCACAATTTTTCACATCATGGCTGTCCCAAACAATATGCAAAATTTCACTACTAGGTCTATCCCCATGCCGAGTTTGGTAGTTTTCGGAACAATAGTGTCTGAGAAAGAAAGAAAGAAAGAAAGAAAGAAAGAAAGAAAGAAAGAAAGAAAGAAAGAAAGAAAGAAAGAAAGAAAGAAAGAAAGAAAGAAAGAAAGAAAGAAAGAAAGAAAGAAAGAAAGAAAGAAAGAAAGAAAGAAAGAAAGAAAGAAAGAAAGAAAGAAAGAAAGAAAGAAAGAAAGAAAGAAAGAAAGAAAGAAAGAAAGAAAGAAAGAAAGAAAGAAAGAAAGAAAGAAAGAAAGAAAGAAAGAAAGAAATATCTGAGGAAAAACAAGAAGTCTGTGTTCACACAAAGACTTAAATAGTTCACCCACAAGCGAAATACTCTATGTAAGGAGTCTAGGTATCCAATCTAGATTTCTTACTCAATACAATTTTCAAACTTGCACGGCATAAAAGATTTTGCTGATGACACATGAGAGGTTCCTAATACTTGTCAGTGTGCGAAGCTGAACATGTATCCTGATAAGAGAAAATCTTGACCGTTCTTTGCCTGGTTTCTACGTGCTATGTTATGTTGCCTCACCACATGAGTGTATCAATTTCTCCGTATTTATGAAGCTGGACATTTCGCTAAGCAAGCGTGAAAAATAGGTCCATACAACAAATTGACTGCTTGTCGTGTATAATTGAAGATGCCGTGGCTCTAAATATGGGCGCCTGTTTATATTTATTTCATGAAACATTACAAGACGTGGGTGTCTTCGGTGATGGGCGGCACGAAATCTTCCCATCATTTTGCTGGGGCAGCTCGATAATTGTGACACATTACAAAGATCAATCACAAGGAAAATTACACCTACATCTATATACCTGGTTCATTATTTTCATATTATCCCATTTAAGTGCCATCATTCATCGGCGGGCATACATATAGATCAAAGAAGAATTACCTGGAGCTGCTGATAACGGGGGAGGTCAGTGCCAGGTTGGATTACAGAGGTATGTAACGCAGCATGTTATGGTCATACGTGTGTCTCACCGAACGGTGAATAACGTTCTATATGACTCTGTAGGCAGGTGTTAAATTACTTTCTTAATTAATTCAGCTACGTTTATACATATCTTGTATGCGTTCCCGATTGATATAACTTATTGTTATTTCTTCAGGGTATTTTCTGGGGAAATAATCATAATGCATCTTTATTTCCAGCTCAAACGTCTATATAAGCAATTTATATATAAAAGGACAATTCGCCAACAAAACGAGAATAGTAAAGCAAACTTAAACTTCAATGGCCAAATACTGTTTATCTATATATTTAGTGCGTCCCATCACATGGAAGCATAAGTGAGCGTAATGCTACAAAACATTGTATTCCGTGCATTTTTGTATATACTAAATCTCTTTAAAAACGAATTCCTTTCGCAAAAATGAGCTCGCCCAAGGAGCTTTTTTTTCATATCATAACTTAGAACTCATTATACGGTCACGTGACATTGTTGCAACGTGGTGGGATGATGAAAATCACAGTAATGCTTCTTCACAGACGTTGTAAAATAACTAACCGATATGTCGGAGTCCATTACACTTTCGTACTTTGGGGTTTTCCTCTGAAATGAGAGATTTCCGTTTTATTTATTTACTTTTTATTATCATACTTTGTTGTAACAAAGAAAAATAGCACGTGGCAATATCTCACGGCTGCCAAGCTGTATCCGTAGCTTTACTTAACTTTTTTTTCTTAATGGGCTAATTTTTTTATGATATCGTGGCCGAATGTATTTTAACGTTGGGGGTATTCATGTTGCATGGTTTTATTGTACGGTTAAGGCCTCAACGTTTTTATAACACCGCTTTGAAGTTTTTCAGGCCCCTAGAGGTATAGAAGCAACCCTTTTATCGCTGATGCTGGAGTAGTAGCTCGGACCCTTCTGGGTCTTGAAGAGAAAAAAAAAACGGATTAACGGGTGTAAAAAGGATACGAGGCTGATCTATTTTGACTGTGACCTCGACCTACTTCGAGAAACAAAACAAAAAACACAAAAAAAAACAAAAACAAAGACAAACAAAAAACAAAAAACAAAAACAAAAAAAACAAAAAACAAAAACAAAACAAAAACAAAAACAAAAAACAAAACAAAAAAAAAGAAAAAAAAGAAAAAAGAAAGTCATGCTTTCAAATCGTACAAAAGTATCATCTGAGGAAAGTTTGATTCGGGATCAACTTAGGCTTGGAATAAACTTTTTGATTTAAGTTGAAGGTCAAGGTCATGACCAGTTCCTTAAAAAAACCAACTGTTTTTTAATATGGCGTTTTAACATTGCTATCATGTCCGCATAAAATCTTAAAGATTGATGAGCTTTCTTCGGTGACCTTCCAAAACTATAAAGTGATAAGCGTCATATTTCATTCATATCCTTGGCCTGCTTCATTCATGTGTCATAGCCTACTGAATTCCAAAACCATTTTGCTCATAACGTGACAAGTGCTTCACCTCTTTTCATGATGTGAACATCTAAGGGTCGCTTGGCACATGGTTGCCTTGGTAGATAGACCAATACCATAGCGCTTTTCATATTGTGGATTTCTATTGACGGCGGATTCGAGCGGGGTTTTGTCTTTGTTTGTTTGTTTGTTTGTTTTTCTTTTTTTTTTTTTTTTTTTTTTGTTTGTTTTTTGTTTGTTTTTTGTTTTTGTTCTTTTTTTGTTTGTATTTTTTGTTTTTGTTTGTTTTTCTGTTTTTTTTTGTTTTTTTGTTTTTGTTTTTGTTTTTGTTTTGTTTTGTTTTGTTTTTTGTTTTTTTATTTTTTTCGTCTTCACTGGGACCGCAGTGAGAAGGGTCTGTCTATGTAGGCAAGGCTCATGACACAATCCTCTTAATTTTATCCGATAGTTATGGCTGTATTAGCCTCAACAACAGGAAAATACAGAGTGGGGGATAAAGATAATCCACTATGGGTAGCCCATTGAGGATAACGTGGGGCTCACGAGTTGTTGGATTTTCATGTTTTTATGAAAGCATGAATGTCCAACGAGTGAACCCGACGTTATCCCCAGTGGGCCAGCCATACTGGATTTTCTTTCTTCTGTGTCTAAAAAAGGGCAAAAGCGCACCAATAGACATAACCATAGACAATGGATATGTATAAATACATATGATACTGATACAATTGTCACAGCATATTGTTTTATGGGTACGATATAGAGAATCCAGTATGGATAGTCCATTGAGGATAACGTCGAGATCACGAGTTGTTGGATTTTCATGTTTTTATGAAAACATGAAAATCCAACGAGTGATCCCAACGTTATCCTCATTGGGACACTCATACCGGATTTTATTTCTCCTGTGTCTAAAAATACGCACCAAAACGAAGTTCTATCTTAAAATGAATTAGTTTGAAAACGACGCCATTTTGAAAGTGGGAGGAGTCGGTATTTTATTGAACGCACCACGGCCTCTCATTGGTTTGTCTACCACTCAAAACCAATAAGTGACAAATCAAATGCAAGATGACAATTAAAACCTTATCCTTCATACCCATGTAAGATAACCCATGCAGGATAAACTTCAGGCATAGGAGAAAACCCTATCCATATCCTGCTAATAAAAATCCCTATCCACCTTGTAAATTCTTGGAACTACTTTCAGTCCCTTATTTGGAATGGTTCTTTCTGGCCAGAAAATCCAGCCTCTTGCTGCAATTCCGTCCATTGCCACCATGTTATTGAACTAATGCCCTGCTTCCAGACCCAGCACTCCGAACCTGGTGAAAGTCCCCTTGTCTTCAGTAGGTCAAACAGAGAAGGCTACACTCCCCTCCCCCACGTCAAACATCCAAAGAACCTGTTATTATTCATTTGTTCATTCATTCATTCATTCATTCATTTATTCATTCATTCATTAAAACCTCCATCACTAGGGAAATGGTACAAACATGTACATACAGAGTACACAAAATACAAAACACCGAACATATAAGACATGGCTTCATAATCGTAACACGACAGTTAAAAGAGAATAATAAAAGTGAAAAGGCACCTGTAAGTAACTGCACAAGACGGTGCTCAATGGAGGCCTGTCTATCATAGTGATTGTGGACAACGAGGCATCAGTCGGTGACGCCATTTGGCGTCAGCGGCTCACTGATATTATGCACCGAGCTAGTATGCTGTCGTGCAAGGAGATCCAAGGGGAGGCGATGTTAATGTTGCCATGGATGTATCACATGGCCCAGGCACGCTGTCGTTTTCCCTAAAGTTGTCCTTCCCTCCAAACACAGGATCAGTTTCCTCACAGTAATGCACGGTGGTCTGTTAATCCTTGCAATTTTTCACAGTTAGTGTTGTTTGCACAAAGTTATAGTTATACTTGTATGGGTCGCTGTTTCTCTTGTGCCAAACGTTGTTACGATGTCCACCTTCTGAATATTAGCAGAACTCAACAAAGAATGACAACAATGGTATAACTTTAATAATAACAATATATTAACAATTAAATTCAGTACAAAGTAGGTACACTTATCTCCACTGGTGTTTCAACCGTCAAATATTTCAATGGTAATTGGAAAACTCTGGAACAAATAGAGGATTTCTCTGTGTTTATAAAGCAGATATTTTCTTGACTGAGGCAGAATAAGAGAGAGAATTCTGGAAGATCTGACAGAAGCTGCGTGTTGTAATCAAGCCATTTGGGCTGTGAGCCATTGTTTAGTAGTAATAATAATAATAATAACAACAACAACAACAACAATAATAATAATAATAATAATAATAATAATAATAATAATAATAATAATAATAATAATAATAATAATAATAATAATAATAATAATAATAATGATTTATTCAACCTCCACAAACGGAGAAATTAAAATTCATCTAACTCGTTATATGTATGTATGTTTACATTGTGCCTGTGGAGTGTGGACAGTGTCTTGAGTGGACTGGTATATTGTACCACATTGGACCCAAAGCGTACCTCTGTGGGATTTGTACCAGGTCATTTATGACCTGTCATAGTACTTGGAACTGTGGAACAGAACCCGTGGATATTCTCAACAGGGATAAGGATTTACCTAAGACTCAAATTGGAAAATTATTTACTGCGTTTTGAGTAACACCCTGTCTTTCTTTTATCTATGCGCGTTGTTGGCTTACCTTTTCTTCGTGTGGCCTTTGCCACTGTGATTTTTTTCCTGTCATAGTCTGGCTCTCCCCTCACTCTTTACCTCTTATGTTTTATTTTCTGCTCCGAAAGGAGTTCATATAGGACTTTGCCCTGTTTTTTCATCTATTAGTGACATATTTTAAACCAAACAGTTCACTGAACTCAATTCGGTTGCATTGACATTTGAGACAAAAATGTTTGATTCATTGCCAAATGGAAGTTGGGTCGATAAATTCTTTGTTAAGTGTCAGTTATTTTCCTGATTATCATTATAATAGTTTTATTATTATAATATTTCAAACCCATCGTGCAACCACTGTTTACAGAGCCCAATATCATATACAGTTTCCCTGACCCGAAGTTTTAAGAGAAACGGGACAATAGTGTATATCTGGGTTCATTCTAAATTCGCCTAAAGGTGGTGCTGCCCATCCTGTTCACGGTTGAACGCCCATATTTTGGGGGTCACTTTCCATGACCCTCACTTTTTCTCCATAGATTAACATGGGGAATTAACAGATATAAATTTAACCTCTCTATATGTTGTCAAATAAGCATCAAACTTTCATTTTGTCACACCTGGGTGTATTTGAAAGATAATAATATGTACTTCATGTAGATTAGAAGATGGTTTTTTCCAAAAATTGTACTCATATGCAGGGTGAAACCTTTAAGTTTTTGTAATGTAATGGGCTTTGCTGACCCACCTGACCTCAAATGGCATGGGTTGCTAGGTGTTACAAACATGATCATGGGAACAAAAGGCTGTGTGTCAAGAAATTAAACCAACCCAGATCACTCCTATTTACAAGTACCTATAATTTGTATACATGCATCATCTACAGACTCAAGCAGCCAGAAAAAGTCCAAATAAGACAATTATTTCCAGAATAATTGAATTCCTTCCTGACTTGTGACACATAATGGCCCAAGCGCCATTGGCGCTTAAAATTAATCCACTCAAGCTAAGAATTCAACTTCATAAATAGGCCTACAA
The DNA here is from genome assembly GCA_964020975.1 of Hermodice carunculata. Taxonomy (NCBI): domain Eukaryota; kingdom Metazoa; phylum Annelida; class Polychaeta; order Eunicida; family Amphinomidae; genus Hermodice; species Hermodice carunculata. The sequence continues at coordinate 89,630,035 of OZ026624.1, forward strand.
CTACATTCCAAAGATTGGAGGCGTGACATTCCGGAAATAATTTTCTTTTGGCTAAAACATTAATCTAACATTAAGTGGCAACTCAGAATTCTGGAACTATAATGGTATATATAGTCTATAATTATAAAACCATTATCATTCTCATTATCATCATTATAATCATATGTTGAAATTTAGAGAATCCCAATAAACATGTGAAAAGGTATTGTTACAATATCTAGCGATTTCATGCGCAACAATACACGTGCAGTCAGACACAGCGGTGGTACTTGTGAAAGGTATCAAAATCAGTATCATGAGAATTTACCATGCGGTGTGCCAAAGTCTGTCGCAATTTTTGTAAAAGGCAGAAAAGTCTAAATCATGAGAATTTACCATGCGGTGGTGACAAAGTCTGTTGCAGTTTTGTAATATCATTTTTGACGCATCCAAACGTCTCTGGGTGGTCAAAAATAGCATTCAAAGAACGTGCTTCGGGGGGAAATTTCAAGAGCTCTTTCTACCATTGCATTTTGCTGGTAAGGTCTCAGACATGTAGGTCTTAAGGGTTCTGGGGATTTAATACGTATCAATATCTTCTCTTGGCAATACTTTATAACGGTATATTTTATCCTTAATATCGGCACGACTGATTTATAGTATTACAGGATCCCCCTGCACCGCATTTCGAAATTGAAAGGATTTCCATTGATTTGGTCTTCTTTGATCTAAGCCTTTTTGATACTTCAAACATTGCAGACAAAGGTATCTTGCTTCTGACCAGAAAGAAGATAAGGCTGTTGTGGGCTGTCTTTGTAGATAAATTCCAAGTCAAGGCATTATTCAGCAATCTATAAATAGAATATCAAATATTTGTCTTGACTAAGCGGTCCAACTGTTCCTCGCTGTAACACAGCAATAGTCAAAGGGTTGTAAAAAAAAATCTGAAATCGTGCACATGAACTGAGTCAACTGATTTAGGTTTGCCAATGATCTGAAAAAAAATACTAAATGTCATTGCGTTGTTAATATACCGAAAAGTATAGAAACCGTTTTTCGAGCAATAGAAAGTCCCACGTGGAAAATATGCACTTTGAATATAACATGTACGGCAACGTCACTTACAAGTATGTGGATTTTTTGTTTCTCTCTCTCTCCTTTGCTTGCAGTTCTAGACAGCATAACCAACTCCAGTGGGGGTTGCAGCGACCCTGGTTATCCTCCACGATGTACCCGTAGAAGCGTTACTCTTGACGGCTCCCTCCTCAGATATGAATGCCAACCAGGGTAAACGTCTATTTTCTTGGTCAAGTCATGTTTGCTATCTTCCTGTAGACATTTACTTGGTAACCAAACTTGCTGACTTCTCTTTCTGTTGACGTTTGAGCTCAATGTTATATTTCTTTTTCAAAATTAGACAGCTCAGGACTGGCAGCTGTTCAACTTTTTTGTTGTTTAGTGCAGTACTTCTTCTCCCGTTTCTTCTGCAATTGAAAACACTGCTCGACAATTACAACTGCTAGTTGCTTTGCTGAAGACTCCGTACTCTTATTAATGGATGCGTATCTGAGTTTTAGCTCCTGAGCTCACGAACTATATGTTGCTGTTGATGGGTCGCTCATTGCCAAACCCCTGCAGCCGTACAGTTGATCTGTAGACTTTGCTGCAATGGAAGATTCTTGGGAAGGTAAATTGCATGTGACTCTACTTCCTGTTGAACTAAAATACGTGAAACCGCTTTCTGGTGGACAAGCAGAAGCCAATCAGTGGGGCTGGATCTTTTTACCTACCAGGTGGCTCTAAATGTAAGAAGCTGGATACCAGGCCTAAGTTACCAATGACGCCATCTGCAACACACATCCACCATTGCAGATGCTTTAGCTTCCTTCCAGACCAATTGATTATTCATTGCAACTGCCAGCTGACCAAAAGACTTGAAAATGCCTATAGCAGCAAGTTACCTGACTCATGTACTGTCTCTAGATGCTGAAGGCTAATAAACTGGATCGAGGAATTTCCTTTGCTGTATTTGCAGGCTTCAGCGGAAGATTGACGAAAATCTGTTTTATATCCATTTATAAAATGCCTACATTCTGGTCTATTACCGTGCTTTATTGTAATCATTGTATTCAGCAGTTTTTGTTGACCTTCCATGCACATAGTGTATTTATTAGATTGGCATGAAAGACGCATAAACAATTCTAGTAAGGATAAACACACTTTCTTTCTTCCTATTCTCATCTATCATGTCCCTTGATTAGATTTTCCCCCTTTTTACTTTTCCCGAGTAGGCTACACATTTTGGGTATTTTTCTGTTTAATGCCACGTACATGACCCAACAAACTGCGTTATGTGATTACACCTAACGATAATAATTCTTAAGGATACTCAATATCAAGCATCTCAATTCTTGATACGACTTATGCTTTTACCTCAGAGAATTCCAGACTGACTGAGATATTTGCTTTTCAGATACCGGCGTGTTGGAGAGGATCTCATACACTGTGATAGGAGTCGAAACTCCAAAGCTGCCTGGGATTTTGTCCCTCCGACGTGTCTACGTAAGGTTTCTCTTGCTCATAGCCTGTAGCCACCCCGCTCCCAAGCCCAAGCTTATACTCATAGACATGTCTATAATTGAGGACGGTGTTGTTGTCTCAGTTGAATAAAGTCGGATTACTTTCGCATTTTCTCGCTTAAAGTTGGCATTTTCTTTCTATAAGGGTCAGTGAGATGATTAATCAGCAGTGTCAATCAGGCTGAACAACTCAATGAACGTTGACAGACAAGCAGGCGGATAAATCAAAATAAATTGCTCTTTTTCTCACCCACATTGTCCACATATGTTCGTGCAGGCACCGTGACCTTACCGATTGTTAGTTTAATTGTTGCCCGCGATTCTCTTCGTCGCTTGTCAACGGGAAAAAAATATCCCCCCTGAAGTACACCCAAGGCTAATAAAGACAATTTGTGCTGATGCATTATAATGGTTTTTCTTATTACAGCGTCCGGCTGCGGTGGCGTGATACGAGATTTGCAAGGCGTTCTGAGCAGTCCAAATTATCCTAAGGTTCTGAAAGATTACACTGAATGCAGGTAAGATAATGACCTCAAATGCACTGATTGTCCTTACTTCAGCTTCTGAAGCAACTGATGAAGTGTGCTCTGCGAACTCATAACTAGAACCACATCCACGGTTTGTCTCAAATGTAAATGAAACATTATTAAGAACTTATGACCCGAATGTTTTGCAAGATCAAAATCCATCCTCATTTATAACACAGTAAAGACCCAATTACTGCTGGCAGTTTACTAATCAATGTAGTTAGATAGAGTGTAGTAGGCTCAAGTGAAGCATTCTTTTATTTGATTAGAAGCTCTATTTGTGGTCAGTGCAATTTTGCATTAAAACAATAGAATTTCTAAATTTTCGTTGATTTGTACCCATCGTCCTTTGGTGCTACATCGAAGTTGACAACACTTGGTTTTTTAAACAGTAGTATGGTTAATTCATCTTGATCGAACCTTTAATAGCATACATGTTAGAATTTAAATTGGGGCCCACAGATCAATGACGCATGTATTTCAAAGAATCTAGATTCGGTAATCACCAACCTAATTGAGATAACATTGAACATTCAATATTTGATCAGTTTGGTTCTTATAATTTTTTCTGATATATTGAACGCTAGAGACATTGCCTTTTCATTCTTTATCAACAGTATGCTTCATTAATTTATGATATTCCTAGGTAGTTTATTTCAAAGAAAATGGGCTATATTGACGGTATATCTGTGAAGCATCATGAAGCTACGTTATTGAGTCAAGTAAATGTTAGGGGGCTACTCTGGAGTGCACTAATATGATTTCTCCGATCCCGAAAAAACTCCAATGTATATATGTATTTTAATCATCTGACATTATATGCATTTTGGTGACAACCTTCAGAACGGTTACAAATTAGTTTGTTCTCAATACGAGGCATGCATATTAATTTCCCGCCACAACTGCATACCTGGTTGCCTTAGCAACCATCGTCTTTCCTTGCGAAATACGGGCCCCTGCCTATGTGCATGGGCAAGACGGGATATTAGTAATATGTTGGAAATAAAGAATACTTGGCACAGACAGATTTGAATTTATTCTTTTAACTATTTCAGGACGAACTAAATGAATATGAATCTGGTATTTGTAAACTTAAATTTCTCTAAAAGACACCAATTTTGTGAGAAAGGGATATCTATCCCTGTCTGTCCCAGTGATACACCCCTGTTCTCTGTGGCGGGAAATTGATATAGCATGTCTCGTATTAAGGATTCAAACCTGAAGTTATCCGGCAACATCTTTTGGTTACCTTCTTTGCAAATATGTACTATCATTATTTTTTTTTTCAGGTGGAATCTGAAGATATCAGAAGGCGAAGAAGTATTATTTACCTTTTCCAAAAACTTTGACATTGGTGTCATGGATACGTTACATTCAAGCTCATTGAGTATCATAGATATTTCCACAAAAGGAAAACAGAATATCATGAAAAGGTAACATTATTTGTATACTTTGTAAACCACATTTTTATGAATATTATTGTCTGCAAAATTGTTGTGTGTATTTGTTCACTCAGTTTCACTGGCCATATAAGTATTTAAACTTGTTATGTTCTCTAGTACAAGTCGGATCAGCCATTTCTATATGCCTGCTCTGTGCTCACACTTGATTTTGCACCCGTAGTCTCACAGTGTGGGCACTGGTCAAATTCAGAAATGAGAAAAGCTACCGTGGCCCCTGGTGTCACGCGCATCTGGCAGTATAATGTATGGAGGAAAGCGTGGATAGGGTAATTAATGCATAAGGTGTCCAACGTGTGTATATATATATATATATATATATATATATATATATATATATATATATATATATATACTGGAACAAGTGTTTAAATTTACATATGGTAGTAAAGACTTTCGCTTAGTTAACTGTGTAGAGTACCTGGGTATCATGATTAAAGCAAGTGGAGTGTTTTCTTATGCGGAAAAACACCTAGCTGACAAAGCACAAAAGGCCGCTTTCATGCTGAAACGCAGTATTGTGTCAGACAGGAATAACCTGATAACTCCCGATGTAGCTCTCACTTTATTTGATTCTTATGTTAAGCCTGTGGTGCTCTATGGATGTGAAATATGGTCTCTTGCATCCTACAAAAATTTGAAAACAGGAAAGTACTTCTGTGACCCACATACCCAAAATTTGATAAATATTCATGAATCAGAAAAGGTACAAACTGATTTTTGTAAATTCATCCTTGGAGTATCGAACAAAACTCATAACTTAGCATCTTTAGCCGAGCTGGGAAGATACCCACTCTCTATCGACATGAAAGTTAAAATAATAAAATATTGGTTAAGAATTACAAACCTGGAATCGGATAACATATTGTTAAAATCTTTAAATGACATTTCTTCCTTGGACGACGCAGGCCACACAGTGTGGCTGTCAGCCGTCAGGAAAATACTTGAGCACAACGGTTTCTCTTATGTGTGGGAAAACAAAGGCAAGGATATCATACCGGATGTGTTCCTGAAAAAATTGAGAATACGCCTGCAAGATCAACACACCCAACTGTTTCACTCATCTCTGTACAACGACAATGTAATAAATGGATCAGGTGCCAAACTTAGAACATATAGAAATTTCAAGGTAAATTATGTAAAAGAAAAATATTTAAGTTGCATCAGAGCTTTTAAGTATAGGAAAGCCCTTTCGAAACTACGGCTAAGTAGCCATGCATTGCGCATTGAAGTTGGTAGATACAAACACGAATTAGTTGAAGACAGAATATGTGAATTTTGTGATTCTGGCCAAATTGAGTCAGAAGAACATTTTTTACTTCACTGTTCGTTGTACAGAGATGAGAGAAACGACCTTATATCAGCTTTATCCGTCTCAGCTCTGGAATTCTCCCTAAGTCTATTTTTTTCCCCTGACTGCGAGGTGGCGGTGCCAGTCGGCAAGTGTGTATACAGTATGTTCAAGAAAAGAAAGAAAAAATCATTAGATAGGTAGTAGGATTTTAGTTGTGTGTACATAATTTTAACAATTTTTGTTTCTTCAATTGCATTTTATTTGTATATATTTTATTGTACATAATTTTGCATGCTGTAAACCCACATTGGGTACAAATAAAGCAATAAAGTATAAAGTATGTATATATATATATATATATATATATATATATATATATATATATATATATATATATATATATATATATATACATATGGCAACGTTTCCCTTCAAAATGAAATTTTGTTTCCTCCGTTATCATGTAATGTCTCATGCCTTTGTGTACAATACATGACACCTGCAATATTATGCACGCATAACATGTACTTTTCTGTGTATTTTTGTAGCTTTTCCATGAAAAGTGATTTACCTTTGAGGTACACATCAAAGGCCAGAAATATTATGCTAGAGTTTGTTGGAACGGGAAGATTTAGAGCAGCATATCAAGGTAAATAGCTGCCGTTACAGTGACCGTTTTTATTGGCTGAAATGATTCCAGGTCCAAACCCCTCACAGAAGTACCTTTTATACATGTACCAGCACATCCCAAGTACGGGCGGAGAAGGGATACAGGTCAACAACTTCCCTTGGCTCAATGAACCCAGAGTGGCCCATGGTAAATTGTTGACGCAGTTAAAAGCTTAGCACTGAATTAGTTTTTTTCAACAAAATTATGTCAATCTCGGATAGTAGAAATACTTTGGAAGGGATCCTAACAGGTAGGTTGGCAGGTGGACAGCTTCGGTAATCTAATCAGTACAAAGTGATTGTTACGTAAGTTGCTCACTCGCTGATTGAATTTACAACCGCCTGGTACGAGCATCCATTACTCAGATCAAGCAGTTTGAACTAGTATATGGGTCATTCCAATGCCCGAATGTAGAAAAATTAACAAGAATTTCTCTCACAATCATACACTTTGTTTTTTATACACCAACGTGACTTGCATTTTTAACTCTTTGCAGCAAAGTTCTGCCTTTTGTAATTGTCCCAGTGATTTCGTTCTCACATTTCGCGTCAGAAATATTTTATTCAGTTAACTCTTTCAGTACCATATTTTGAACTGAGTGAACAGCTTTCCCCCGCGCTTTGGGCGCAAAGCATGCCGGGTAAAGAAGTTGACCTCGACTGTTATATTCCATGTAACTACAGGCATACTGGTACTTGAATGAAAGGTCTTTTCACAAGGAACATGAATCTGGCACCCTTATAATTCAGAGCAGTTTGTGTTGTGTAGTTCGACTGAAGCTGCAGTTAGCACTAAAAGTGGTGCATGTGTGGTTCCAGGGCAAAATGGTCTGGATCAGCGGTTTTTCACTGCAAGCTGTTGATGCAATTGCTGGCAGTGACGTGCAGGACAACTGCTGACTCGCTCTGCAAGCCAACACTGAAAGCGTTTGGTATTAATATGATTTTGAAACCATGCGGTTTCAATTTTATGACTCAGCCATACAGGCCACTTGCCTACGAGACAGATTGTATGTTCACAGAAAGACACTAAGCAGGAAATAGTTCATAGGAAATATGCACGTCTCACAATACAGTCCGCATAATCCAATATATGAAATAACTACGGAAAACTGTTCTAGGATTTGGCTGCCATACTCTTATCAACCAATCAGTTTGCTGATAGTGGGCCAGTAAATAATGATAATATTTCGTGTTTCAGTTATAAAATCGTCTCCAATAACAGAAAGGAAAGCAAGAAAAGGATATACAGTTATACACGAGAATAAAGGTGAGTCAAGTGGTATCAGACATCAAGCTTTTAAGTCGGCCAAAAGCGACCGGAAGATCGTCTGCTTCAATGTTTTTCTTATGTTTCATCCTTAGTAATAATTTCATTTAGAGTTATGGGTGAGACCTATCAGGATAACATGCCCGAGATCATCAGCTTTTCTTGGTGGCCGACCCGCACCAAGGGAAAGTGTTGACTCATTCCAGGTCTCGTGGCAGGAAACAGTTGGAAAAAATTAATGCATTTTTCCCTAAAGGGAATAATGACCACTAAGATATGTCTAAGCTTCTTCGGAAGGAAGAATGCGGAATCTTAAGGAATGGTTGACCACATGAGCGTTAACTGTCTACATAATTAATGATTTTTAAATGTTAAGTTCAATACCTGCACTTTAAACCACCAGGAAAAAAACTTAGCCGTAACCTCCACGAGGGGCACCCCATAAGTTTTGGCAATCACCTCACGACTTATATCAGTTTGAGACAATATCGCAATGCATTTTAAGCTCGTGGAAATGGAACTGCCTTATGTTTTTGCTCCGATCCTAACTGGAGAGCTTCGTTACTGGCGTCTTGCCAATGCTCAGAGTCAGGTTCGCCTTTGCGATATAATGGAAACTTTCAGCACCAGGTCATGATCATGTTCAGGTTTTTACATGTATATGATACTAAGACTCCATAAGTATGTAAATTCATATAGATATTGAAGCGCAGTCTTGTCCTTCGCATCAATCAGCTGTCTGTTTGCGCCCAAAGCGCGCCGAGAAAAGCTGTTGACCTGGACCATTATGTTATCTGCTGCTGTAGTCATGCTGGTACTTGCTTGAAAGTCTGTTTACAAAGAATATGAATCTATAATCGTCATATCCATTTGTGGCAACGATAAGAGCACCAAAATGAAGCCATGAACCCAGGTACAATTAACCACAAATGAAGTCCGATAAAAAATTGTTTTGAATATACATAAGATGACCTTTTGTATGACAAAGTCAAAAGAATTGTACAAGATTAACCTACACACCAATGTATATGTGAAAGCTGATTTTACATTGGCTATATAAGAACCAGAATTTGAGAATCTTTAATTTGTTTCCAAGTCATGTTGGTCATTTTGGAGGCCCTACAAGAAGAAATGACTCAGCGAGAATATTTAACCTTTTTGCATTCATAAAACAACAAAGAAGTGGTTTATTACATAGGTATTTGTTCATCACGAATAGGTCCCGACGAGACCATTTTACGTTTGCGAGTTACATGTGTATAAATTCAAACAAATGATTTGACCACAGTCTGCGTCACCTTCAATCCTTAATCCTATTAAAGGATATAATGTTAACCTGCCTACTATTATTTTGGGTGAGAAAGATGAATTGCGGTGCAATGGTTACAATATTTTCTTGAAGTAAATAAAGCGTGTATTTAACCTTCCGGTCGCAAACACCTAAGCTGCTGACCACAATGCTAAATTGTCAGTTGGATCCTCTTTCAATGCAACATATCGCCTTTTCTGCTTGACAATATGGTGTAAATCGGGAAATATGAATACAATGTCCGGGCCTCGAGAACATGGCTTCTGCCTGATAGTGACAATCTTTGAGCAAGAAAGCTAATGGCTGTCAACATATTCCTTTAGCAGAACAATGAAACTGTTGACCTTGAGACTCGCACAGTTAGCCCGTGATTACTGGACTTTCGTTATTTCCGGCGACACCACACAATAATGACAAATACGGAATGCAGATGCGTCAAAACCTTGGAAAAGGCGGGAAATTTAGTTACGAAAAACGATAGTTGGTTTATAGTCTGCCATACACTATTATTTAATGGTTAGAGTCTTAGTTGATACATATGCTTTCGGCAGGCTGATTCGGATGAGTTTCGTGTACAAAAAGTTGTACAATAACTGCGTAAAATTGTTTAAATGGTGTGGTAATTCCCAACACTTACGGGATACCCCTCCTCTAAATATATTTCATAACGTAAGTCCAGTTTTTTTACACAAAAATTGGTTACTGTTAGTAAACTTTGTGAACTTATGTTAAAGTTATGGTATATCTACTAAATATCAAGGTCACTTAGTCGCTATTCAAACATGAACTGGTTTATAAAGTATGAAATCCACGTGGGCAATTGACTCGAGGCAGGAGGAAGCTGCTCTTCGGAATTACTTTTAAACAAAACGTACATCTCATAAACTGAATGCATATATTTTGATTTGGGCATGAAATTAAGGTAAAATAATGCCAAAAAGACTTCGTACATCTGACTGAAACACAGCCGTCTAAGGTTCACATTCTAGTGTTTTTCCTCCTCAATAAATGAACTAAAAGAATAGAGAAATGCTACATGAGGAAACTGGACTCTGATTGCACCACAAGAGTGTTCTTTGATTGCACCACGAAAAAAGACCAAAAACGGTTTGAAAATACTCTATGCGCCATGATGTAACGTTCCGTGAAAGGAAATCCGTAAATTCTTCGTGAAATATGAAGGCCAGTGTCTGATACAGAAACAATTGACAACAGCCTCTATCCATTTTGTGCGTGTAGATACATGTGGACATCTCTCAGTGCGTTCCATTGATCATCAAAGACAAATATTGAAGTAAAATAAATATTGCAAGCGCAGTAATTTAACTCTTTGTGTGGCCTGCCTGCGTGTCTCCCCGCCGTGGTTGACAAACATGATTCATTGTTAGGTGCAAGTTTTACTAGGTGCCTTTTTATACAGATAAAGCAAAATTACAGATTGTGGATTGTCACAAGTACACGAACAAATTTTGGTGCGTCAATCCTAACGATTTTCAATAATTAGAGGCAAGATGGAAGGCAAAGCACTAATTATGATAAATTAATCGGGTTGATTGGATGGTGTTTACTTGACAAGAAATAGATATACCTGATTCGTATCAGTCAGTTCCATTTCAGCTATTTTCAATTAGACATTTTTTTTTATATGTAGAAGTACCTTGATTGATATTCCAGAGTTTAAATTGAAACATAGATGATGTTGACATTTTGACGCTGTTGCTTCGGGGAGATGCTGCATCACTTCAGTGAAAGTTGGTGGCAATTAGCTTAGAGGATTTTTTAATCAGCAAGCCGTATCTCTGCATTGATGTCCTAATACTAACATAATTTCTCATGATTTCCCTGCTCAAAAAGAAGCACACATTACAATCTGAACTTGGATATATTCCAGTACAACCTACATTTTGCCACAGGTTTCAAGACCCACTTCCTTTATTTATAGGCCTACCAGACAATGCTGCATTGAAACCATTTTTGACTGGCATGGCTGGTGATCTTCAATAATGGGCATTGCTGTATATCAAAAACTTATCAGAAATTCATTTCAGTGTAATCGCTAACGGATCGTATTATAATATTCACAGCATACAACCATGTGTGATCTCCCTCTCCTTAAGCGTGAGGCATATTTTATATGACATTCATTGTTCACCCTTCTCTTGTCACTGCCTCCTGTGCATCTATGAAAAGGCATACACCAATAAGGCACAGCGGGGTTTGCAAGAAACCTAAACCATCGCCAAATGTAGCGTCTGCGAGGAAAAAGTGTCATCAAGCAGAGACAGGGTAAAGAAACACTTCTACTGTGTTACTCCTCAGTGAATCTAATTTACCAGTGGCTTCTTTGCAGATCGGCTGTCTGACACGGGGGAGATCAACTTCTCTTTAGGCGGCAGCTGCGATCCTATCGCCGCCCTGGCCGTGACTGTTGTGGTACTTGCTACGTGTTTGCTCATAGTCATCGTTATGTTGGTTGGCGCGTTCTACTGGTTTAAAAAGTGAGTTACATTCTCTTGAACATCTGTTGCATTTTGACGTGTTTTTTGGGGGGGGGGGGGTGTTGCCAGACACTATTCAATTATGACGTTATTTCCATGCATTTGGGTGGCCATCCAAAACAGCAGATCACAGATATGTCCATGCTGGCCAAAATTGACAACATAACACCGTTGTCACGCATGTAACATTATCTTCATGAGGGACGTCACCATGATGCGACTGTCCTCCCCCTTTATACACACACACACACACACACACACACACACACATACATACATATATATATATATATATATACATATATATATATACATATATATATACATTCATTTGTTTTAGGCATGAAATATTCATTTTTAGTATAACCCATTTGATACCCTATAAGACTAAAAATTTGTATTGTCAAATTCAAAGTTAGTTCAAAACTTTTCTTCACATTTTGTACTCTGTGGTGTTAAATGCATGGGAAACGTCGGGGAACGGCAATGCTCTCCATATATTTTTTTCATAATGTATTGCGCAAATATATGGTTCAAGCTTGAAGAACAGGCTATGGGTAGTGTGTACGCAGAAACGTGTATTCACAACATCTACGCAGATCTATGAATGAAATGGAGGTCCGACGGACTACAGGAGTACACCTTCGTATAAAGCGCTATCATTTCAAATATAAAGACAGCAGAAATATATGTTATGTAAGGTGTACTTAGCAAGGCAAGTTGTTCGGCGTGTCTCCTCCTCCCTGTCCCCACCCCCTTCCTCCGAACCAGATTACAGTGTGGCATGCTCAAAACGTCTCCATAATGAAGCGCCACCTTTTGTTACAATTAAGTGTGAAAAATGATGTCGTCAAGCTCGTCTAAATGGTTTTACCCATCATGTGCATTTTCGAAAAAGCAGACCTAAGGGCTCCTCAAGTGACTCATGAGTATCTGTGATAGGCCGAGACGAGCATCATTACCGCGTAGAAGACTACTCGATAGTAAATTGTCCGAAAATGTAGACGCAAATAGATCTGCTTGGATATAAAGCAACATACATTTGGTGTGGAGGTCAGCTGCGAAAACATGGACAGTAGACGGATCTCAACCATACATTCACTTCCATTGCCACATATAATATATATATATATATATATATATATATATATATATATATATATATATATATATATATATATATATATATATATATATATATATGTGGTATTGAAAGATGAATGTTGACGTTTTAGTAACTCTTGAATCTCCACTTTGTGCTATTTTTAATTTTGCTCTCCTTGTTGGGTTGAAATTTATGAATGTTTTCTCAACTGTTATCACGAAAACTAAAAGTTTCGTCACAGCACTTTGCCATGTCTCTGAACAAAACAGAGGTAAGTGCTTGTGATTGTCTAAACTCCTACACTGCTTCATGAAAGTGACGTATCCTTTACCGGGAATTATATTTAGCCTTTATGTCAGACCTACTTCGAATAGGAAAAGACACCTCATGGATTATTGAGTTGATATATATTGACATCTTGCTAGCATTTTAATCCATCTTCATCATTCCACCCTGCAGTTTACACAAGCGTGTGTGTTGCTATGGATACAGCTCTTTCTAAATTCTTTCATGTTTTATTGCATTGCTAGATTCTCCGCAAGAAAAGGTTAGTATCGTGGTGGGGTTTTTTTTCGAGCTCAGCTGATTTGTCAGTTACCGTAGCTTATTTTATAACCCATCGTCCGTCGTCGCCTGTCCGTGGTCCTCAGATGGTCACCAAAAATAAATATGTTGAACTTCTTCCCCAAAACCATCGCCGGATACTTTTGTGAATTGGCATAGGGGCACCCTTTATGGGTCTCTACTCTACTAAGTTTATTCATATGGTTACGGTCCAGTGATATTTTGTGACTGTATATTTTTGGGTAACGACCTCAAGTGTCTTCTCTGAAACGGTAAGGCCCATTGCTTTGGTTAGAACTTGGTTAAAGTGGTCTAACTTAGTCTCTACCAAAGCTGGGTGGTGTTATTTCCTGATTTGTAACAAAAAAAATCGAAATTAGCAATAATCGGTAACAGTACATGTCAGCATGGGCTAGTATGTAGGTGTACTAGTTTACAGACTTTTAGATTTATTTTGATTCAAAACCGTTGGCCAAATCCACTTAAACTCGATTGGTATGTATCTCGGGCGGATGTCTGTCAAGTGTATTAAATAGAGCACGACTTAGTGATTAACGAAAGACATTTTTGTTCTTTGAAACCGCTTTACCAATTGCTTTAATAGTTGATCGGAATACTTCTGTGTACCCCCAGATTTTAATTTGTTGAACAGGTGATGCTGCATATTCTTTTTTTTTCTAATTTATGAATCCCGTGGCTGTGCTTTTGTGATTTTTTAACTTTCCTGAAACTGCTTGATGAATTCCCTTCAAATTTAGTACGATTGTTCGTTGACTTCGTCTGTAGTAAGCTGCTTCATTAGGTAGTACCTTTGCTATTTCCTGACGTCTTTGTTAATTTTTCAGATTTCGTAATGATCAATACGTGTTCATGTTAGCATAATTAACGTAGGGATATTATTCAGCCAGTGATTATGCATGTATATGTACTTTTTTCTACATCGTTAACCAGATCCTTTTAAAACTTGGTGGGGGTGTACCTTGGATGGGGGGATCTTTAATTTTCGTTGAATATGCCACGCTTCAGTGTTTTAACTTTTCAATATTTTTGTTCACTTTCGGCGATATTTTTCGCAAATTTATCACTCTGAAAAAGCCCGCACAATTGCCTCAAAAGTTTAAAGGAACAGTTTTTGGTTATTTGAGACCTCAAATTGTTCAGCAGGTGGTGCTGTTATTTGTGTACTTTTATGAATTTTTTAAGCATTTTCGTTGCAATTTATAGTTGTCACAACGGCTTGTTGGATTCTCTTCAAGATCTGTAGGAATGTTCTATGACTTCAATTGTAGCTAATATGTTCACCGGGTGGCATGGCTATTACTTTTTGATTTTGAACAAAAGTTTGAACTGCCGTAACAATCGTTTATCGAAAAATGTGTTTATCTTATTATATTTCTTCTACTTTTTTTGGGGGGGGGGGCTTATTGTATGATGTTCCTCTTCGAGAAATGCATTGGAATAGCGTTTGGATGATCTTCACATAATCCTCAATGTCATAGGGTAACCTTTGTACTTTTATTTTAAGATGAGAATTCGGGAACTTGTTGAGCTTGGACTTTCCTATTTTGCGTGATAATGGTCCTTTGTAAGGGCCAAGTTGAGACTGCAGTGGGTGATCTTAACCTAAATTTCAAGGTTACAGGATCGCGTAGTGCGTTTGGATGAATCTTTTCATAATGCTCAAGAATCTGTACATTGGTTGTGAATTTCCTTTGTGGATGATGATTCGTGAACTTCAGAGCTGGGACTTGGTGTGCCGTGATGGTCCTTTGTTAAGGCCAAGTTGAGGCTGCACATGGGTGACCTTAACCTATTTTTCACGGTTACAGGGCCACTTAGTCTCTCCACACAACATCAGCTGAACGTATGGCTTGTTGTTATCCTTTCATTTTTAAAAGACATTGTGAACAAACCTGCTCATCGGACCGTTTTACGATATGTTGGGCATATGACTCGACTTAGTCTCCGCCATATTTATTCGCCAAAAGTGATCCCTACTCTTAATTTGCATCTTATTTTGTGATTTTTCAAGAACTTGGTAAATTACATAAAGGTCGACAAGAGTACATGCTAGCATGATTAGGTAAGTATAGGGCTATGATAACCAAGTTATTAAGCCTAGATCAGCTGAGCATAGGACTGTACAGTCCTTTTGCTTCTTGTCTTCTTGACGGGGCCCCAGAAAATACCTCGGTCTTGAAAATATCAAATTCGGCAATTTGCTGACCGCAATGGGCCCCTGATGGAATAAAAGCCGCATGTAAACATTACATACAGATCAGCATTATCCCAGACAGTTAAAAAAGTGAAAAAATCGATGGTATGTGCCGCGGTAGATCATCCACTCAAGTCCCAAAAGGAAACACAATACATAACGCGCATCGGTCTGATAACAGGGTACCGTTTGTGGTTTCACGTACCGCTACTTTTTGTGACCGATAATGGCCGGCATTAACACCACTGGGTAATGACTTGGAAAGCCCAGTGGTGTGTAGTCATA